>MU089551.1:15619-290177 GCA_014858505.1 Corymbia citriodora subsp. variegata | reverse complement strand
AATTAAACGCAGAGGTCATTTCTAAATTCATATAAATCATTAACTTTTCCTTAGTAATTCCTACATATAAATACAAGTTTGTGAGCCAGTTTCAATCTATCACTATTGTCATTAATTGGGACGAACTTTAAAAAATTGCAAACTTATGTCTCCTCTTTTGCCATATTTTTCATCATTTCTTATTAAATGAACCGGCTCTAATATAAACCTTTATCTCAATGCTCTAATAATAACCAATTTTGCCCTGCCCTTCGCACGGGTGGGACGAGGATGGAGATGGGGACTTCCTCGGCCCCTGCTCATTCAGATCCTATAAATTGGATTTTTATGTTTAAATCAAGAAAGCTCTGTTAAAATCGTTGAATCTTTAGATTTCATGTTTACTTTAAAGTTATATGCTCCTTAAACTAACAATTTTACATTTAACTTAAGTGATCTCTATGAAATATCTTTCGTGGAGGATACCGTACAGGTTAAAAAAAAATAGTTTCAAATGCTCTTGGTAACTCATTTAAATTGCAAGCTAATGTCCGGAAGAGTATGGGAAGTGGCAATTCCTTGGTGACTTGAACACAAATACGACTTTTCCGAGAAAAGCACAAACTTGATACGATCACACTCAAATTTGACACACAATGACACGTTTAATACTATATAATTAATCACATCCGAACATTTGTCCACTGAAACAAAATAACATAAATAGTCATCATAAATATCCTGACATGGCATGGATTGCTAATTCTCGGTTGAAGTACTGCTGAAATGCAAAAAATTGGCACAAGTGGACACTTTGAAGCCAAAACTTCAAAAAGGTACACTTAAGTGCAATTTTTTTAGAAAAGTGGGACATTTTAATGTCAAGTCAAATGACCGGTGTCGAAAATCCTACGTGGCATTTTAAAATAATATAAATTGCTGAAGGAGCTCGTCGGAAAGTTGAGTCAGCTTAGACTTAGCCAAAACGACGTCGTTTTGGCTCAAATTTGATTTTTAATATACAAATTAATAAAATTCAATTAAAAACTTAAAATATTTTTTAAAAAAAAGGAGAAAAGAGCACAAGTGGGAGGGGCTCCCCCAACTGTGGCTGTCGCCTCTCACCGGTGGGCCGGCAACAATGGCTGGCGAGGGTCGCCGGCGCCTGGGCAAGGTCTAGCGACCCTTGCCAATCGGAGGTGAGGGTTGCCGACCCTCGCCTAGGCCAAGGTGAAGGGGAGTGACCCTCACCAGCCATCGCCATTGCCCCACTAGCTAAGGGCGGCAGCCACAGGCGGAAGAGCCCCTCTTGCCTATGCTCCTCTCTCCTTCTTCTTTTTTTTTTTGAATATTTTAAGTTTTTAATTGAATTTAATTAATTTTTATATTAAAAATTGAATTTGCATGTAAAATGACATCGTTTTGAGCTGCTTGCTTAGCCATAGCAGCTCACAAAATGATGCCGTTTTGCATTTTTCTCATTGAAAAAGCTCTACATTAGCAATTTGGCCAAAATTTTTCACCATTGGCACTTAAGTGTCCCACTTTTCTCCGATTTTGGCATTTAAATATCTCTTTTGAAAGTTTTGGTACCAACATATCCACTTGTGCCAAGTTTTGGCACTCTAGGTGTATTTTAGTCGCTAATTCTTTGTATTGAAATTTCATCTAAGTATACATTCAATGAACTAAATCAAGGCCCTTTCTACTCGTGAACCATGAAAATCTTTACAGCAACCTTCTTGTTTTTTTATGGACAACGAAATTTTTTACAATGTTGTCCACCATATTCTTGAGTCATTAGTATCTACTCATCTCAATTACGTCTCTATATTCTTGAGTCACTTGGCTAGTAATATGACAACAGAACATTCTTGCATTGCTAATGCATGTATGGACAGATATTCCACTAAGAACCCAAAGAACTATGACATTCATGAGCAAGAAAACAGAATCTCCATAATAGCATACTGAACCTTGTAAACAAACATAAATTAGAATCTTCAAACATGCATACGTAACCGTTCTCAATAAGCTATTCAAATACAAAGCATAAGTACCTACTTGCATATTTTGTTGTCTGCCAGAGCTTTTCTCACCTTTTCCATCCTTCTACCATTTTCTTGGAGTAGTGCAAGAACCATCTACTCTTTTTGTCAATGATCAAGTTCTCTAGAACAATACCAACCAAAAACCCACCTCCAGCGCCACCTAGCACGATTCTCCAATCCAAGTCGAATAGACACTCTTCTTCATTATCTACTTTGAAAGATGATGGTGGTGGAACGTTATCACCATTTGTGCATTTATTTGGCAAGGGACTTCCACACAAACCATCATTCTTTGCAAATGAACTTCTCTTGAACGTGTCAAATTGCGTTCCATGTGGTATGGGTCCCGATAGACGATTGTGAGAGACATCGAAATCCGAAAGAAATGTGAGGCTGGCAAATTGTTGAGGAATCTCTCCCACAAGATTGTTCCAAGAAAGATCCAGTGATTCGATTATTGTGAGGTTGGCTAATGAAGGAGGGATGGTACCATTGAGGCAGTTGTTTGAAAGGTTGAGCATACGAAGTGACTTCAAATCTCCAATGAGTTCAGGAATGAACCCTTCAAACTTGTTTTTGGAGAGGTCAATCCCCACAAAGACATCCGGAATTTTCGAATATTCCCTTTTTGTGCCCTTATTCGTCAAGGTCATTGCATAAGTCCTACTTCTTACAAATTGAACAAGAGTTACATCAGCCAATAGATCAATACTCAAATATGCCAACCGATTTTGATTAACGATGACCTTCATGGCGTGACAACTCTTTAACAACTTGGAAGGGAGTTCACCATTGAAGCTATTGTTGGACAGGTCCATTATCTGTAAACTGATGAAGTTAGGCTGGCTTAGACTATCTTCTATGGGTCCGTGGAACATATTGGACTGTAAGGCAATGACTTTTAGGGAGGCCAATTCTGATAGCCAAAATGGGAATGTATCGTTAATTTGGTTGTCACCAAGATTCAAAAACTCCAACATTCCACAATTTGCTAAAGATCTTGGAACAATCCCTCTTAGTTGGTTTTCACTTAGGTCAATCATCCTCAATGAACACCCATTTGGGTAAACGCGAGGAATTATGCCATCAAATTTATTTCTTGCGAGGTTCAAAAATTTCAAAGGAACAATATTTCCCAAGCAAGGAGGAATTGTGCCATTCAGGGTATTGTTGGATAAATCGAGCATGATGAGATATCTCACTTCACAAATAGACGTTGAAACTTCCCCAAATAGGACATTATTAGAGATGTCATAGAGGGTGACCAAGGGAGGTGGGATGGGGAGGATTGTCTCTAGCAAGTTAGAACTAATGTTAAGATACCTCAAGTTTGGCAAAAGAAGATTGGTCTGGTTGTTTTCAAAGCTGGTTAAAAGATTGTCAGAAAGATCTATAGACGTTAGAGATTTTTTGCTATTGTTCCACATCCATCTAGGAATGGTCCCTCGAATTTTGTTGTGTGATAGGTTTAAGTCCACCAATTCGCTTAGGTAGCCTATAAACTGCGGGAACTCAGTCAAGTTGCATGAAACCAAGTATAAGCGGGTAATTTTGGATGAAGTGGCATTGATGAATGTCTTGGCGAACGAAATATTGCTATCGACCAAATATAATTCTTCCAAGCTCTTGAATTTAAATAGATCATTTGCATCAAGTGCGCCATTGAGATTAAGCGAATCCAGGTAAAGTGATTCAAGATCCTTTAGATTGCACAATATGCTTAGAATATCGCCATGCCAGTCATTGAGAGAAAGACCCAGCCCCCGCAACTGCTTCAGGTTCTCAAATGAAGATGGAAAGCCACCGCTTAACCGATTACCTACCAAACAAAAGGTCAAAAAAGACACAAGACAAATGAGCATTAGTTACACCGTCAATTTCAATTCCTTTTTCTCTTTGGCTAAATAATCTCCTCGCTTGAAAATATAAGGCATGATTGTGATGCCACGCCATTATGCACTAGCCCATTCAAGTGGGCGACAGATGGCACTAGAGGGGCCCGCTGTCAAAAAATTGGAAAGTCTCTCTCTCTCTCCTCCTCTCCATCGGCTCAGTCGAATCTCTTCCCTTCTCTCTCCACAGCTATGTGGAACCACCGATCTCTCCGCCACTACTTGCTCCCTCCCTCTCTCCCGGACCACCACCAACACCCATGTCACGACGGCCACAAGAAAAACCAGAGACAGGGACTTCCTTCCTCTTCCAACCTCGACAATACCCTCATGATCTCCAAGTGTGCCACAAAGATCATCCTATCCTCCTCCCTCCTGCCCAAAACCCTACCCCTCTATCACAACCTCAGGAGCTCCGAGCGTTAGCCTAAGCCAAAAGGCCTTTTAGCTGGGCTAGTTTGTCCAGGACATTAGCGCTCTCCGGGCCTCGCACCTCAACTCTGGGCAGGACCTGATCCTCCCTCTCATCGCCTATGGCAGCGAGGGGATATACTACTTTGTCAAGTAGTCCGTCTGATTAGTGAAATCGGGCCTCATCGATGGTCACCACTTGCGTGTTCTGTCGAAGATTAGCGTGTAGGCCGAGTTCTTCAGGTACATTGGGAGCATGAATCTGAAAATTGGGGATTTGAGGTCATTGGAGGACAAGATGCAAGCATCGAGATCACGACATCGTGGGGATTAATTGAGGAAGTTGAAGGAGAAGAAGTTGATGAAGCTGTCCGTGGTTTAGGACCTGGATGAACTTACCTAGTTAGAAGGCCTTCTGGCTCAGCCCCTTGCCGGAGTTGAAGCTCTTGAGGTGGCGATGGTAGTTTTGCTCATGGCTGTGGCAATAGGGGTTTTGGTGGTGGTTGGGGAGGCAGCAAGCAACAGTGGAGCTCGAGAGATCAGTGGTTCCACGGAGCTATAGAGAGAGAAAGAAAGAGATCCAACCAAACTGGCAAAGGGAGACTTTCTGATGGTGGCCCCATAATACCACTTGTCATCCACTGAGTGGGCTAGTGCATAGATGAGGCAAGATCACATGTGCATCTAATATAACCAAAAAGAAATTGTTACCTGAAATGTCCAAGCTAGTAAGTTTTGTCATGTTGACCACCCACTCCAAAGTATCACCACTCAAGTTATTGTGAAAGAGACATAGCCCCGATAGCTGGGTAAGATTAGCAAAGGAAACGGGGATTTGACCTTGCAAGTTATTTTCGAAAAGGTCCAACTGAGTGAGATGAGAAAGATTACCAATTGAGGAGGGAAGTGATCCTGAGATATAGCAATCCAAAGCGCTTAACTCATTCAAGAGGCTAAGATTTCCAATCGAAGTGGGTATTTCTCCCAAGATGTTGGTCCAGGAAAGTTCTAAGAATTTCAATGGAGAGCCCCAGTGCGATTTGGGAAAAAACACAGAAAGGTTGGAATTGCCATCAATGAGAAGGACTTCCAAGTTTGGCAACTGAAAAATGCTAACTGGAAACTCTCCATTCAATCCACAAGAACTAAGCCCAAGCCATGTCAGGGAAGATAAATTTGCTAGCATAGGAGGGATATGTGATGACAAGTTTACACCAGAAAGATCAAGCTCTTTTAGCATAGGAGAGCCCCAGTGCGATTTGGGAAAAAACATAGAAAGGTCGGAATTGCCATCAACGGAAAGGACTTCCAAGTTTGGCAACTGAAAAATGCTAACTGGAAAGTCTCCGTTCAATTCACAACATGCAAGCTGAAGTGATGTCAAGGAAGAGAAATTCGCTAGCATAGGAGGGATAGGTGATGACAAGTTTACATCAAGAAGATCAAGTTCTTTTAGCCTAGTCAAGTTATGAATGAAGTCGCCCATGTTGGGCAAACGAAGTTCCAAATTATAGGACAAATCTAGAGAAATTAACTCAGAGAGTTGCGAGAAAACGTGAGGGATTTCACCGGAAAAGCCTGAGTCGGAAAGATTAAGATATCGTAACCTCGAAAGATTGCTGAAGGCGTATGGGATTGCGGAGAAGTAGAAGCTATTAAAAGCAAGATTGAGTGACTCCATGTGAACAAGTCGAAAGAGAGTGGTGTTGGGACTCATGATGCCCGAGAGACAACTGCTACTGAGGTCGAGGGCAATCACTCGGCCGGTGACCTCATCACATTTGACACCCTCCCACGAACAACAATCCCCACTTCCATCCTGTGACCAGGAATGGACCTTTGGATGAATGCATTCCCAATCCGTCTTGTCGATTTTGAAACTTTTCTTGAATTCCATTAAGGCAGACCTCTCATCCGCATGACATGGTACCTTAGAAAACCTAGTAGGAAAGAGAGAGAGTAGGAATATCGAAGTAAGCAGCAAATATAATGGCAAGGTCGCCATGATTTTCTGCGTTTTTGTTCTTTTGGTTACTTAAGCGAGTTTTCGAGGGAGAGTGTGATGGAGAAGCTTTTTATAGGCAGCAACAATTGGTTCTATCAATGGAAATATCTTCCTACTTGGCCATTCATAGTGCTTGACCCCAATACTTTAAATTGATTTTATATATGTGCCTTCTGTATGGGTTGGAAAAACTGCAGGATGTTAGACATCTAAACGTTTCTTTTATTATCTAGGGCACGCGAGCAACGGCTTGGCACTCTCCTTTTATCTATATTTCTCCATCCTACTTTCAATATAGTATCCATTTGTTTCTTGTCATGAGCTCCCACGTAAATTGTTCATGTCATTTGACTTGACTCATAGCTTCGAGGCTAAATTTCAAGGACAGAGGTCGTTCATAGTTGTTTGTTCATCCATATGGATTGCTTGTGCGGACTTCCACCAATAAGCTCTTTTATAGGTGGGCTCATCTAACTTTAAATTCACTTATACATTTGTTTTAAGTGAGAAATGAGAAACACCCATTTTAATAGAAACGTATTAAAAAAAAATATCAACACAATCAGAAAAAAAATGAAAAATGAAATGATATGGTTGAAATAGATGGAGTTGCACTCAGAATAATCAAATAAAGACAATGAAATAAGTGGGTACTGCGCCTTTATTAGATAAATGCAGAGCATAGAAGAAAATAAAGTCGTATGTGCGTATGTGCACGAATGAGAGAGAAACAGAGAGAGTTGCGCGCGTGTGTTTGTACGTGAACAAAATATATATGAGCCATGATTAAATTTCTTTACAATCTAATATATTTTTGCTATCTTTAATCCATATTCTTTTCGGATAAACTTTTCTGCAGAAGGGTTGGCTTAGTTTTATATTTTAGCTGGATCAGTGTTATCTCTGTTCATCTCATAAATCTTTCTGTTTGATTCATATTTGTAAAAGGAGCAGGTACGGCTCTCTAAGGGGGCAACAAGGAAAAGAGGGACACAGATTTTATGGAAGAATCGCAAGTTTTACATCTTATTCAAGACTGCAACACTAAATTGAGGGGTACGAAGAGGGTAAAAACTTGTCATCCTTCAAGCTTTCATTAGCTATTGTTAAGAGACATTAGACAGAGAAAGAATCACAGTAAAACAGTGCATTAAGTTCTTCTTTGACCGGACAAAACTCAAAAGCAAGCACCCGGTGAAATAATTTATCTTATTTTGAGGAAATTTTTATGTACAATTCATATTCTAATTGACATGACATATGTTGAAAGGTTAGTGTGTTAACTGTACAGATTTCTTTGATCCACACTCCCCTCGTTTGAAAAGAAATTAACAAATTCATATGATACGACGGCAAGAGATATCATAAAATCAACAATCACAAAATGAGTTTATTATAGAAAGTATTAGTTGTACATTCACACTGCCAAAACTCATAGAAATTAGACTTCCACCATAATGAGAACTGAGAACTATTTAGGTATGTGTTCACCAAAAAAATAAAACTATTTAGGTATGTGAAATATGCATCTACTGAGAGCCTACTCTACAACTAGAAATCAAATTGCAGTTTCGCTCTCTCCACACGTTCTGCAATAAAAGGACTCTAAGCTAGTTCCGTTATTTAGTCCCTCTTGTTTTGTTAATTTGAGCTAGGACACTTGGAGATATGCTCAATACACATCTTACATCATGAATTCAGAATGATTAAAAGATCAGCAGCAGCATTTTGGACTGCTCCTTGCTTTAACTTCCCCTTCACTAACTAGATTCACCTATTCCCCTTCCATTTTACATTGCTCAGCGGACGTTTGTCTCTTTTCTGCTAAGTACGATATCCAAAAAGATCTTGCAATAAAATTGTTAGCAGAATCCAAAATGCTAATGTGACATAAAATGGCTTTTCCAAACTATCTATAAACATGAATCACAGTCAGACCAAGCTATTTTCCCATATTGTATAGCAAGCCAACCAGTAAAAGATAGTTATGCCAGAAAACAAACAAGCACCCTTCAAGGAAGATGAACTCATCGAAATTAACGAAGCTGAAAAACCAGTAACCACCCTAGCAACTGTTTCCTATTTTTAGTGTTTAGCTCTAATCTTGCCGGTTGACCAGGATTTGAAAACATTTGAGAACCTGATGATGCACAGGGTCATTAAGAAACCATGATTTAAGTAAGAGACGTAAAAAATAAATATGCACATGATTCAATGTACTCGAAAAGTAACTTGAAAAGGAAACGGAAATACAACATCCAGAAGGTGAGATCATGGTAAATATGATCATGTATGGCATCAAAAAAATCAGATTTTGTATTCTAGAAGTTCAATAACAACTGATTCTTGAGACTGAGTTGTGTATTAACATTTTGAGATTAACATGCCGCTTAGATGAAAAACTATCATCGGTCATTTCAAACAAAGCACAACAGTATACTTCAGTATACTCAGAGAGCAAAATTAAACGAAGTACTCCCTTTCCCACAACAACAAATCCCATATTAGATAGGTAAGTCATAGATGGATGAAATTCTCATGAATAAACCATGAGAAGAAAACCAGTCAAAACCCTAGTGGGTGACTCAAAAATGATGTCAACCGCTAAGTTAAAACTCATTGGGTCATACCTTTTTACTTGGATGTAAATTAGTTGATTAAACTTCTTGAATTGCATTCCTTCTCCATGAGAAACAATTGAAGGTTAAGAAAATAAAAGGCGTAAATCAATCATTAATCATATTATAAGCAATAAATGGAATAATCAATAAAATATTAGGGAAAATTTGAGGCACTTGTTATACTTATGATGAAAATCCATGCCGTGTAAGTGAAGTATATGTTGCGTTTCATCATTGAGTCCACGTTCAGCATAAGACGCCAACCACTCCTTGACTCGAAAGAAGTCTTCCAAGTCTTCCACTAAGTTGAGAATCTGAGATGGTCACTTCAAATTTGACAACATGGAAAATGCATAATGATCGATTTGACTATGATCAGAAGCGGGCCTCTTGCACTCAACCAGGCCCTTGAGCATCGGTGGAAAAATCTGTATTATTTAGACAAAAAATTGGGGGAGACTCTCAAGTTGGGCAAGTAATCTTCTCTCGACAGTAGGAAATTAAATGACTTCTCATGCACTTAATCCCTTTCCATGACATCTAGCTATCTGTAGTATACTGCTTGATGGAATGAAAGTTACATGTTTTTCACCATTTCGTCATACCATTGAAACATGTTAATGTTGTGAAGTACTGATTACTATTGATAAGAGACTAAGAATTCATCAACGTTTGAGGCATGCGAGCACTGTAGTGCTAGTGCATTTCATTTTCCTTGTCTTTTTTGTCCAAAGCATGGAGTCCATGGAGATGGTCTGTACATGCCAAAAACGCAACGCAATTATGCAAAAGACTTTGGCATGTAAACCCAAATTAGGTGATGCGCAGTCGGACTATGAATACAGAAAGAAAAGCTAGAGGAATAAGGCCAAGTCTTCAAAAGAAGTCGTCGCCGAATGAACTCATCTATAGGCCATTATCAGTGATCCCAACGTGTTCGTCGAATCAAAGTTTCAGTCTTCACGTTGTAAGACTATATTTTAAGCAAGTTCCTCTCAGAAAAAGGGCAAAAGTAGAAGATGATGCAAGAGCCTTGATATGTGATTGAGTGGTCAAACACGTGGTAAGCACGGAGCAGAAGTCGCATTCGTTTCATAGAGCCCTTACTCAAAATGACTTTAGAGGCCAAGGTTGTGTTAGCGTAGAGTCTTACTCAGTGTGCGGTTGATAAGGCGGTTTATAGATATTGCAGACCTTGGTGGCCAGTGGTGCCCTCAACCCTCAAGCCCGAAAGTTCCCTAATAATAGGTAAAAAATTCCCATATATATATGTATCTCGGTGAAATATTTTTTGTCTTGTTTGCCTAACCTTGAATTCTTGGTCCGCCATTCGTTTACTACCATTTGAAGAAATAAGCTGAATCAAAGGAAGATGAACCTTTGAGAAGTTATTAAGCAGATGTATGTATCAAATTGCATACAAACCTCTAAAGATAGTAGACTCCATATAGATCTCTCATATCTAAAAGTTCTTATTTAATTTAATTCATATACTGAATTCATCAAATAATTTCGAGGAATGTTTAGATTATTCCCGTGCTATCTAAACGTGGTCTGGGCAATATTGTGTTAAGACAAAAATGATTCAGTTTCACCATTTTGTCATATCAACGGGTCAAGTATTACTTCTAGAATAATTATTTCAATTTCAATCCACACCTTAAGACTTTCACCGTGCCAAGCACGGGTGTATAGGCAAAATTTAGTGCCAGTGTCTTTTCAAATGTGTATAGTGCATGAATGACCCCAGCAGAATGAAATTTTAACGCTCGAATTGCTTGTCGCTACCAATAAAAGCTTTTGCACTGAAAACAAAATCTACCAAAAATCAGAAGAGCAAAACAAAAATGTGGCACTCTCATTATTCTACGTGTTTTGTACTATGATCGTTTTCCTCCCTGCATTTCCTACTTCCTTTGCCAATTATCTTTTATACAATTGACTCCTTTGTAAAGAGCCAATTAATTATCAAATATAGAAGATATTACATTATTGCATTTTTCATTGTAAATATAATTACTTTTTTCACCCATAATTTGGTACACAAGTATATCAACATAATAATATCTCTGGGAAAGCCAAAGTTTGACGATCTCAACTCTCAAATACTTTCTACAGCACTCCATCACTATATATTTAAGCATAGATGGGATTGTTTTTGTTCTTTTGATTACTGAAGTGAGTTTTCTAGGGAGAGTGCAACGGAGAAGCTTTTTATAGGCAGCAACAATTGGTTCGCAATGGAAATATCTTGCTACTTGGCCATTCATAGTGCCTGACGCCAATACTTTTAATTGATTTTAGGCATGCCTTCTGTATGGAGCACTAGCGCACTGGCTTGGCATTCTCCTTTTATGTATGTTTCTTTATCGTACCTTCAATATAATATACATTATCCTTTTATGTATATTCATGTCGGAAATTGGCAAGAATCTCCCACGTAATTGTTCATGTTCTTTGATTTGACTCATAGCTTCAAGGCTAAATTTTAAGTATGGAGGTTGTTCATAGTTGCTTGTTCATCCATATGAATTGCTTGTGCAGACTTCCATCAATAAGCCCATTTATGGTGGGCATATGTCTCTCTAACTTTAAACTCTCTTATACATCTGTTTTTAAGTGGGAAATGAGGAACACCCGTTATAACAAAAAATGTATCGAAAAAATATCAACACAATCAGAACAAAAAAAAGATGAAAGATCAATTAAATAGATGGATGTACACTCAGAATAATCAAATAAAGACAATGAAATAAGTGGGTACTGCACCTTTACTAGATAAAAGCAAAGCATAGAAGAAAATAGAGTCATATGTGCCCATGTGCACGAATGAGAGAGATATGTGCGTACGTGAACAAAATACAAATGAGCCATGATTAAATTAATTAGCAACAAAATGTGTTTATGCTATCTTTAATCCTTATTCTTTTTGGATTAACTTTTATGCAAAAGGGTTGGCTTAGTTTTATTTTTATGCTGCAATAGTTTTTGTTCATCTTTTCATTTCGTAAATCTTTCTGTTTGATTCAAATTTGTAAAAAGAGCAGATACGGCTCTATAAGGGGGCAACAAGGAAAAGAGGAGTTAAAAAGGAAAAAACGGACATAGATTTTATGGAAAAATCTTAAGTAGTACAACTTATTCAATACTGCAACACTAAACTGAGGGCTCTGAAGAGTGTCAAAACTTGTTATCCTTCAAGCTTTCATTAGCCATTGTTAAGAGACATTAGACAGAGAAAGAAATCACAGTAAAAACAGTACATTAATTTCTTCTTTGACCGGACAAAACTCAAAAGCAAGCACCCACATTATTTTGGAAGGTGAAATAATTTCTCTTATTTTGAGGTAACTTCTATGTACAATTCACATTCTAATTGGCATAACATATGTTGAAAGGTTGGTGTGTTAACTGTATAGATTTCTTTGATCCGCACTCCCCTTGTTTAGAAAGAAAAATTAATAATTTCATATGATACGAACAATGTGGCCTCGAACAGTAAGAGATCCCATAAAATCAGCAGTCGCAAAATGAGTTGAGTTATAGAAAGTATTAGTTATATATTCACACTGCCAAAACTCATACAAATTAGACTTCCATCATAATGAGAACGGCAAACTATTTAGGTATGTGTTAAAAAAAAAAATCTATTTAAGTATGTGAAATATACATCTATTGAGAGACTAGAGACTACTCTGTAATTAGAAATCAAATCGCAGCTTCACTCTCTCCATACGTTCTGCAATTTAAAGGACTTTAAATTAGTTCCGTTTTTTATTCCCTCTCGTTTTGTTAATTTGAACTAGGACACTTAGAGATATACTCAATACACATCTTACATCATAAATTCAGGATGATTAAGAGATCAACAGCAGCATTTTGAATTGCCACTTGCTTTAACTCCCCCCTCACTACCTACAATCCGCCGTCCCCCTTTCATTTTACATTGCTGAGCATACGTTTCTCTCTATTCTGCTAAGTACAATATTCAACAAGATCCTGAAATAACAAGAAGTAACAGAATTCAAAATGCCACTGTAACAGAAAATGGCTTTTCAAACTACTTATAAACATAAATGCAAGTCGGGCCAGCCTTTTTCCATATTGTACAGCAAGCCAACCAGTAACAGAACAAACAAGCACTCTTCAAGGAAGATGAAGCTCATTGATATCAAGGAGTTTGAAAAACAAGTAACCACCCCAGCAACTGTTTCCTATTTCCAATATTTAGTGCTAATATCACCGGTTAACCAGGATTTGAAAACATCTCAGAACTTGACGATGCACAGACCATGTAAAGTCATTAAGAAACCATGATGTAAGTAAGAGACGCAAAAAATAGATACATACACGTTCAATGTACTTGGAAGGTGACTGAAAAGGAGAAGGCAAATATGTTCATGTAAGGCATCAGAAAATCAGATTTTGTATTGTAGAAGTTCAGTAACAACTGATCCTTGAGACTGAGCTCTATATTATGGACCGTTTATTAATATTTTGAGATTAACACTGTTCAAAATACACAGAGCAAAATAAAACGAAGTACTCCCTTTTCCCTCGACAATAAATGTTATATAAGATAGGTAAGTCATAAACGGATGAAATTCTATTGTACATACCAAGTAAAGAAAACGAGTCAAAACACTAGTAAGTGACCCGAAAATAATATCAACTGCCAAATTAAAACTGATTTGATCATACCTTGTTACTTGATATTTGTTTGTACCGTACGTATATTAGTTGTTTAAATTTCTTGAATTGCATTCCTTCTCCATAAGAAACCACTGCAGGTTAAGAAAATAAAAGGCGTACATCAATTCTTACTCATATTATAAGCAATAAATGGAATAGCCATTAAAGTATTATGGAAAATTTGAGGCACTTGTTATACTTATGATGGGAATGCATGCCGTGTGGGCTGGAGCTGATGTTGCGTTTCATCATTGAGTTCCCCTTCAGCAAAAGACCAGCCACTCCTGGACTCGAAAGAAGTCTTCCAAGTCTTCCACTGACTTGAGAATCTGAGATGGCCATTTCAACTATGACAACGTAGAAAATGTAAAATAATCAATTTCACTATGATCAGAAGCGTGCCTCTTTCCGTCATAAAAAGAGAAAAGAAAAAAAGAAGGTTGCCTCTTAATGGTCAATGCACTCGACCAGGTCTTTGAGCTATGGTTGAAAAATCTGTATTATTTAGAAAAGAAAGTGGGGGAGACTCTGAAGTTGGGCAAGTAATCTTCTCCCAACAATAAGAAATTACATGACTTATCGAGACTTTTGGCCAATCTTTTAAATTGACGAACGGGAGCTATTATACGGTTCATATAAGAGTACTCCTAGTCCTCAAATCACAAAAAGAAAAAACCATAATCATCCAATGAATATATTTTTAGATTTTACATATCATTGCCTTGTTTTATATCAAATTAATGATAAAGTATACATGACTATGGTGAATTACAAACAAGCATAAATCTCTCGAGAACTATAGAAGCGTAAGAGTACTCCCAGTCCTCAAATCACAGAAAGAGAAGACCACAATCATCCACTGAATATATTTTTAGATTTTATATATCATTGCCTTGCTTTATATAAAATTAGTGATAAAGTATATATGACTATGATGAGTTACAAACAAACATAAATCTCTCGAGAACAATAGAAGCTCTGACTGAGGGTAAACATATCTCGGTAGAAATATGGCACAAGGACATGGCCTTAGATTAGAATTAGCTGATGATGTTACCCAATTACCAATTGTCATGTTTGTTAGTCTAGCAATTACAGGCAATCAAAGGCATAATTTGCTATTAGAACCTCTTTGGGCTGAATGTTAGGGACTTGCTCGCGGAGCTGCTGGAATTTGAGACTGAGCCATTTAGAGGACCAGATGGTTGCACGGATGCTTTAACCGTGCTTGGAAGGGAACAAGATCTGCAATTCCTTATTATTTCCTCTGTTCCAGATGTTATTAATGACCCATTGTGGAATAACGGCGGGAGCACATTTAAGGATGCCATGATTGTTGAGATTGAGACTGCTATGATATGCGGAACGATGATGATGACGGTAGATGGTCTAATGAGAAGACATGGCTCTATGATGGGGCAATGGAGAAAAAAGGATTAAACAAAAGTGGACATACATTTTATGAAAAATCTTAAGTTCATAGATCTTGTTCAAGACTGTCATACTATGTCGAGGGCTATGAAGACGGTCAAAGCTTGCCATTCTTCAAACTTTCATTAGCCACTGTTAAGAGACATTAGACAAGAAAAAAATCACAGCAAACACAGAACACTAATTCTTCTTTGACCGGACAAAACTCAAAAACAAGCACCTACATAATTTTCGAAGGTGAAATAGTTTCTCTTATTTTGCGGTGACTTCTATGGACAGTTCAGATTCTAATTGCATATCATGTGTTGAAAGGATAGCGTGTTAATCATATGGATTTCTTTGATCCGCACTCCCCTTGTTTGGAAAGAAAAATTAACAAATTCATATGACACAAACAATGGGCCTTAAACAGCAAGTGATACCATAAAATCAACAATCACACAATGAGTTGAGTTATAGAAAGTAATAGTTGTATATATATACTGCCAAAACTCATACAAATTAGACTTCCAACGCAATGAGCACGGTAAACTATTTACAAATGTGAAATACTAAATCTACCGGGAGCCTAATCAGTCTCGAAGAAATCAAATTGCAGCGTCACTCTCTCCACACGTTCTGCATTAAAAGGACTCTAAACTAGTGCTGTTGTTCTTTCCCTCTCATCTAGTTTAAAATTTTAGCTAGGAGAATAAAGCGATATACTCAATTCACATATTTGGGCATAAATACAGCGGGAGTGCCATAACTTGGCACGGGGGGACACTTAAGTGCCAAAACTTACAAACGGTACACTTAAGTGCCAAAATCGGAGCAAAATGGATCACTTAAGTGCCAACGACAAGAAAATCCGACCAAAACGCTGACGTGGCCTTTTTCCAGAGATCTAAGGTCGAAACGACGTCGTTTTTGTTGCTGATGTGGCAAAGTAAACCCAAAACGGCGTCGTTTGGGTGCTGATGTGGCCACCGCACCCAAAACGACGCCATTTTGGTTAATATTTATTTTTTAATAAATATTAATTAAATAATACTTAAAAAGCAAAATTAAAAAAAAAAAAGTGAGGGAGCAGCTGTCGCCGCCTCCCCACCGGCGATGGACGGACGGCGAGGGCCGCCGGCGCCGGGGCGAGGGCGGCCAACCCTCGCCCAACGCCGCTGAGTTTCCAGCGGCGCTGGGCGAGGGCCACCGGCGCCGGGGCGAGGGTCGCCGGCCCTCGCCCCGGCGCCGGCGGCCTCGCCCAGCGCCACTGAGTTTCCAGCGGCGCTAGGCGAGGCCGCCGGCCCTTGCCCAGATCTGGGAGAGGGTTGCCGCCCTCTCCCGGAGTCTGGCGAGGGCCGTCCGGCCCTCGCCGTCCGTCCGTCGCCGCCGCCCCATCGCCGGTGGGGCAGCGGCGACAACTGCTCCCTCACTTTTTTTCTTTTTTTTTTAAAATTTTACTTTTTAAATATTATTTAATTAATATTTATTAAAAAAATAAATATTAATCAAAACGGCATCGTTTTTGGTGCGGTGACCACATCAGAACCCAAACGATGCCGTTTTGGGTTTACTTCGCCACATCAGCAATAAAAATGTCGTCGTTTCGACCCTAGATCGTCGGAAAAATGCCACGTCAGCATTTTGGCCGGATTTTCTCGCCGTTGGCACTTAAGTGATCCATTTTGTTCCGATTTTGGCACTTAAGTGTACCGTTTGTAAGTTTTGACACTTAAGTGTCCCCCCGTGCCAAGTTATGGCACTTGCGGGGTCCGTACGTCCACATATTTGCATTACAGATTCAGGATGATTAAGAGATCAACAGCGGCATTTTGAATTGCCTCTTGCTTTCACTTAACCTTCACTACCTACATGCCCTTTTCCTCCCATTTTACATTGCTGAACAAGCGTTTCTCTCTTTTCTGCTAAGTACAATATTCAACAAGATCATGCAATTACATTAGTAGCAGAATCCTAAATGCCAAGGTGACCAAAAATGGCTTTTCCAGACTACCTATAAACATAAATTACAGTCAGGCGCAGCCTTTTCTCATATTATCCAGCAAGCCAACAAGGGACAAATACTTATGCCACAAACGAGCAAGCACGCTTCAAGAAAGATGAAACTCATTGATCTTAAGGAGATTGAAAAACTACTATCCATCCCAGCAACTGTTTCCTATTTCCAATAGTTAGCTCTGATCTTGCCGGTTAAACAGGATTTGAAAACATCTGAGAACCTGACTATGGCCATACCATGTGCAAACAAACCATAATGTAAGTAAGAAAATAAAAATGCACACGATTTAATGTAGTCGAAAGATTACTTGAAAGGGAAATAGAAATGTAGCGTTTGGAAGGTCAGATCATGGCAAATATGATCATGGATGGCATCAAAAATTCAGATTTTGTATTTTAGAAGTTCAATAACAACTGATCCTTGAGACTGAGATCTATGTTATTGACCATTTATTAAAATTTTAAGATTAACATGCAACTCGTATAAAAAACTGTCATCAGTCATTTCAAATAAAGCACAACAATATACTTCAGAATCATTAGAGAGAAAAATCAAATGAAGTACTCCCTTTTCCCACAACAATAAGTCCCATATCAAATAGGTAAGTCGCTAACGAATGAAATTCTCCTGTATGGACCAAGTAAAGAAAACGAGTCAAAACCATGGTGAGTGACCTGAAAAAGTTATCAACTATTGAATTGAAAATCATTGGGTCATACCATGTTACTTGATATTTGTTTGTACTGTATGCAAAATAGTTGATTAAATTTATTGAATTGAATTCTTTCTCACGTTAAGAAACCATTGAAGGTTAAGAAAATAAAAGGTGTATATCAATCATTAATCATATTATAAGCAATAAATGGAATAATCATTAAAGTATTGTGGAAAATTTGGGGCACTTGTTGTAACTATGATGAAAATGCATGCCGGGGAAGTGAAGTCGATGTTGCGTTTCAAAAATGAGTCCGCCTTCAGCATAAGACGCCAACCACTCCTTGACTCAAAAGAAGTCTTCCAAGTCTTCCATTAAGTTGAGAATGTGAGATGGCCACTTCAACTTTGACAACATGGAAAATGCATAATCATCCATTTGACTATGATCGGAAGCGTGCCTCTTAATGGACAGTGCATTCAACCAGGTGTTTAAGCTATGGTTTAAAAATCTATATTATTTAGACAAGAAAGTGGGGGAGACTCTGAAGTTCGGCAAGTAATCTTCTCCCAACAATAGAAAATTACATAACTTATCAAGATTTTTGCCCAATCTTTTAGATTGACGAATGGGAGCCATCCTACGGTTCGTAGGAGTAATCCTAGTCCTTGAATCACAAAAAGAGCATACCATAATCTTGCACCGAATATTTTTAGATTTTATATATCATTGCCTCGTTTTATACAATTAACAATAAAGTATACATGATTATGATGAATTCCAAACAAGCATAAGTCTCTCGGGAACTATAGAACCTCCAATGGACGGTAAACACATCTCGATAGAAATATGGCACAAAGACATGGCCTTAGATTAGAATTAGCTGATAATGTTGCCCATTGACCCATTGAAATGGATGCATGTTTGTAAGTCAAGCAATTTCAGGCAATGAAAGGCATAATTTGCTAGTAGATTTTCTTTTGGCTGAATGTAAGGGACTTGCTCGCGGAGCTGCTGAGATTCAAAACTGAGGCCATTTTTAGAGGAGCATGTGGTTGCACGGATGCTTTAACCCTCCTTGCAAGGGAACAAGATCTGCAATTTCTTATTATTTCCTCTTTCCAGATGTTATTAATGACCTTTTGTGCAACAAAGCCGGGAGCACATATATTTCGGACAATATATTTCCTCTGTTCCAGATGCTTTTTATTTTTTTAATGTGATCATGTTTTTATTGGGAAAAAAAAGGAGAATTAAAGCTTTATTCATCACTCTTTTTAAGCATTAGTTGAGCATTATCACGTCAAATGTTAATTTCAACTTGAGAATATTTTGGTCTTATTCTTCACTCTTAGATTAGAGGCACTTGATAATCATTTTATTTCTCTATTTTTCTATTTTTCTATTTTCAGGAATAAGTTTAAAACAGAAATCCATTTCATAACATAATTTCATTTTTCTATTTCTATAATAGAACAAATTTTTACTGTAAAAACATATTTGGAATAGAAATTAGAAGTAAGAATTTTTCTACTTTTATATTTTAGAAACCGAAATCAGAAGTAAATTTTTTTTACTTCTCATCGTTTGCTCTCCCTACTAGTCAGCTATCCACCCATTGCCTACATGCCCCTTGCTGCCCGGCCGCTCCCAACCACCTACCCCCGCTGCTCGCTAGCCTTCATCTGCTGTCATTCTCTACCCAATGTCTGCCCATCAATTGTCTCCATCTTCGGCTACTCGGGAATAAGAAATTTATATCGTTATCAAATGCGTATTTTTACTTTAAAACTCATCTAAGAACAAAAATAGAAAAATCAATTTTTAAAACAAAATGGTCATCATTCGCGTCCATATTATATAATGACACCATAATTGAGTTTCAATCCAGACAATTATCATGAATGCTTCAACCCAATTTGTACCTTGTGGAAGTGTGAACCTTTTTTCCCTTTTGAAAAAGAAAGTCTGTTTGCTTATAACTCTTAACATGATTTGCGGGAAAAAAAAAAGCCATTTGACTTAGGCATTGCGATGAATTTGCAAAGCCACTCGACTCCCTTATGGGTCACTATTTCCCTCGCTTCTTGTAAATGAAATAACAAGCCAAATGAGATGCTGAAGTAATGATAAAATGACGATTAAGATCGGTCATATTATGCATGTCTCGCCATAGAATTCTTGTGCATAGCATGATCGATTTCATGTGCTACTATAATAGTTGCATTGTTGGTCAACAAAAATGTCATCCCATATCTTTTTACACGCAAAGGCCAAGATTAAGAGACCCGCCGTAAGGCTTTTGCCCATCTCTTGGATTGGCTAACATAAGTTGTTCTACATTTTCTAGGAGTACTCCTAGTACCCGAATCACAAAAAGAAAATAATGATAAAAAAAAGTGATTACAATTATAGTTGCATTGTCGGTTAACAAAAATATCATCCCATATCTTTTTACAAACAACGACCAAAATTAAAAGACCCACCAAGACTTTTGCCTATCTTTTAGATTGACTAACATAAGTCGTTCCACATTTCCTAGTACTCCTAGCACCCCAATCATAAAAAGAAAATAATAATAATAAAAAGAAGTGGTTACAATGAACTACAAATCGATATAAATCTCTCAGGAACTTTAGAAGCTCTGAAGGACAGTGAACAAGTCGCTGTAGAGAACGGCGCTAAGAGATGGCCTTAGTATATAATTACCGAATAACGTTATCCATTTACCCATCAAAATGGATGCCATGTCTGTGATTCAGGCAATTACAAGCATTCATAGGAATAAATTTATCTATGAAACCTCTTATGTCTAAATGCAGGAATTTGTTGGTGAAGCTGCAGGAATACAAAATTGAGCACATATTCAGAGAAGCAGGTGGCTGCACGAATGCTTTAGGCCCTGCTTGGACAGAAAAAGCATCTTCAATTTTTTTTATTCCTCTTTTCCACATCTTATTAAAGACCTCTTGAATAATGACCCACTAACTGCACTTACATTTCTGATAATATGACTTGATTTGTTTTGTCTAATGATCAAAAGCTGAAATTGGTTAAGATACCAATAAGACATTATGTAGGTAGGGGATTATTATCTCTTATCCATATCAATATGTTGCATTCAGGATTTAATTTAGTCATGCCAGGAGTCGAGCTATTTAGATTTCGGATTGGGATGAGAGTGCGGATTGGATTTCTTTAATTGCTTTTATATGTGCATCATGGTGTGCTTTTCCTTCCCTACTCGCTCGCACCTCTCTGCATTTTTCGGTCATCTTATTTGGATGTACTACATGAACCAGGTGTACTCGCGTACCGGGGGCTAGTTTGGCTTCAGCGGCTCAGCTGGAGATGGAGGCTCGTGTTATTTTTGAAGGGTCACATTTGTTGTGATCTAGAGATTCAGAACAGTGAACAAACAGAGATGACATTGAGTCATGATCGCATGACATTCCTGCCTCCGCCGTCCGGAGGGGTCATTATCTGGATCAGCAAAGCGTCTTTGTGAAGCCTCTCTGGAACATACAACATCATTCTGCGTGAATCACGTGCTGTGATGAGATGAGTATGAATTTACACACTATCAACACTGTTTCAAGAAATATACACGCATAAAGCTCTTCTCAAATAATATACCATACTTCCGGGATCACATCTTCGTCTAGTAATTCATTCTGGTAAACAGCAATTTATGATACGAGAGAGGGAGCTGTCTGCGATTTTCAGAATTGAGTCCCAAACGTGTCAGTATGCTGGAGAACTTAGTAGCGGGACAGAAAGGTTGGAAAGATATTGTCGTAAACTATTCACGTAAAGCGAATTGGGATACATTTAGGATATGGTATATGTATGAGATTAGCCAACAATCGGCTTGGGGCAAGCACCTGTCACCCGTGACACGTCGCCTAAATCACGCTCTGCCACCTATACCTCGCCTTACCTCGATGGTCAAACATACGAGCTCGCCACAATCAAAGCTTCATTTTCGACCTCCGCAGCCCAGAAACAAGGAAACAGTTGCTTCCAACAATGCCTCGCCACAAACCTTCCATCAACCCACATAACCAATAATTCAACAGAAGAGGTCGAGCGAAAACAACACACGGCATTTTCAACATAATACATCCGGCAGGAAAACAAACACCGCGATTCATGAAGAGAACACCCCCTCGCATCTACAACATCTAATGGCCCAATCAGATTTGGCGAACGCCACTTACAGATTGAGCTTGATATCAGCAAAACCCAACGGACGACGCAGAAAATGACGAAACTTTCACAACCACACACGTAGACACAGATTTCACACTGAAGCAATACAGATTCGAACCCGACATGAATCGAAGCAAATCCAATGCGAATCAACCTGACAAAGGGAGCGTCTAAGAGGCCGAAGATCAACACAGAAACGGAACATACATGAGCACGCAACAATCAGCACCGAACATCTCAAAGAATCGAGCTCAAACGGTACCTGCTTCAGGGCTTGAGAACCGAGCCGTGAGATGGTTCGACGGAGAGAAGATAGTTCGACTGAGAGAGAAGCTTTATATCGCTTCGTACATAAAACCATAGGGCTTACATATTGAATCCGAGATAAGGAGAAAACGGTCCTTGGGCCTGACCCGATTCTTTTGTCTCTTTTTGGACTCGCGTCACGGACCAAAAGCCCAAGGCCCGATAAGACTCGGTGTAGGCTCTTTCTTTCCGGTAACATTTGGGGCGCCGGGGCCCGATAAGGTGATGCAGCTAAGATTTTTTCCTTTATTTGTACATTCAAGAGAGAGAGAAAATTAAATATGCTTAAGAAAAGATGATTGGTCAAAGATTTGGTAATTGGGAATGATTCGGACTTAGGATCGCATAAGCTCTTCTTCACACGTTAAATTTGAATTTTTTCAAAGGTCCATTAGTATCTGCTTCACATTACAATCGATTAGATTATAAAGAGACCGGTGTTGTATGGTACTGGAAAGACAACTGCAATTGAAGTCAAGGCTAGCAATGTGATTGTTGAATTTATCACACTCTACAGCTCTCATGGGAAAGAAGTAATCTCTATTTCCACTTAGTGACGACTATGATTCGAACTTCTGATAAACGCAACAACGACCTGCTTGGTTGATTCCAAAATTCCTCTTGAGCTGTGTCTAGGTTGATCTCTGATCCACATGACACATTGGATTAGCAAGGCATGTGTTTACTCCGGGAAATGACTAACCTTTATTATTGACAAGAGATAAGTTTGGTTGACTATCCAAGAGGTCATTTGTAAAAAAAGGGGTTGGTTTAAAGGGTACTCAAATACAACTTAGTAAGATTGTCAAGAACAAGTGAGAGAAATTATCATTGATATCTTGTTATTTGCAAATTTTGCTTAAAGTGTTAGAATTACAAAACAAGTGAGATGTGTTGATTTCAACACTAGTATATGACAGTTCAGTACTCAATAACTTCTTGTGAATAATGATTATCGATGTACAAAATATATGCATATGATCACAAAAGGTGTACAATATGTTCGTAATTAGAAGTACTAACTACTTATATGTAACTATTGTTGGTGGGCTATAAAGACTCCCCATGAATATCATAAATTTTCTCCCACTTTTTCCCAAATATTAGTCTATGAAATCTAATTATTTTTCATTCAGTCTCATTTCTCGTAAATTTACTTTTCAGCCCTTCAAATTTTCTAAGTTGTTCTTCATTTCTCTTTCAATTTTAAGCTAAGTAATTTCTCGTCCAAGATCAATACAAAATCCTTTCCTTATAAAACAAAACTAAAATTAATTTATTTGGTGAAAGATTTTCACCTTCCGAGTGAAATAGCATGCATAGAACATCGAGATCAAAGTGACCTAAGTAGAAACGATGTACAATGATGAGGGTGAGATGATATGGTCTTTTCTTTTTTTATTTAATTTTTGCTTTTGTTATATTAGCCCTTAGGTCATAGAAGAGACAGAGGAGATTGTAATGCCATAGCCTTTACGGTAAGCAATTTCCGTGGATGGGAATTCTAGGGCATCTCATTAGCCACTCCAAAGTTTGACGTGAAAGGATACTTTAGGCGACCATTGAAGGCAAAATGTCAGAGTCTTTTGGGCTCAATGTTTTACTTTGGATGACCAATCATCTTTAATTTCAACAGCTTATTGAAGGGTCATGAGTGGGCTCATAATGAAGCAAAGTTGACGTCGACTTCATTGGCCTATTCTCTTTCAGGAGTGTTTTCATCTACGAGAGTCACTAGTGATAATCTCTCCAATGAGGGTGCTCGACCTAACTATTTCCCTTATTTTAATGTTTTGGTGACCGTGCGTCTCATATTTTTTATTCCAAGTTATATATTACTATCTCCCAACAAAGTGGGAATATTCATGTGTTTTACGTCCCAAAGTTCAGACAAAGTAGTTTAATGACTTACTCAGGTCTGGCATTAAGCAATTTCTATGGATGGGAATTCTAGGACATCTCATTAGCCACTCCAAAGTTTGATGTGAAAGGATACTTGGGATGACTACTGAAGGCAAAATGTCGAAGTCTTTTGGGCTTAATATTTTACTTTGGATGACCATTCATCTTCAATTTCATCGTCAATGGCCGACCTCCAATCAGATCAAAGAGGCAATTTGATCTGTACGAAAAATTGGACCAGAGATATCACCTACCATACAAACAAGTGAAAAATCTAGATATTTTGGACGTAAATAATGGGTACATTCAATTTGTCCGGCCACTCATCCCCTAGTGGATTATTGTTTCTATAACTTCTTATAAATGAATCGACAATCCACACGAGATATTGAGGTACTAATAAAGTGACTTATTAAGATTGACCATAGGATGCATATATGTCTTGCTTGCCATAGATGTTTTTGCAATTTCAATGCAGTGCCTATGTTTCACAGCTCTTTTATATATACTTGAAAATAATGGGAAGGGTTACAAGCAAATAGGCATTTTCCTTTTCGAAAGGGAAAAAAAATGGTCACACATCTACAAGGTTTAGATTGAATTCTCGTGCATGCCCTGACTACTGTTCATGGGCAATCATAATTGCATAGGCAATCCACTAAATTGGCATCTCATATTTTTTTCCACAAGAAAGGCCAAGATCGAGACACTTGCAAAAGACCGTTTTCCATCTTTTAGATTGACAAGCAGGAGTCATCAAATTAAAATATCATAGTCACCCATTGAAAATATTTTAATATTTCGTATCTTCACCTTGTTTTACATAAAAATAATGAAAAAAATATCTTTGAAAATCACAAATATTTATTTATTTTTGCACGGAGTCTATATAGTACCGTTCAACTGTAAATGTAGATTGTATAGTATGATATTTAATGGGTACAGTATGAAGAATACACTAATTATACAGAACTTGTTAGCTCAAGTCATTTGTTAGCTGGTGAGTTCAGTCTAGATAATCAAAACGTTCGTTTCATCCAAGTAATTAATTTATCAATGTTGTATTGAATATAGCTAAGGATGAAAGCTTACATGAAATACATGGAAAAATTTGTCCATCGACAGTAACCATGCCACATAGGAAGGCTGACGTCCACATTAGTGGTTTCCAATTCAATAAATGTGAAAATATTTATAATCCAATTAGCATAATTAAAAAGTGTATGACTAAATTAACGAAAGTGTAATAGATTTTCAAGTATTTGGACAAAACTCCCCCATACATAAATATAACATAAAATGACATAATATTTTTTTCATGAAATCATCAAACCTTTTATAATAACTTAGCATGTCGTATTTGAATTATCCATTTCACTTGTGTAATACATTATTCCATATCGCTATGACCTATTGAGTCATATGGATCTTCTCTCATAATTATGTAAAAGATGATTTGGTAAAAATGTATTTCAACATCACAAAATTCTATAGAAAATAAATTTTAAATGATTTGGAATAAAGTTAAAAGTTCATTTATGTATGTTTTTAGATATTCAGTCTGATCAGTATTAATTAATAGTTTATATTTTTCAAAAATTAAACGCAGAGGTCATTTCTAAATTCATATAAATCGTTAACTTTTCCTTAGTAATTCCTACATATAAATACAAGTTTGTGAGACAGTTTCAATCTATCACTATTGTCATTAATTGGGACGAACTTTAAAAAATTGCAAACTTATGTCTCCTCTTTTGCCATATTTTTCATCATTTCTTATTAAATGAACCGGCTCTAATATAAACCTTTATCTCATCGCTCTAATAATAACCAATTTTGCCCTGCCCTTCGCACGGGTGGGACGAGGATGCCGATGGGAACTTCCTCGGCCCCTGCTCATTCAGATCCTATAAATTGGATTTTTATGTTTAAATCAAGAAAGCTCAGTTAAAATCGTTGAATCTTTAGATTTCATGTTTACTTTAAAGTTATATGCTCCTTAAACTAACAATTTTACATTTAACTTAAGTGATCTCTATGAAATATCTTTCGTGGAGGATACCGTACAGGTTAAAAAAAAATAGTTTCAAATGCTCTTGGTAACTCATTTAAATTGCAAGCTAATGTCCGGAAGAGTATGGGAAGTGGCAATTCCTTGGTGACTTGAACACAAATACGACTTTTCCGAGAAAAGCACAAACTTGATACGATCACACTCAAATTTGACACACAATGACACGTTTAATACTATATAATTAATCACATCTGAACATTTGTCCACTGAAACAAAATAACATAAATAGTCATCATAAATATCCTGACATGGCATGGATTGCTAATTCTCGGTTGAAGTACTGCTGAAATGCCAAAAATTGGCACAAGTGGACACTTTGAAGCCAAAACTTCAAAAATGTACACTTAAGTGCAATTTTTTTAGAAAAGTGGGACATTTTAATGTCAAGTCCAGTGACCGGTGTCGAAAATCCTATGTGGCATTTTTAAATAATATAAATTGCTAACGTAGCTCGTCGGAAAGTTGAGTCAGCTTAGACTTAGCCAAAACGACGTCGTTTTGGCTCAAATTTGATTTTTAATATACAAATTAATAAAATTCAATTAAAAACTTAAAATATTTTTTTAAAAAAAGGAGAAAAGAGCACAAGTGGGAGGGGCTCCCCCAATTGTGGCTGTCGCCTCTCACCAGTGGGGCAACAACAATGGCTGGCGAGGGTCGCCGGTGCCTGGGCAAGGTCTAGCTACCCTTGCCAATCGGAGGTGAGGGCTGCCGACCCTCGCCTAGGCCAAGGTGAAGGGGAGCGACCCTCACCAGCCATCGCCATTGCCCCACTAGCTAAGGGCGGTAGCCACAGGCGGAAGAGCCCCTCTTGCCTATGCTCCTCTCTCCTTCTTCTTCTTCTTTTTGAATATTCTAAGTTTTTAATTGAATTTAATTAATTTTTATATTAAAAATTGAATTTCCATGTAAAATGACATCGTTTTGAGCTGCTTGCTTAGCCATAGCAGCTCACAAAATGACGCCGTTTTGCATTTTTCTCATCGAAAAAGCTCTACATTAGCAATTTGGCCAAAATTTTTCACCATTGGCACTTAAGTGTCCCACTTTTCTCCGATTTTGGCATTTAAGTATTTCTTTTGAAAGTTTTGGTACCAACATATCCACTTGTGCCAAGTTTTGGCACTCTAGGTGTATTTTAGTCGCTAATTCTTTGTATTGAAATTTCATCTAAGTATACATTCAATGAACTAAATCAAGGCCCTTTCTACTCATGAACCATGAAAATCTTTACAGCAACCTTCTTGTTTTTTTATGGACAACGAAATGTTTTACAATGTTGTCCACCATATTCTTGAGTCATTAGTATCTACTCATCTCAATTACGTCGCTATATTCTTGAGTCACTTGTCTAGTAATATGACAACAGAACATTCTTGCATTGCTAATGCATATATGGACAGATATTCCACTAAGAACCCAAAGAACTATGACATTCATGAGCAAGAAAACAGAATCTCCATAATAGCATACTGAACCTTGCAAACAGACATAAATTAGAATCTTCAAACATGCATGCATAACTGTTCTCAATAAGCTATTCAAATACAAAGCATAAGTACCCAATTGCATATTGTGTTGTCTGCCAGAGCTTTTCTCACCTTTTCCATCCTTCTACCATTTTCTTGGAGTAGTGCAAGAACCATCTACTCTTTTTGTCAACGATCAAGTTCTCTAGAACAATACCAACCAAAAACCCACCTCCAGCGCCACCTAGCACGATTCTCTAGTCCAAGTCGAATAGACACTCTTCTTCATTATCTACTTTGAAAGATGATGGTGGTGGAACGTTATCACCATTTGTGCATTTATTTGGCAAGGGACTTCCACACAAACCATCATTCTTTGCAAATGAACTTCTCTTGAACGTGTCAAATTGCGTTCCATGTGGTATGGGTCCCGATAGATGATTGTGAGAGACATCGAAATCCGAAAGAAATGTGAGGCTGGCAAATTGTTGAGGAATCTCTCCCACAAGATTGTTCCAAGAAAGATCCAGTGATTCGATTATTGTGAGGTTGGCTAATGAAGGAGGGATGGTACCATTGAGGCAGTTGTTTGAAAGGTTGAGCATACGAAGTGACTTCAAATCTCCAATGAGTTCAGGAATGAACCCTTCAAACTTGTTTTTGGAGAGGTCAATCCCCACAAAGACATCCGGAATTTTCGAATATTCCCTTTTTGTGCCCTTATTCGTCAAGGTCATTGCATAAGTCCTACTTCTTACAAATTGAACAAGAGTTACATCAGCCAATAGATCAATACTCAAATATGCCAACCGATTTTGATTAACGATGACCTTCATGGCGTGACAACTCTTTAACAACTTGGAAGGGAGTTCACCATTGAAGCTATGTTGGACAGGTCCATTATCTGTAAACTGATGAAGTTAGGCTGGCTTAGACTATCTTCTATGGGTCCGCGGAACATATTGGACTGTAAGGCAATGACTTTTAGGGAGGCCAATTCTGATAGCCAAAATGGGAATGTATCGTTAATTTGGTTGTCACCAAGATTCAAAAACTCCAACATTCCACAATTTGCTAAAGATCTTGGAACAATCCCTCTTAGTTGGTTTTCACTTAGGTCAATCATCCTCAATGAACACCCATTTGGGTAAACGCGAGGAATTATGCCATCAAATTTATTTCTTGCGAGGTTCAAAAATTCCAAAGGACCAATACTTCCCAAGCAAGGAGGAATTGTGCCATTCAGGGTATTGTTGAACAAATCGAGCATGATGAGATATCTCACTTCACAAATAGACGTTGAAACTTCCCCAAATAGGACATTATTAGAGATGTCATAGAGGGTGACCAAGGGAGGTGGGATGGGGAGGATTGTCTCTAGCAAGTTAGAACTAATGTTAAGATACCTCAAGTTTGGCAAAAGAAGATCGGTCTGGTTGTTTTCAAAGCTGGTTAAAAGATTGTCAGAAAGATCTATAGACCGGAGAGATTTTCTACTATTGTTCCACATCCATCTAGGAATGGTCCCTCGAATTTTGTTGTGTGATAGGTCTAAGTCCACCAATTCGCTTAAGTAGCCTATAAACTGTGAGAACTCAGTCAAGTTGCATGAAACCAAGTATAAGCGGGTAAGTTTGGATGAAGTGGCATTGATGAATGTCTTGGCGAACGAAATATTGCTATTGACCAAATATAATTCTTCCAAGCTCTTGAATTTAAATAGATCATTTGCATCAAGAGCGCCATTGAGATTAAGCGAATCTAGGTAAAGTGATTCAAGATCCTTTAGATTGCACAATATGCTTAGAATATTGCCATGCCAGTCGTTGAGAGAAAGACCCAGCCCCCGCAACTGCTTCAGGTTCTCAAATGAAGATGGAAAGCCACTGCTTAACCGATTACCTACCAAACAAAAGGTCAAAAAAGACACAAGACAAACGAGCATTAGTTACACCGTCAATTTCAATTCCTTTTTCTCTTTGGCTAAATAATCTCCTCGCTTGAAAATATAAGGCATGATTGTGATGCCACGCCATTATGCACTAGCCCATTCAAGTGGGCGACAGATGGCACTAGAGGGGCCCGCCGTCGAAAAATTGGAAAGTCTCTCTCCCTCTCCTCCTCTCCGTCGATTCAGTCGAATCTCTTCCCTTCTCTCTCCATAGCTATGTGGAACCACCGATCTCTCCGCCACTACTTGCTCCCTCCCTCTCTCCCGGACCACCACCAACACCCATGTCACGACGGCCACAAGAAAAACCGGAAACAAGGACTTCCTTCCTCTTCCAACCTCGACAATACCCTCATGATCTCCAAGTGTGCCACAAAGATCATCCTATCCTCCTCCCTCCTGCCCAAAACCCTACCCCTCTATCACAACCTCAGGAGCTTCGAGCGTCAGCCTAAGCCAAAAGGCCTTTCAGCTGGGCTAGTTTATCCAAGACATTAGCGCTTTTCGGGCCTAGCACCTCAACTCTGGGCAGGACCTAATCCTCCCCCTCATCGCCTATGGCAGCGAGGGGATATACTACTTTGTCAAGTAGTCTGTCTGATTAGTGAAATCGGGCCTCATCGATGGTCACCACTTGCGTGTTCTGTCAAAGATTAGCGTGTAGGCCGAGTTCTTCAGGTACATTGGGAGCATGAATATGAAAATTGGGGATTTGAGGTCATTGGAGGATGAGATGCAAGCATCGAGATCACGATGTCGTGGGGATTAATTGAGGAATTTTTTTGGGTCAGAAAATTGAGGAAGTTGAAGGAGAAGAAGTTGATGAAGCTGTCCGTGGTTTAGGACCTAGATGAACTTACCTAGTTAGAAGGCCTTCTGGCTCAGCCCCTTGCCGGAGTTGAAGCTCTTGAGGTGGCGATGGTAGTTTTGCTCATGGCTGTGGCAATAGGGGTTTTGGTGGTGGTTGGGGAGGCAGCAAGTAGCAGTGGAGCTCGAGAGATCAGTGGTTCCACGGAGCTATAGAGAGAGAAAGAAAGAGATCCAACCAAACTGGCAAAGGGAGACTTTTTGATGGTGGCCCCATAATACCACTTGTCATCCACTGAGTGGGCTAGTGCATAGATGAGGCAAGATCACATGTGCATCTAATATAACCAAAAAGAAATTGTTACCTGAAATGTCTAAGCTAGTAAGTTTTGTCATGTTGACCACCCACTCCAAAGTATCACCACTCAAGTTATTGTGAAAGAGACATAGCCCCGATAGCTGGGTAAGATTAGCAAAGGAAACGGGGATTTGACCTTGCAAGTTATTTTCGAAAAGGTCCAACTAAGTGAGATGAGAAAGATTACCAATTGAGGAGGGAAGTGATCCTGAGATATAGCAATCCAAAGCGCTTAACTCATTCAAGAGGCTAAGATTTCCAATCGAAGTGGGTATTTCTCCCAAGATGTTGGTCCAGGAAAGTTCTAAGAATTTCAATGGAGAGCCCCAGTGCGATTTGGGAAAAAACACAGAAAGGTTGGAATTGCCATCAATGAGAAGGACTTCCAAGTTTGGCAACTGAAAAATGCTAACTGGAAAGTCTCCATTTAATCCACAAGAACTAAGTCCAAGCCATGTCAGGGAAGATAAATTTGCTAGCATAGGAGGGGTATGTGATGACAAGTTTACACCAGAAAGATCAAGCTTTTTTAGCATAGGAGAGCCCCAGTGCGATTTGGGAAAAAACATAGAAAGGTCGGAATTGCCATCAACGGAAAGGACTTCCAAGTTTGGCAACTGAAAAATGCTAACTGGAAAGTCTCCGTTCAATTCACAGCATGCAAGCTGAAGCGATGTCAAGGAAGAGAAATTCGCTAGCATAGGAGGGATAGGTGATGACAAGTTTACATCAAGAAGATCAAGTTCTTTTAGCCTAGTCAAGTTATGAATGAAGTCGCCCATGTTGGGCAAACGAAGTTCCAAATTATAGGACAAATCTAGAGAAATTAACTCAGAGAGTTGCGAGAAAACATGAGGGATTTCACCAGAAAAGCCTGAGTCAGAAAGATTAAGATATCGTAACCTCGAAAGATTGCTGAAGGCGTATGGGATTGTGGAGAAGTTGAAGCTATTAAAAGCAAGATTGAGTGACTCCATGTGAACAAGTCGAAAGAGAGTGCTGTTGGGACTCATGATGCCCGAGAGACAACTGCTACTGAGGTCGAGGGCAATCACTCGGCTAGTGACCTCATCACATTTGACACCCTCCCATGAACAACAATCCCCACTTCCATCCTGTGACCAGGAATGGACCTTTGGATGAATGCATACGCAATCTGTCTTGTCGATTTTGAAACTTTTCTTGAATTCCATTAAGGCAGAGCTCTCATCCGCATGACATGGTACCTTAGAAAACCTAGTAGGAAAGAGAGAGAGTAGGAATATCGAAGTAAGCAGCAAATATAATGGCAAGGTCGCCATGATTTTCTGCGTTTTTGTTCTTTTGGTTACTTAAGCGAGTTTTCGAGGGAGAGTGTGATGGAGAAGCTTTTTATAGGCAGCAACAATTGGTTCTATCAATGGAAATATCTTGCTACTTGGCCATTCATAGTGCTTGACCTCAATACTTTAAATTGATTTTATATATGTGCCTTCTGTATGGGTTGGAAAAACTGCAGGATGTTAGACATCTAAACGTTTCTTTTATTATCTAGGGCACGCGCGCAACGGCTTGGCACTCTCCTTTTATCTATATTTCTCCATCCTACTTTCAATATAGTATCCATTTGTTTCTTGTCATGAGCTCCCACGTAAATTGTTCATGTCATTTGACTTGACTCATAGCTTCGAGGCTAAATTTCAAGGACAGAGGTCGTTCATAGTTGTTTGTTCATCCATATGGATTGCTTGTGCGGACTTCCACCAATAAGCTCTTTTATAGATGGGCTCATCTAACTTTAAATTCACTTATACATTTGTTTTAAGTGAGAAATGAGAAACACCCATTTTAATAGAAACGTATTTAAAAAAAATATCAACACAATCAGAAAAAAAATGAAAAATCAAATGATATGGTTGAAATAGATGGAGTTGCACCCAGAATAATCAAATAAAGACAATGAAATAAGTGGGTACTGCGCCTTTATTAGATAAATGCAGAGCATAGAAGAAAATAAAGTCGTATGTGCGTATGTGCACGAATGAGAGAGAAACAGAGAGAGTTGCGCGCGTGTTTGTACGTGAACAAAATATATATGAGCCATGATTAAATTTCTTTACAATCTAATATATTTTTGCTATATTTAATCCATATTCTTTTCGGATAAACTTTTCTGCAGAAGGGTTGGCTTAGTTTTATATTTTAGCTGGATCAGTGTTATCTCTGTTCATCTTTTCATCTCGTAAATCTTTCTGTTTGATTCATATTTGTAAAAGGAGCAGGTACGGCTCTCTAAGGGGGCAACAAGGAAAAGAGGGACACAGATTTTATGGAAGAATCGCAAGTTTTACATCTTATTCAAGACTGCAACACTAAATTGAGGGGTACGAAGAGGGTAAAAACTTGTCATCCTTCAAGCTTTCATTAGCTATTGTTAAGAGACATTAGACAGAGAAAGAATCACAGTAAAACAGTGCATCAAGTTCTTCTTTGACCGGACAAAACTCAAAAGCAAGCACCCGGTGAAATAATTTATCTTATTTTGAGGAAATTTTTATGTACAATTCATATTCTAATTGACATGACATATGTTGAAAGGTTAGTGTGTTAACTGTACAGATTTCTTTGATCCACACTCCCCTCGTTTGAAAAGAAATTAACAAATTCATGTGATACGACAACAAGAGATTATAAAATCAACAATCACAAAATGAGTTTATTAAAGAAAGTATTAGTTGTACATTCACACTACCAAAACTCATAGAAATTAGACTTCCACCATAATGAGAACTGAGAACTATTTAGGTACGTTTTCACCAAAAAAATAAAACTATTTAGGTATGTAAAATATGCATCTACTGAGAGCCTACCCTACAACTAGAAATCAAATTGCAGTTTCGCTCTCTCCACACGTTCTGCAATAAAAGGACTCTAAGCTAGTTCCGTTATTTAGTCCCTCTTGTTTTGTTAATTTGAGCTAGGACACTTGGAGATATGCTCAATACACATCATCATGAATTCAGAATGATTAAAGATCAGCAGCAGCATTTTGAATTTCTCCTTGCTTTAACTTCCCCTTCACTAACTAGATTCGCCTATTCCCCTTCCATTTTACATTGCTCATTGAACGTTTGTCTCTTTTCTGCTAAGTACGATATCCAAAAAGATCTTGCAATAACATTGTTAGCAGAATCCAAAATGCTAATGTGACATAAAATGGCTTTTCCAAACTATCTATAAACATGAATCACAGTCAGACCAAGCTATTTTCCCATATTGTATAGCAAGCCAACCAGTAAAAGATAGTTATGCCAGAAAACAAACAAGCACGCTTCAAGGAAGATGAAACTCATCGAAATTAACGAAGCTGAAAAACCAGTAACCACCCTAGCAACTGTTTCCTACTTTTAGTGTTTAGCTCTAATCTTGCCGGTTGACCAGGATTTGAAAACATTTGAGAACCTGATGATACACGGTCATTAAGAAACCATGATTTAAGTAAGAGACGTATAAAAGAAATATGCACATGATTCAATGTACTCGAAAGGTAACTTGAAAAGGAGACGGAAATACAACATCCAGAAGGTGAGATCATGGTAAATATGATCATGTATGGCATCAAAAAAATCAGATTTTGTATTCTAGAAGTTCAATAACAACTGATTCTTGAGACTGAGTTGTGTATTAACATTTTGAGATTCACATGCCGCTTAGATGAAAAACTATCATCAGTCATTTCAAACAAAGCACAACAGTATACTTCAGTATACTCAGAGAGCAAAATTAAACGAAATACTCCCTTTCCCACAACAATAAATCCCATATTAGATAGGTAAGTCGTAGATGGACGAAATTCTCATGTATAGACCAAGTGAAGAAAACCAGTCAAAACCCTGGTGGGTGACTCAAAAATGATGTCAACCGCTGTCTTAAAACTCATTGGGTCATACCTTTTTACTTGGTGTTTGTTTGTACCATACGTAAATTAGTTGATTAAACTTCTTGAATTGCATTCCTTCTCCATAAGAAACCATTGAAGGTTAAGAAAATAAAAGGTGTATATCAATCATTAATCATATTATAAGCAATAAATGGAATAATCAATAAAATAATAGGGAAAATTTGAGGCACTTGTTATCTTATGATGAAAATGCATGCCGTGTTAAGTGAAGTATATGTTGCGTTTCATCATTGAGTCCACGTTCAGCATAAGACGCCAACCACTCTTGACTCGAAAGAAGTCTTCCAAGTCTTCCACTAAGTTGAGAATCTGAGATGGTCACTTCAAATTTGACAACATGGAAAATGCATAATGATCGATTTGACTATGATCAGAAGCGGGCCTCTTGCACTTAATCAGGGCCTTGCGCTATGGTCGAAAAATCTGTATTATTTAGACAAAAAATTGGGGGAGACTCTCAAGTTGGGCAAGTAATCTTCTCCCGACAATAGGAAATTAAATGACTTATCAGTTGTACTCTCAAGATAATTTTTCAGATTTCTCATGCACTTAATCCCTTTCTATGACATCTAGCTATCTGTAGTATATTGCTTGATGGAATGAAAGTTACATGTTTTTCACCATTTCATCATACCATTGAAACATGTTAATGTTGTGAAGTACTGATTACTATTGATAAGAGACTAAGAATTCATCAACGTTTGAGGCATGCGAGCACTATAGTGCTAGTGCATTTCATTTTTCTTGTCTTTTTTGTCCAAAGCATGGAGTCCATGGAGATGGTCTGTACATGCCAAAAACGCAACGCAATTATGCAAAAGACTTTGGCATGTAAACCAAATTAGGTGATGCGCAGTCGGACTATGAATACAGAAAGAAAAGCTAGAGGGATGAGGCCAAGTCTTCAAAAGAAGTCGTCGCCGAATGAACTCATCTATAGGCCATTATCAGTGATCCCAACGTGTTCGTCGAATCAAAGTTTCAGTCTTCACGTTGTAAGACTATATTTTAAGCAAGTTTCTCTCAGAAAAAGGGCAAAAGTAGAAGATGATGCAAGAGCCTTGATATGTGATTGAGTGGTCAAACACGTGGTAAGCACGGAGCAGATGTGGCATTCGTTTCATAGAGCCCTTACTCAAAATGACTTTAGAGGCCAAGGTTGTGTTAGTGTAGAGTCTTACTCGATGTGCGGTTGATAAGGCGGTTTATAGATATTGCAGACCTTGGGGGCCAGTGGTGCCCTCAACCCTCAAGTCCGAAAGTTCCCTCATAATAGGTAAAAAATTCCCATTCTTGGTCTGCCACTCTGTTTACTACTATTTGAAGAAATAAGCCGAATCAAAGGAAGATGAACCTTTGAGAAGTTATTAGGCGGATGTATGCATCAAATTGCATGCAAACCACTAAAGATTAGTAGACTCCATATAGATCTCTCATATCCAACAGTTCCTATTTAATTTAACTCATATACTGAATCCATCAAATAATTTCGAGGAATGTTTAGATTATTCCTGTACTATTTAAACATGGTTTGGGCAATATTGTGTTAAGACAAAAATGATTTAGTTTCACCATTTTGTCTTATCAACGGATCAAGTGTTACTTCTAGAATAATTATTTCAATTTCAATCCACATCTTAAGACTTTCGCCATGCCAAGCACAGGTCTATAGGCAAAATTTAGTGCTAGTGTCTTTTCAAATGTGTATAGTGCATGAATGGCCCAAGCAGAATGAAATTTCAATGCTCGAATTGCTTGTCGCTGCCAATAAAAGCTTCTGCACTGAAAACGAAATCTACCAAAAATCAGAAGAACACAACAAAAATGTGGCACCCTCATTATTGTACATGTTTTGTACTATGATCATTTTCCTCCTTGCGTTTCCTACTTCCTTTGCCAATTATCTTGTATAGAATTGACTCCTTTGTAAAGAGACAATAATTATCAAATATAGAAGTTATTACATTATTGCGTTTTTCATTGTAAATATAATTAATTTATTCACCCATAATTTGATGCATAAGTATAGGGAGAATTGCCAAAAAAGTCCTAAACCTATTAGGGTTGTGCCAATTCAGTCATAAACCTTTTTTTTTGACCGATTCAGTCCTAAACCTTTTGTGATTGTGTCAATTGAGTCCATCCGGCCAAATTTGGCCGGCCGGAGCTGACGTGGACGTCGGCCGGAGCCGGAGACAATTTTTTATTATTTTCCGAATTTTTTTATTGTTTTTTAAATTTTTCTGTTTTTTTCTTTTTTTTTCTCCCCCTCCCCTCCCCCCACCACCGGCGGCAGTGGCCGGCGAGCTCCGACGAGGCTGCCGGCCACTGCATGAGGGCCGCGAAGCCCTCGCCGGCGGCCAACGAGGGTCGCGGCCCCCGTCAGACCGGCCACCCTCGCCGGCGGCCTCGCCCAGACCAGAACGAGGCCTGGGGGCCGCGGCGAGGCGGCCTTGCCCGCGGCCGGCGAGGCCATGGCGACCTTCGCCCAGGCCCGCCATGGCCTCGCCGGCCACGGGCGAGGCCGCCTTCGCCTGCGGCTAGGCCATGGCGCGGCCGGCGCCGCCCAGATCTGGGCGAAGCGGCCTCGCCCGCGGCCTGCGAGGCCATGGCGACCTTCGCCCAGGCCCGCCATGGCCTCGCTGGCCGCGGGCAAGGCCGCCTTCGCCGGCGGCCAGGCCATGGCGCGGCCGGCGCCACCCAGATCTGGGCGAAGTCGCCTCGCCGCGACCGGCCTCGCCCAGATTTGGGCGAAGCGGCCGCGACCCTCACCGGCGGCCCCCAGGTCTGGGCAAGGTCGCCGGCGAGGGCTTCGCGGCCCTCGCGGCAGTGGCCGGCAGCCTCATCGGTGCTGGCCGGCCACTGCCGCCGGCGGGGGGGAGGGGAGGGGAGAAAAAGAAAAGAAAAGAAAAGAAACAGAAAATTTTAAAAAACAATAAAAAATTCTGAAAATAATAAAAAAATTAAAAAATTGCCGCTGGCGCCGGCCGACGTCCACGTCAGCTCCGGCCGGCCAAATTTGGCCGGATGGACTCAATTGGCACAATCGCAAAAGGTTTAGGACTGAATCGGCAAAAAAAAAAGGTTTAGGACTGAATTGGCACAACCTCAATAGGTTTAGGACTCTTTTGGCAATTCTCCCCATAAGTATATCAACTTAATAATCTCTCTAGAAAAGCCAAAGTTTGACAATCTCAACACTCAAATATTTTCTACAGCACTCCATCACCATATATTTAAGCATAGATGTGATTGCTTTTATTCTTTTGGTTACTGAAGTGAGTTTTCAAGGGAGAATGCAACGGAGAAGCTTTTTATAGGCAGCAACAATTGGTTCGCAATGGAAATATCTTGCTACTCGGCCATTCATTGTACCTGACGCCAATACTTTAAATTGATTTTAGGCATGCCTTTTGTATGGAGCACTAGCGCACTGGCTTGGCATTCTCCTTTTATGCATGTTTCTTTATCATACCTTCAATATAATATACATTATCCTTTTATGTATATTCATGTCGGAAATTGGCAAGATTCTCCCACATAATTGTTCATGTTCTTTGATTTGACTCATAGCTTCGAGGCTAAATTCTAAGTACGGAGGTTGTTCATTGTTGTTTGTTCATCCATATGGATTGCTTGTTCAGACTTCCATCAATAAGCCCATTTATGGTGGGCATATGTCTCTCTAACTTTAAACTCTCTTATACATCTGTTTTTAAGTGGGAAATGAGGAACACCCGTTATAACAAAAAAATGTATCGAAAAAAACATCAACACAATCAGAACAAAAAAAAAAGGATGAAAGATCAATTAAATAGATGGATGTACACTCAGAATTATCAAATAAAGACATTGAAATAAGTGGGTACTGCACCTTTACTAGATAAAAGCAAAGCATGGAAGAAAATAAAGTCATATGTGCCCATGTGCACGAATGAGAGAGATATGTGCGTGTGTATGTGAACAAAATACAAATGAGCCATGATTAAATTAATTAGCAACCAAATGTATTTATGCTATCTTTAATCCATATTATTTTTGGATTAACTTTTATGCAAAAGGGTTGGCTTAGTTTTATTTTTATGCTGCAATAGTTTTTGTTCATCTTTTCATTTCGTAAATCTTTCTGTTTTATTCAAATTTGTAAAAATCGCCGATACGACTCTATAAGGGGGCAACAAGGAAAAGAGGAGTTAAAAAGGAAAAAAACGGACAAAGATTTTATGGAAAAATCTTAAGTAGTACGTCTTATTCAATACTGCAACACTAAACTGAGGGCTCTGAAGAGGGTCAAAACTTGTTATCCTTCAAGCTTTCATTAGCCATTGTTAAGAGACATTAGACAGAGAAAGAAATCACAGTAAAAACAGTACATTAATTTCTTCTTTGACCGGACAAAACTCAAAAGCAAGCACCCACGTTATTTTGGAAGGTGAAATAATTTCTCTTATTTTGAGGTAACTTCTATGTACAATTCATATTCTAATTGGCATGACATATGTTGAAAGGTTGGTGTGTTAACTGTATAGATTTCTTTGATTTGCACTCCCCTTGTTTAGAAAGAAAAATTAATAATTTCATATGATACGAACAATGTGGCTTCGAATAGTAAGAGATCCCATAAAATCAGCAGTCGCAAAATGACTTGAGTTATAGAAAGTATTAGTTATATATTCACACTGCAAAAACTCATACAAATTAGACTTCCACCATAATGAGAACGGCAAACTGTTTAGGCATGTGTTCAAAAAAAAATCTATTTAAGTATGTGAAATATACATCTACTGAGAGCCTACTCTGCAATAAGAAATCAAATCGCAGCTTCACTCTCTCCATAAGTTCTGCAATAAAAGGACTTTAAACTATTTCCCCTTTTTATTCCCTCTCGTTTTGTTAATTTGGACTAGGACACTTAGAGATACACTCAATACACATCTTACATCATAAATTCAGGATGATTAAGAGATCAACGGCAGCATTTTGAATTGCCACTTGCTTTAACTGCCCCCTCACTACCTACAATCCGCTGTCCCCCTTTCATTTTACATTGCTGAGCATACGTTTCTCTCTTTTCTGCTAGGTACAATATTCAACAAGATCCTGAAATAACAAGAAGTAACAGAATTCAAAATGCGGAGGTGACAAAAAATGGCTTTTCAAACTACTTATAAACATAAATGCAAGTCGGGCCAGCCTTTTACCATATTGTACAGCAAGCCAACCAGTAACAGAACAAACAAGCACTCCTCAAGGAAGATGAAGCTCATTGATATCAAGGAGTTTGAAAAACAAGTAACCACCCCAGCAACTGTTTCCTATTTCCAATATTTAGTGCTAATATCACAGGTTAACCAGGATTTGAAAACATCTCAGAACCTGACGATGCACAGGCCATGTTAAGTCATTAAGAAACCATGATGTAAGTAAGAGACGCAAAAAATAGATATGTACACGTTCAGTGTACTTGAAAGGTGACTGAAAAGGAGAAGGCAAATATGTTCATGTAAGGCATCAGAAAATCAGATTTTACATTGTAGAAGTTCAGTAACAACTGATCCTTGAGACCGAGTTCTATACTATGGACCGTTTACTAATATTTTGAGATTAACACTGTTCAAAATACACAGCAAAATAAAACGAAGTACTCCCTTTTCCCTCGACAATAAATGTTATATAAGATAGGTAAGTCATAAACGGATGAAATTCTATTGTACATACCAAGAAAAGAAAACGAGTGAAAACACTAGTAAGTGACCCGAAAATAATATCAACTACCAAATTAAAACTCATTTGATCATACCTAGTTACTTGATATTTGTTTGTACCGTACATATATTAGTTGTTTAAATTTCTTGAATTGCATTCCTTCTCCATAAGAAACCACTGCAGGTTAAGAAAATAAAAGGCGTACATCAATTCTTACTCATATTATAAGCAATAAATGGAATAACCATTAAAGTATTATGGAAAATTTGAGGCACTTGTTATACTTATGATGGGAATGCATGCCGTGTAAGTGGAGGCTGGAGCTGATGTTGCGTTTCATCATTGAGTCCCCCTTCAGCAAAAGACCAGCCACTCCTGGACTCGAAAGAAGTCTTCCAAGTCTTCCACTAACTTGAGAATCTGAGATGGCCATTTCAACTATGACAACGTAGAAAATGTAAAATAATCAATTTCACTATGATCAGAAGCGTGCCTCTTTCCGTCATAAAAAAAGAAAAGAAAAAAAGAAGGTTGCCTCTTAATGGTCAATGCACTCGACCAGGTCTTTGAGCTATGGTTGAAAAATCTGTATTATTTAGAAAAGAAAGTGGGGGAGACTCTGAAGTTGGGCAAGTAATCTTCTCCCAACAATAGGAAATTACATGACTTATCGAGACTTTTGGCCAATCTTTTAAATTGACGAACGGGAGCCATTCTACGGTTCGTAAGAGTACTCCTAGTCCTCAAATCACAGAAAGAGAAAACCGTAATCATCAACTAAATATATTTTTTGATTTTATATACCATTGCCTTGTTTCATATAAAATTAATGATAAAGTATACATGACTATGATGAATTACAAACAAGCGTAAATCTCTCGAGAACTATAAAAGGGTAAGAGTACTCCCAATCCTCAAATCACAGAAAGAGGACCACAATCATTCACTGAATATATTTTTAGATTTTATATATCATTGCCTTGCTTTATATAAAATTAGTGATAAAGTATACATGACTATGATGAATTATAAACAAGCATAAATCTCTCGAGAACGATAGAAGCTCTGACTGAGGGTAAACATATCTCCTTAGAAATATGGCACAAAGACATGGCCTTAGATTAGAATTAGCTGATGATGTTACCCAATTACCCATTGTCATGTTTGTTAGTCTAGCAATTACAGGCAATCAAAGGCATAATTTGCTATTAGAACCTCTTTGGGCTGAATGTTAGGGACTTGCTCGCGGAGCTGCTGGAATTTGAGAGGACCAGATGGTTGCACGGATGCTTTGACCGTGCTTGGAAGGGAACAAGATCTGCAATTCCTTATTATTTCCTTTGTTCCAGATGTTATTAATGACCTATTGTGCAATAATGGCGGGAGCACATTTAAGGATGCCATGATTTTTGAGATTGAGACTGCTATGATATGCGGAACGATGACGGTAGACGATCTAATGAGAAGACATGGCTCTATGATGGGGCAACGGAGAAAAAAGGATTAAACAAAAGTGGACATACATTTTATGAAATATCTTGAGTTCATAGATCTTATTCAAGACTGTCATACTATATCGAGGGCTATGAAGACGGTCAAAGCTTGCCATGTTTCAAACTTTCATTAGCCACTGTTAAGAGACATTAGACAAGAAAAAAATCACAGCAAACACAGAACACTAATTCTTCTTTGACCGGACAAAACTCAAAAGCAAGCACCTACATAATTTTCGAAGGTGAAATAGTTTCTCTTATTTTAAGGTCACTTCTATGGACAGTAGAGATTCTAATTGCATATCATGTGTTGAAAGGATAGCATGTTAATCGTATGGATTTCTTTGATCCGCACTCCCCTTGTTTGGAAAGAAAAATTAACAAATTCATATGACACGAACAATGTGGCCTTAAACAGCAAGTGATACCATAAAATCAACAATCACACAATGAGTTGAGTTATAGAAAGTAATAGTTGTATATATATACTGCCAAAACTCATACAAATTAGACTTCCAACGCAATGAGCACGGTAAACTATTTACAAATGTGAAATACTAAATCTACTGGGAGCCTAATCTGTCTCAAGAAATCAAATTGCAGGTTCAATCTCTCCACACGTTCTGCATTAAAAGGACTCTAAACTAGTGCTGTTGTTCTTTCCCACTCATCTAGTTAAAAATTTTAGCTAGGAGAATAAAGAGATATACTCAATTCACATATTTGCATTACAGATTCAGGATGATTAAGAGATCAACAGCGGCATTTTGAATTGCCTCTTGCTTTCACTTAACCTTCACTACCTACATGCCCTTTTCCTCCCATTTTACATTGCTGAACAAGCGTTTCTCTCTTTTCTGCTAAGTACAATATTCAACAAGATCATGCAATTACATTAGTAGCAGAATCCTAAATGCCAAGGTGACCAAAAATGGCTTTTCTAGACTACCTATAAACATAAATTACAGTCAGGCGCAGCCTTTTCCCATATTATCCAGCAAGCCAACAAGTGACAAATACTTATGCCACAAACGAGCAAGCACGCTTCAAGAAAGATGAAACTCATTTATCTTAGGCTCCGTTCGTTTCACGGAAAATGTTACTTTTCTGGAAAATATTTTTCAGGAAGTTATTTTCCAGGAAAACGTAATTATTTTCCAGTGTTTGGGTAAAACTTGATTTTGAAGTGGAAAATATATTCCGTTGTTCGCTTGGGAAAATATTTTCCTTTATAAACTCTTTTCCAACAATTTTTTTATTATTTTATTTTTTAAAATTATTATTTATTATTTTTTAAAATAGATTATTAAATTATTATTTTTCTTTATTTTGTGTTCTCTCCTTCCTTGGCCGGTCGCCGGCCATGCCTCAAGCTCGCCTTGCTAGCGAGGCTCGAGGCTCGCCTACCTCTGGCGAGCTCGCATGATCAACTAATCAGCAAGGTGAGTTCAAAGCAATAAGGCTCAAGCCTCACAGATCGGCATCGCGAGTTATGCAACTTCAATTTGGAAAGTAATTGAACTACCAGGAGGAAGAAGAAGCATAATGCCATGCAAAAGCTAAGTGAGGGAGATTGACCAATTAGGGCAAGCGATTGACTTTGTTCTACTTTAAAAAGGAGGGATTCGATTGTTTTGAAGGGAACAAAGAGAGGCAAGCACGAGGGTGCTGGATTCGTGAAGCGAGGGAAGAGAGGATTACAGTTTTTTATTTTGAAAAGAGGTAAATTTGGAAATAAGTTTCCGTCTTGTGACGCTCGGGCGTCGCCGATTTGGCAAGTTCGGCTTGCTTGTCGTCGGTCATCGACCATTGCCGTGGCCGACGACCGACCGGAAAAGAAAAATAGCGAAAAGAAAGACAGAAAAATAAAGAAAAATAAAAAATAAAAAATCGATTTTATTAAAAAAATAACAAAAAATTCGAATTTATGAAAAAAAAATCTAAAAATAAAAGAAAGAAGTGAGGACTAATGGAGAGTGTAAGATAAGAGAGAGTAAATGTGGAAAATGTTTTCCACTTTTCAAAAGTGAAAAACATTTTCCCTTACTTTAGAAGATTTTTTTTCCTTCATGGAAAATGTTTTCCCCAATGAATTTATTTTCCGTGAAACGAACGTTGGAAAATTCAGAAAATATTTTCCTGGAAGTTATTTTCCGTGAAACGAACGGAGCCTTAAGGAGATTTAAAAACTACTATCCATCCCAGCAACTGTTTCCTATTTCCAATAGTTAGCTTTGATCTTGCCGGTTAAACGGGATTTAAAAACATCTAAGAACCTGACGATGCATAGGCCATATCTTGTGCAAACAAACCATAATGTAAGTAAGAAAATAAAAATGCACACGATTTAATGTAGTCGAAAGATTACTTGAAAGGGAAATGGAAATGCAGCGTTTGGAAGGTCAGATCATGGCAAATATGATCATGGATGGCATCAAAAATTCAGATTTTGTATTTTAGAAGTTCAATAACAACTGATCCTTGAGACTGAGATCTATGTTATTGACCATTTATTAAAATTTTAAGATTAACATGCAACTCAGATAAAAAACTGTCATCAGACATTTCAAATAAAGCACAACGATATACTTCAGAATCATTAGAGAGAAAAATCAAACGAAGTACTCCTTTTTCCCACAACAGTAAGTCCCATATCAAATAGGTAAGTTGCTAACGGATGAAATTCTCATGTATGGACCAAGTAAAGAAAATGAGTCAAAACTATGGTGAGTGACCTGAAAAAGTTATCAACTGTTGAATTGAAAATCATTGGGTCATACCTTGTCACTTCGTATTTGTTTGTACTGTATGCAAAATAGTTGATTAAATATATTGAATTGCATTCTTTCTCACATTAAGAAACCATTGAAGGTTAAGAAAATAAAAGGTGAATATCAATCATTAATCATATTATAAGCAATAAATGGAATAATCATTAAAGTATTGTGGAAAATTTGGGGCACTTGTTGTAACTATGATGAAAATGCATGCCGGGTAAGTGAAGTCGATGTTGCGTTTCAAAATTGAGTCCGCGTTCAGCATAAGACGCCAACCACTCCTTGACTCAAAAGAAGTCTTGCAAGTCTTCCATCAAGTTGAGAATATGACATGGCCACTTCAACTTTGACAACATGGAAAATGCATAATCATCCATTTGACTATGATCGGAAGCGTGCCTCTTAATGGACAGTGCATTCAACCAGGTGTTTAAGCTATGGTTTAAAAATCTATATTATTTAGACAAGAAAGTGGGGGAGACTCTGAAGTTCGGCAAGTAATCTTCTCCCAACAATAGAAAATTACATAAATTATCAAGATTTTTGCCCAATCTTTTAGATTGACGAATGGGAGCCATCCTACGGTTCATAGGAGTAGTCCTAGTCCTTGAATCACAAAAAGAGCAGACCATAATCTTCCACCGAATAATTTTAGATTTTATACATCATTGCCTCGTTTTATACAATTAATGATAAAGTATGTATGATTATGATGAATTCCATACAAGCATAAGTCTCTTGGGAACTATAGAACCTCCAATGGACGGTAAACACATCTCAATAGAAATATGGCACAAAGACATGGCCTTAGATTAGAATTAGCTGATAATGTTAGTCAAGCAATTACAGGCAATGAAAGGCATAATTTGCTAGTAGATTTTCTTTTGGCTGAATGTAGGGGACTTGCTCGCAGAGCTGCTGAGATTCAAAACTAAGGCCATTTTTAGAGGAGCAGGTGGTTGCACGGATGCTTTAACCCTTCTTGCAAGGGAACAAGATCTGCAATTTCTGATTATTTCCTCTGTTCCAGATGTTAGTAATGACCTTTTGTGCAACAAAGCCGGGAGCACATATATTTTGGAACAAAAATCAGAAGTATTTTTTTTTACTTCTTATCGCTTGCTCTCCCAACTAGTCAGCTGTCCACCCGCTGTAACATTCTGAAAATCGATCCCATTTTAGGATTTTATAAAAGAGCAATATTAGTCGAAGGCCTGGTCAGTACAAATTTTCTGAACTGTGTGTTCGTGGGATAATGGATTACAGAGAGACGTCAATAGGAAATGATTCGCGTACGACTCGCAATTTCGATCAGGAACGAACCCTTCGACCATGAGGACCTGGGTGAGAACGATATCCTCTAAGTACTAGACTATTAAGGAAACGGAAATAAATCAATTCGGCAGAAGTACAAAGTCAAACTGCGGGTGATTTCCGCATGACTTCGGTACGAACTACGAACGACGTTAAACCAAATCCTTTTCATCTGGTACTCGGGATTATCAATTGAGCCCTCGGGATCACACGACAATCGAGGGACGTCCCTGACTCAAGAATTGACATTAACGTGGATCAAAGAATGATTGATCATGGATCAAAAGTGAGGAAAGTCCTAAAAGGGCGCCCGATAATCCAAATTGTAATACGATCGCAATTGACTCAATTTGGCCCCGATTTTTAATCCGATTTTGGGAACCGACTTCTCAGTGATGTCAAGACTATATGTTTGGACGTCGCCTCATTTATTTTGGAATTTTTCGTTGGACACGGAAGTGTCGGAAAAAGGAAAAATTGGACCGGGTTTCGGGCCTGCGGGTGGGCCGGCCCAAGACCGGCGGCCCAATGGGCCTTGTGCCCATCCAGCCCAGCCCAAAGGGGGCCCAAGCTAGCCCATTCTCCTCTCCCTCCTCAGCCCATGGGCTTCTCTCTTTTGGCCCTTTTGCTTTTGTGCCCAAGTGGGTTTTGTTTATGCTTTGTCTGTGCTTGTTTTTGATTGGCCCTTCAAGCAAGTGGCTTGCCCACTTGCCTTGGCCTTATCCAAGTCTTCAGCAGCCTCTTCTCTCTCCTCTTTCTCCCCCAAAATTCGTGCAGCAGCCAGCCCTCCCTCTCTCTCCCTTTTTCTCTTCCTTTTCTCTTCCATTTCTGCTGTTTCTTGCTGTCCATGCTGTTTTCCAGCCCAAAAACAGCCTTGCCGCCATCACCGGAGCCGCCACCACCACCCAAAGTGTAGCCTAGGAAGTTAGGAAGCCAGCTGCGCACCCCCGGTCACCCCTGGTCGCCCCGAACCGCCCGTTTCGGCCTTTTTCCCTCTGCTGGTCAGTCCGCATGAACAGTGTTCCGAGGGCTGTTTTGGCCCGTTTCGGCCACTGTTTGTCGTCCGTTGCCATCCTCGAGCTTACCCCTCGTAGCCCTCATTCCCCTCTACGCGCCGGTGTCGCCGGATTTCCGATCCAAGTAAGTCAACTTCCTAATCCTTGTTTAGGGGTTAATTAGTGTATTTGTGTGTTTGTGATTAATTAATGTTGATTGGTTAATTATTCTGGTTAATTAATTCTGTCTAGGGTTAATTAATTGACCATAGTTAGTATTAAAGTAACTAAGGTTAATTAATTAAAGTAACTAAGGTTAGTTTTAAAGTAACCAAGGTTAGAATTTAACTATGGTTAGGTTAGATTAACTAGGGTTGAGTTAATTTGCTAACCATGGTTAAGTTTATTTATTTTTATTTATTTATTTAATTTCGGACGAATTTACTGTTCACGGATTACTGTTCACTAATCACTGTTCACGGATTACTGTTCATGCAGAAGCTAATTTTTGGCTTATTTTGATGTGTTCTTGGTTGTTATGATTTATTGAAGTGCCGATTGTTAATTATACTTGTGAATATTGATGAAATGCGTGATTGAATGCTGATTGGAAATTGGATTTTAGAATTGTCGAGTGAGATCGCATGACATATTGCGTGGGTTATCAGAAATGGCATGTCGCATGAGCATGGGTGATGTTGCATTCACGACAGAGCAAAGAAAAGAATGGATTGTTTGATGATGTGTTGCATGGTCACATTAAGAGGAGAGCCCGGTGCTGCCGGTAGACCGTCAACCTTTGGGGTTGTGCCGTGGCCTTTTGGTCGTCCTGACTTCGGTCGGTTGCCTGACAGTGGTTAGTTGCGGGGCTGCGGCAGTGAGCGGGCCCCATGCTCCATAGGGAATGCCGTTGATAGGAGAGAGCCCGTGACGTCGCCGTGCCTCATGGGGGAGGACGATGCCTGGTCTTTGACTGGTAAACCACCAACCATAAGGTTGTGCCGTGGCCCTAGTTGTCGTAATAATCGGAGCATATGTGTGGATGTGAGGCACGAGAAAGTTGTGTGAGATGTTCTGATTATTCGCATGCTCTTAATGTCGCGATGAATTAAATGACAGTTTCTGCAGGTCGCGTGTGCCAAGGCCAGGTAGGGTCGCTTGTGATTGCACCTATTTATTAAACTGTCTTCTACTGTCATTCTCTCTGAGGTGGTATTGTATTAGGTTGTATGTTAAATTCCCGAGGCGAGCGAAGTTCCTAACTGGGACTTAGGACTTTAACTTGCTAAGTTTATCTCAACCCGTCATGGTTAACATTTTCAGGCCCTAGATGATGCAGTACCGAGGATCGAAGAGAGCGATCCCTCTGAGGCTCGTGAGTAGACAGCTGTAGCCTATTTCCTTTTTGACGAGCCTTCCCCCATTTGTACAGGGTTAGGTTAGCTAAGCCGGTCCCTTTTTGAGTAGGCCTTAGCTTGTCGCCTGTAGTAAGGCGTGTATGTATTTGCTGGTGTGCCGGCTAACCTTCAGATATATAAAATGGTGTTTGTCTTTCCTCTGCTGCTGTTGTTGCTATCCCTGTTGTTTGGTTTGGGAGTTGTTCGTTTCTGCATGTGCTTAATTACAAGATAAAATGAATTGGTCGACGACAGCACCTGGGACGTCGTATTTTAAGACCTCAAGTGAAATGGGGTTGCTGCGAGCTCGAGAGTCGGGGCGTGACAACCCCGTCGATTTTGGTATCAAAGCCTGGTTGGCTAATGGAATGATAAGGTGCGATGAGTCTTGCGTTGGTGAGTGGGGATAGTTAGTAGGAAAGACAATTTCTTTGCTTGCATGTGATTGACTGCAGGATCCTTCGTGGTCCTTTGTTGTAGGGTTGTCTCATTTTCTAATTCCATGTGGGGGAATTGGAACGCAGGCCAGGAGAGTCTTGCAAAATGAGCAGTCCGGATTAGAGTACCCTTGGTTTGAGGATCCTAGGTCAGAAGGGTCAGAGGAGGAGGACGGTGCAAGCAAGAAGTTTAATCTGATTGGAGCTAGTAGTTTTCAGTTTGTAGGGAGCCGAGGTGGGTCCTCGATTCTCTTGATTTCTTCTTTGGAAGTAACCTGGTTGTTGGGGGTCAGGAAGTCGAGGTTATTTGGCGTCCGTGAGTGATACGTTGAATGAAGGATTGAACTTGGAGGACATCGTGGTAGTACAAGACTATCCTGATGTCTTTCCAAAGGAATTACCGGGACTACCCCCGGCCAGAGAGACAGAGTTCGTGATTGAGTTGGCTCCTAGGACGGAACCAATCTCGAAAGCATCGTATAGGATGGTGTTGTCAGAATTGAAGGAATTGAAAGTGCAAATGTAGGAATTTTTGGATAAGGTTTTATCCGCCTAAGTGTATTGCCTTGGGAAGCGCCAATCCTGTTTGTTAAGAAAAAGGACGTGGCAGAGTTTGCATCTTATATGGTTAATCATTGGCTTAGGAAAAAGCTGATGATAGAAGGAATGGTATTAGGGAAGATCAGTGTATAATTGGAATGCCAAGTGTTGGATTCAAAGGCTGTGACTATTGGTACAACTTCCAGTGTGATCATGTTGCTTATGCATTAATTGGGTTTTTGAGCTATGCATTTGTGTTTGGCAGAACACTTCGTTAAGTTGATAAGGTTAAGACCAAAATTGTTGGAAGAAATTCTTAACAAGTGGACCCTGTTAATGGACAAGGTTGTAGTAGAAGGATGTTCAGATTGTACGATGATCGTTGGCGATCAAAAGGAATTGATCGATTTGATTGTGTTGGAAATGTACGATTTCGATGTGATCGTTGGAATGTATTGGTTTACTAAGTATTGAGTTACAATGGATTGCTATTGGAAGGCAATCCAGTTTAACCCATTAAGTGGGGTTCGTTTTGAATTTACTGGAACCAAGCATGGATGATTTGTTTGACCCACTTCAAGGAGCTTCGATATGTTCCAAGATAGACCCAAGGACGGGCTATCAGTAGTTGATGATTTAAAAAGGAGGATAAACTAAAGATGACATATTGTGTGCGATGTGATTGCTACAAAATTACTGTACTGTCATTTGGATTAACTAACGCGCTAGTTGTTTTTATGGATTTAATGGATTGACTGATTAAGACATATTTGGATTGATTCGTGATTGTGTTAGTGAACAATATATTGGGATATTCGAGGAATTCAGAGGAACACGGACAGCACTTGAGGATGGTGCTATAGATTATTTGAGAGCATAAACAGTATGCTAAGTTTAATACGTGCGAGTTTGGGTTTATTCGCATTGTTTTGTTGGTCGTATGATTTTGGATGAGGGAATTTCTGTGGATTTATCAAGATCAAGGAAATCATGAATTGGCCAAGACTTATGACAGTGATAGAGGTTCAAAGTTTTCTAAATCGGACAGATTATTACAGACGATTCGTAGAAAGGTTCTCTACGGTAACTACATCTTTGATGCGAAGGTTAATGAAAGACGTAAGAATTTGAATGGACGAATAAGTGCGAGCATAATGTTTAAGAGCTTAAGTATAAGCTGATTACCACATCGGTTTTGAGGAATTAGTCTAGTATTGGAGAATACGAGATTTACAGTGAGGTGTCGTATAAAGGATTTAACTACGTGGTAAGGCAACAAGAAAGATTGGAATTTTACGCATTACGACAATTGAGGGCTTGTGAAGTTCAGAATGTGAGCTCATAAAAAAATTCGGTGGATTAAATTTCAAGTGTGGATGAGTGGTCCTGTGGAAACGAGTTCATGAGTTGACGAGCTGGAGAAAGTTTTGTACTTTGAGGTGCTCAGATGAGGCTAAAACCATGAGGCTTGGTATAGGACAGGCCAAAGCGGATAATACCTCTATGAGATAAAACATGTTTGAAAGGGACTTTTGCTAATAGTGGTGTAGTTCGTAGATGCCCATGATGACTGATCCGATGAGGGCGGGGAGTGGACGCCGGGGCCGGAGTGCCTGAGCAAGGAGCGACTCCTGGCAGGCTTCTAGGATGTCGAAAGGGATAGAAATGAACTGAACCATAGACTGGCAAAAAGAGAATGCTTGTGGAATAAAATTTATTAGAGTGGTATAGCAAAAGTATGGTCAAGTTTGTGGAACTTCAGTCTATTGGAATAAGGTCAGAGAAAGGACGATCGCTAGTTTAGAGATGGTCTAGCAGTTAATGGATGCTGCTAAGTTATCAGGGGCAGATAAAGGACAATGTAAGGTTGCTAGAAAAGCGATACAGAAAAGACTAAGACTGTTGGATTATTAACTTCAGTGTTGCATTTTTTTCCTTAAGGTGTCGTCGATAAGAGGGATATATCGATTTGGACACTACCAGTACTGTAGCTTAGTGGTTTGCGGGATAAAGCTCTACAAGTCCAACTGAGAATTCGAAACCGGGAGATGTAAGCAAAGTTGCTTTTGGCAGAATCAGATAAGGTATGGCCTATGGCAACCAAAAAGGAATTGGAAGCGATTTGGTATATCAAGGTACAGAAGGAACAACTTCATCTTGTGGAGTTCGCGTATAATAATAGTTATCAGCAAAGTATCCGAACGGCACCGTTCGAAGCTTTGTACGGCAAACTGTGTAGGACTCCTATTTGTTGGGACGAAGTTGGCGAGCGGAAAATTACAAGGCTAGAGTTAGTGCAGCAATCTTTAGATGCCGTCAAGATGATTCAAGAAAGGTTAAAGACGGCTCAGAGCAAACAGAAGAGTTATGGGGACAGACGACGTAGGCCATTAGAATTTCAAGTGAGCAATCATGTGTTCTTTAAAGTATCGCCGATGCGTGGTACATCGCGATTTCGAAAGAAAGGAAAACTGAGCCCAAGGTACGTTGGACCGTTCGAGATTCTAGAAAGGATTGGGAATTTAGCCTATCGTCTGACGCTACCGTCTCGACTTGCTCAAGTGCATGACGTATTCCACGTGTCGATGTTAAGGAAATACGAGCTGGACCTGACTCACGTGTTGAATTTTGAGGAGATAGAGGTGGACGACAGGGTGTCGTATGTGGAGAGACCGATTCAAATTGAGGACCGAAAAGAACAAGTGCTGAGAAACAAGATAGTCTCTTTGGTCAAAGTCAGTTGGTAGTATCATGGCACGGAAGGAGCTACGTGGGAAAGCGAAAAAGTCATGAGGCGTCAGCACCCCTATCTTTTTGATGATTAGAGTATCAATTCAAATTTCGAGGACGAAATTTCTATAAGAGGGGAAGAGTTGTAACATCCTGAAAATCGACCCCATTTTAGGATTTTATAAAAGGGCAATATTAGTCGAAGGCCTGGTCAGTACAAATTTTCCGAACTGTGTGTTCGTGGGATAATGGATTACAGAGAGGCGTCAATAGGAAATGATTCGCGTACGACTCACAATTTCGATCAGGAATGAACCCTTCGACCATGAGGACCTGGGCGGGAACGATATCCTCTAAGTACTAGACTATTAAGGAAACGAAAATAAATCGATTCGGCAGAAGTACGAAGTCAAACTGCGGGTGATTTCCGCATGACTTTGGTACGAACTACGAACGACGTTAAACCGAATCATTTTCATCTGGTATTCGGGATTATCAGTTGAGCTCCCGGGATCACACGACAATCGAGGGACATCCCTGACTCGAGAATTGATGTTAACGTGGATCAAAGAATGATTGACCATGGATCAAAAGTGAGGAAAGTCATAAAAGGACGCCCAATAATCCAAATTATACTACGGTCGCAATTGACTCAATTTGGCTCCGATTTTTAATCCGATTTTGGGAACCGACTTCTTAGTGATGTCAAGACTATATGTTTGGACGTCGCCTCATTTATTTTGGAATTTTTCGTTGGACACGGAAGTGTCGGAAAAAGGAAAAATTGGACCGGGTTTCGGGCCCGCGGGTGGGCCGGCCCAAGACCGGCGGCCCAATGGGCCTTGCGCCCATCCAGCCCAGCCCAAAGGGGGCCCAAGCTAGCCCATTCTCCTCTCCCTCCTCAGCCCATGGGCTTCTCTCTTTTGGCCCTTTTGCTTTTGTGCCCAAGTGGGTTTTGTTTATGCTTTGTCTGTGCTTGTTTTTGATTGGCCCTTCAAGCAAGTGGCTTGCCCACTTGCCTTGGCCTTATCCAAGTCTTCAGCAGCCTCTTCTCTCTCCTCTTTCTCCCCCAAAATTCGTGCAGCAGCCAGCCCTCCCTCTCTCTCCCTTTTTCTCTTCCTTTTCTCTTCCATTTCTGCTGTTTCTTGCTGTCCATGCTGTTTTCCAGCCCAAAAACAGCCTTGCCGCCATCACCGGAGCCGCCGCCACCACCCAAAGTGTAGCCCAGGAAGTTAGGAAGCCAGCTGCGCACCCCCGGTCACCCCTGGTCGCCCCGAACCGCCCGTTTCGGCCTTTTTCCCTCTGCTGGTCAGTCCGCGTGAACAGTGTTCCGAGGGCTGTTTTGGCCCGTTTCGGCCACCGTTTGTCGTCCGTTGCCATCCTCAAGCTTACCCCTCGTAGCCCTCATTCCCCTCTACGCGCCGGTGTCGCCGGATTTCCGATCCAAGTAAGTTAACTTCCTAATCCTTGTTTAGGGGTTAATTAGTGTATTTGTGTGTTTGTGATTAATTAATGTTGATTGGTTAATTATTCTGGTTAATTAATTCTGTCTAGGGTTAATTAATTGACCATAGTTAGTATTAAAGTAACTAAGGTTAATTAATTAAAGTAACTAAGGTTAGTTTTAAAGTAACCAAGGTTAGAATTTAACTATGGTTAGGTTAGATTAACTAAGGTTGAGTTAATTTGCTAACCATGGTTAAGTTTATTTATTTTTATTTATTTATTTAATTTCGGACGAATTTACTGTTCACAGATTACTGTTCATGCAGAAGCTAATTTTTGGCTTATTTTGACGTGTTCTTGGTTGTTATGATTTATTGAAGTGCCGATTGTTAATTATACTTGTGAATATTGATGAAATGCGTGATTGAATGCTAATTGGAAATTGGATTTTGGAATTGTCGAGTGAGATCGCATGACATATTGCGTGGGTTATCAGAAATGGCATGTCGCATGAGCATGGGTGATGTTGCATTCACGACAGAGCAAAGAAAAGAATGGATTGTTTGATGATGTGTTGCATGGCCACATTAAGAGGAGAGCCCAGCGCTGCCGGTAGACCGCCAACCCTTGGGGTTGTGCCGTGGCCTTTTGGTCGTCCTGACTTCGGTCGATTGCCTGACAGTAGTCAGTTGCGGGGCTGCGGCAGTGAGCGGTCCCCATGCTCTATAAAGAATGCCGTCGATGGGAGAGAGCCCGTGACATCGCCGTGCCTCATGGGGGAGGACGATGCCTGGTCTTTGACTGGTAGACCGCCAACCATAAGGTTGTGCCGTGACTCTAGTTGTCGTAATAATCGGAGCATATGTGTGGACGTGAGGCACGAGAAAGTTGTGTGAGATGCTCTGATTATTCGCATGCTCTTAATGTCGCGATGAATTAAATGACAGTTTCTGCAGGTTGCATGTGCCAAGGCCAGGTAGGGTCGCTTGTGATTGCACCTGTTTATTAAACTGTCTTCTGCTGTCTTTCTCTCTGAGGTGGTATTGTATTAGGTTGTATGTTAAACTCCCGAGGCGAGCGAAGTTCCTAACCGGGGCTTAGGACTTTAACTTGCTGAGTTTATCTCAACCCGTCGTGGTTAACATTTTCAGGCCCTAGATGATGCAGTACCGAGGATCGAAGAGAGCGATCCCTCTGAGGCCCATGAGTAGACAGCTGTAGCCTATTTCCTTTTTGACGAGCCTTCCCCCATTTGTATAGGGTTAGGTTAGCTAAGTCGGTCCCTTTTTTAGTAGGCCTTAGCTTGTCGCCTGTAGTAAGGCGTGTATGTATTTGCTGGTGTGCCGGCTAACCTTCAAATATATAAAATGGTGTTTGTCTTTCCTCTGCTGCTGTTGTTACTATCCCTATTGTTTGGTTTGGAAGTTGTTCGTTTCCGCATGTACTTAATTACAAGATAAAATGAATTGGTCGACGACAGTACCTGGTACGTCGTATTTTAAGACCTCAAGTGAAATGGGGTTGCCGCGAGCTCGAGAGTCGGGGCGTGACACCCGCTACCTACCTGCCCCTCGCCACTTGGCCGCTCCCTGCCACCTACCCCTGCTGCCCACTAGCCACCCCTGCTGCCCACTAGCCTGTCATCTGTCGCCATCCTCTACCAGATGTCTGCCCATCAACTGCCTCTGCCTTTGGCTGCTCAGGAATAAGAAATTTTATATTGTTTTCAAATGCGTATTTTTGCTCAAAAACTCGTCTAAGAAATAAAAATAGAAAAATCAATTTTTAAAACAAAATGATTATCATTCATGCCCATATTATATAACGACATCATAATTGAGTTTCAATCTAGACAATTATATTGAATGCTTCAACCTAATATGTACCTTGTGGAAGTGTGAACCTTTTTTCCCTTTTGAAAAAAAGAAAAGTCCATTTCCTTATAACTCTTTCCATAATTTGGGGGAAAAAAAAGCCATTTGAATTAGGCATTGCGATGAAATTGCAAATCCGCTCGACTCCCTGATGGGTCACTATTTCCCTCGCTTCTTGTAAATGAAGTAACAAACCACATGAGAGACTGAAGTAATGACAAAATGACGATTAAAATCGATCATATTATGTACGTCTCGCCATAGAATTGTCGTGCATGACGTAATCAATTTCATGTGCTACTATAATAGTTGCATTGTTGGTCAACAAAAATGTCATCCCATATCTTTTTACACGCAAAGGCCAAAATTAAGAGACCCGCCGAAAAACTTTTGCCCATCTTTTGGATTGGCTAACGTAAGTTCTACATTTTCTAGGAGTACTCCTGGTACCCGAATCGCAAAATGAAAATAATGATAAAAAAAAAAACTGATTACAATTATAGTTGCATTGTCGGATAACAAACATGTCATCCCATAAATTTTTACAAACAACGACCAAAATTAAAAGACCCACCAAAAGACTTTGGCCTATCTTTTAGATTGACTAACATAAGTCGTTCCACATTTCCTAGTACTCCTAGCACTCCTAGCACCCCAATCATAAAAAGAAAATAATAATAATAACAAGAAGTGATTACAATGAACTACAAATGGATATAAATCTCTTAGGAACTATAGAAAAGGATGGTGAACACGCTGCTGCAGAGAACGGCGCCAAGAGATGGCCTTAGTATATAATTACCGAATAACTTTATCCATTTACCCATCGAAATGGATGCCATGTCTGTGATTCAAGCAATTACCAGCACTCCTAGGAATAAATTTATGGATGAAACCTCTTATGTCTGAATGCAGGAATTTGTTGGTGAAGCTGCAGGAATACAAAATTGAGCACATATTCAGAGAAGCAGGTGGCTGCACGAATGCTTTAGGCCCTGCTTGGACAGAAACAGCATCTTCAATTTTTTTTTTTTCATCTTTTCCACGCGTTATTAAAGACCTCTTGAATAATGACCCACTAACTGCACTTACATTTCTGATAATATGACTTGACTTGTTTTGTCTAATGATAAAAGCTGAAATTTGTTAAGATACCAAATGAGACATTATGTAGGTAGAGGATTGTTATCTCTTATCCATATCGATATGTTGCATTCAGGATTTAATTTAGTCATGACAGGAGTCGAGCTACTTAGACTTGGGATTGAGATGGGAGTGCGGATTGGATTTCTTTAATTGCTTTTATATGTGCATCATGGTGTGCTTTTCCTTCCCTACTCGCTCGCACCTCCCTGCATTTTTCGCATCTTATTTGGATGTACTACATGAACCTGGTGTACTAGCGTACCATTGGCTAGTTTGGCTTCAGCGGCTCAGCTGGAGATGGTGGCCCCTATTATTTTTGAAGGGTCACATTTGTTGTGATCTAGGGATTCGGAACAGTCAACAAGAGGACAAACAGAGCTGACATTGAGTCATGGTCGCATGACATTCCTGCGTCCACCGTCAGGAGGGTCATTATCTGTATCAGCAAAGTGTCTTTGTGAAGCCTCTCTGCAACATACAACTTCATTCTGCGTGAATCACGTGCTGTGATGAGATGAGCATGAATTCATGCACTAACGACATTGTTTCAAGAAATATACACGCATAAAGCTCTTCCCGAATAATATACCATACTTCCGGGATCACATCATCATCTAGTAATTCATCCTGGTAAACAGCAATTTATGATACGAGAGAGGGAGCTGTCTGCGATTTTCAGAATTGAGTCCCAAACGTGCCAGTATGCTGGAAAATTTAGTAGCAGGACAGAAAGGTTGGAAAGATATTGTCGTAAACTATTCACGTAAAGCGGATTGGGATACATTTAGGATATGGTATATGTATGAGATTCGCCAATAATCGGCTTGGGGCAAGTACCTGTCACCTGTTACGCGTCGCCTAAATCACGCTCTGCCACCTATACCTCGCCTTATCTCGATGGTCAAACATACGAGCACGCCACAATCAAAGCTTGATTTTCGACCTCCGCAGCCCAGAAAAAAGGAAACAGTTGCTTCCAACAATGCCTCGCCACAAACCTTCCATCAACCCACATAACCAATAATTCAACAGAAGAGGTCGAGCGAACACAACACACGGCATTTTCAACATAATACATCCGGCAGGAAAACAAACACCGCGATTCATGAAGAGAACACCCCCTCGCATCTACAACATCTAATGGCCCAATCAGATCTGGCGAACGCCACTTACAGATTGAGCTTGATATCAGCAAAACCCAACGGACGACGCAGAAAATGACGAAACTTTCACACGACCACACACGTAGACACAGATTTCACACTGAAGCAACAGATTCGAACCCGACATGAATCGAAGCAAATCTAATGTGAATCAAACCGACAAAGGGAGCGTCTAAGAGGCCGAAGATCAACACAGAAACGGAACATACACGAGCACGCAACAATCAGCACCGAAAAGCTCAAAGAATTGAGCTCAAACGGTACCTGCTTCAGGGCTTGAGCACCGAGCTGTGAGATGTAGGGGTGATCGGTTCCCGGTTCGGTCCAGTTCCTAGTTTTTGGGATCGTGGACCAGACCGGACTGGTCCGGTCCGGTTCGGTCCAATAGGACCAACCATTTAGCCAAAAAAAATAAAAAAATACTAGAAATATTATTATTTTAGGGTTTATTGCATTTTTTAAGAAATTTAAGAAATTTATTTTAAATAGAAAATTATCGGTCCGGTCCGTCGGTCTGATCCAATCCGGTTCCCCCCAAAACTGGGAACCAGACTAAAAATCACCAGTTTTATTTTTATGGAATCGGGAACCGGACTGATGCTCCCGAGAGCTGGACCAAACCCGCTAGTGCAGTCCAATCAAGGCGGTTCTTAGTTCGGGCAGTTCAATGTGCTCACCCCTAGTGAGATGGTTCGACGGAGAGAAGATCGTTCGACTGAGAGAGGAGCTTTATATCGCTTCGTACATAAAGCCCTAGGGTTTACATATTGAATCCGAGGTAAGGAGAAAACGGTCCCTGAGCCTGACCCGATTCTTTTGTTTCTTTTTGGACTCGCGTCACGGACCAAAAGCCCAAGGCTTGATAAGGCTCGGTGTAGGCTCTTTCTTTCCGGTAACATTTGGGGCGCCGGGGCCCGATAAGGTGACGCAGCTAAGATTTTTTCCTTTATTTGTACATTCAAGAGAGAGAAAGAAAATTAAATATGCTTAAGAAAAGATGATTGGTCAAAGATTTGGTAATTGGGAATGATTCGGACTTAGGATCGCATAAGCTCTTCTTCACACGTTAAATTTGAATTCAAAGGTCCATTAGTATCTGCTTTACATTACAATGGATTAGATTTATAAAGAGACCGGTGTTGTCTGATACTGGAAAGACAACTGCAATTGAAGTCAAGGCTAGCAATGTGATTGTTGAATTTATCACACTCTACAGCTCTCATGGGAGAGAAGTTATCTCTATTTCCACTTAGTGACGACTATGATACAAGCTTCGTATAAATGCAACAAGGACCTGCTTGGTTGATTCCAAAATTCCTCTCGAGCTGTGTCAAGGTTGATCTCTCATCGACATACACATTGGATTAGCAAAGCATGTGTTTACACCAGGAAATGACTAACCTTTATTATTGACAAGAGATAAGTTTGGTTGACTGTCCAAGAGGTCATTTGTAAAAAAAAGGGGTTGATTTAAAGGGTACTAAAATACAACTTAGTAAGATTGTCAAGAACAAGTGAGAGAAATTATCATTGATATTTTGTCATTTGCAAATTTTGCTTAAAGTGTTAGAATTACAAAACAAGTGAGATGTGTTGATTTCAACACTAGATGACAGTTCAGTACTCAATAACTTATTGTGAATAATGATTATAGACATATAGAATATATGCATATGATCACGAAAGGTGTACAATATGTTTGTAATTAGAAGTACTAATTGCTTATATGTAACTGTTGCTGGTGGGCTATAAAGACTCCCCATGAATATCATAAATTTTCTCCTACTTTTTTCCCAAATATTAGTCAATGAAATCTAATTATTTTTCGTTCAGTCTCATTTCTCATAAATTTACTTTTCGGCAATTCAAACTTTCTAAGTTGTTCTTCATTTCTCTTTCAATTTTCAGCTAAGTAATTTCTCATCCAAGATCAATACAAAATCCTTTCCTTATAAAAAAACTAAATTTAATTTATTTGGTGAAAGATTTTCACTTTCCGAGTGAAATAGCATGCATGGAACATCGAGATCAAAGTGACCTAAGTAGAAACAATGTACAATAATGAGGGTGACATGATATGGTATTTTCTTTATTTATTTAATTTTTGTTTTGTTATATTAGCCCTTAGGTCATAGAAGAGACAGAGGAGATTGTAATGCCATAGCCTTTACGGTAAGCAATTTCTGTGGATGGGAATTCTAGGGCGTCTCATTAGCCACTCCAAAGTTTGATGTGAAAGGATACTTGGGGCGACCATTGAAGGAAAAATGTCAGGAGTCTTTTGGGCTCAATGTTTTACTTTGGATGACCCATCATCTTTAGTTTCGACAGCTTGTTGGAGGTTCATGAACAGGCTCATAATGAAGCAAAGTTAATGTCGACTTCATTAGCCTATTCTCTTCTAGAAGTGTTTTCATCTACAAGAGTTGCTAGTGATAATCTCTCCAGTGAGAGTGCTTGACCTAACTATTTTCCTTATTTTAATGTTTTGGTGACCATATGTTTCGTATCCCTTATTCCAAGTTGTATATTATTATTTCCTAACAAAGTGGGAATATTCATGTGTTTTACATCCCAAAGTACAAATAAAGCAGTTTAAGGACTTACTCAGGTCCAACATTAAGCAATTTCTATGGATGGGAATTCTAAAACATCTCATTAGCCACTCCAAAGTTTGATGTGAAATGATACTCGGGATGACTACTGAAGGCAAAATGTCGAAGTCTTTTGTGCTCAATGTTTACTTTGGATGACCATTCATCTTCAATTTCATCGTCTATGGCCCACCTCCAATCAGATCAAAGAGGCAAATTTGATCCGTACGAAAAATTGGACCGGAGATATCACCTACCATACAAACAAGTGAAAAATATAGATATTTTCGACGTAAATAATGGATACATTCAATTTGTCCGGCCACTCATCCCCTAGTGGATTATTGTTTCTATAACTTCTTATAAATGTATCAACAATCCACACGAGATACTGAGGTACTAATAAAGTGACTTATTAAGATTGACCATAGGATGCATATATGTCTTGCTTGCCATAGATGTTTTGCAATTTCAACGCAGTGCCTATGTTTCACAGCTCTTTTATATGTACTTGAAAACAATGGGAAGGGTTATAAGCAAATAGGCATTTTCCTTTTCGAAAGGGAAAAAGAATGGTCACACATCTACAAGGTTTAGGTTGAATTCTCGTGCATGTCTTGAATTTTGTTCATAGGCAATCATAATTGCATAGGCAGTCCACTAAATTGGCATCTCATATTTTTTCCACAAGAAAGGCCAAGATCGAGACACTTGCAAAAGACCATTGCCCATCTTTTAGATTGACAAGCAGGAGTCACCAAATTAAAATATCATAGTTACCGATTGAAAATATTTTTATATTTCGTATCTTCACCTTGTTTTACATAAAAATAATGAAAAAATATCTTTGGAAATCACAAATATTTATTTATTTTGCATGGAGTCTATATAGCACCGTTCAACTGTAAATGTAAATTGTATTGTATGATATTTAATGGGCATGGTATTAAGAATACATTAATTATACAGAACTTGTTAGCTCAAGTAATTTGTTAGCATGTGAGTTCAATCTAGATAATCAAAATGTTCGTTTCATCCAAGTAATTAATTTATCAATGTTGTATTGAAAATAGCTAAGGATGAAAGCTTACATGAAATACATACATATACATATTATATTTATCCATTCATTCATAACATTTTGGTATACGTTATCCAGGCCAATCACTTCTATGCAACTTTTTATTTATTTTTAATTAAGCAATGAAGTGGTATTTGGGACAGGCAGTTCTTGCGCACCTCGGCTGGTTCAATTTCCTAGGTGATCACAGAGGGCACCATCTCTTATATTGATCTAGTGCATTCAAGATTTTATTCTAGAGTGCTCCCAACAAGGCTTGACACCCACCATAAGGAGATGAGCAAATCCTCTAACCATCTAAATCAACACCTTGTTATTTTTGTGTAACAATTACAAGGAGGATGTCTTGGATAATTTAATTGGACAATGCGTGATTTTGCTTGTTCAAGATCCATATCTGGGTGATGCTATTTTTTGGTACACGGTTCCTATCAAAGAAGAGATGTTATCAATGTTCTATGTAAGAATGCCTCTATCCACATATAACAAACGACACAAGTAGCGCTTTCAGTGAATGGGACCGATTATTGCTATCTATAAAAGCTTCTTAATCGCACTTTACCTTGGATACATTAAGCAATTCCAATAACCAAAACAATATATCATGTCATCCTTACTATATGCGCTTCTTACCTCAATCGTCCTTCTCTAGTTTAATTTCTCTTGATTTGTCTTTTGGGTGGGATCCCAGCATACCTCTTCTCCCGGGTGGCGTCTCGAGATGCCTAGCGTAGACAACTTTCTTCAAAACTTGACTATGCTTAGAGAACTTGGTCTCTCTTGTATAGGCATGTCCTCACCATTCCCTCATGTGCCCGCAAACTTCTCCTCTTTGAAGTCGCTTAAACTTAGGGATTGTGGATTGCATGGAGAATTTCCGGTGGGCATCTTTCAATTACCAAACCTTGAAGTCCTCGACATCAGTTTGAATGACAACCTTTATGTTTAAATTCCAGAACAACAATGGGGGTTTTCGCTAAAATCATTACTCTTTGGGGCACGAATTCTTCAAGAGAATTACTTGTTTCCATTGGAAACCTTGTTTTCTCGAATGAATTATCAATTGGGAACTGTGATATCTTGGGTTCACTTCCCACTTCATTGGGTAATCTTTCTCAACTTGCTTTTTTGGATATATTGGTAAGTAAATTTTATGGTCAAATCCCTGCTTCCTTTACTAACCTCACACGACTGTCATATTTAAAGCTTAGTGTGAATAATTTCAGTGGTGATTGTTGACACCTAAATTTTAACTAGGTATTAAAATTAAATTGCATAGAAAATTAGAGTTCAATTTGACCCTAACAAAAAGCATTTTTTGCATCACCTAAGTACTAGTATTATTGGCATTTACTAAGTTTGATTTTCCTATTTATTTTCCCTTATTTTCGAGTAAAAATAAAAATAAAAATAAAAAAAAAGAAAAGAAAAAAAGAGGCCCATAGAGGGGCTGGGCTTTCGCGCCCAGCCCTCTTCTTCCTCATTTCTTCTTGTCCACACGGGCCCGGGCCTGAGCCCGTCTTTCCCATTCTTTTCTTCCGCTTGGGTCCAGGCCCATTTGGCCCCCTAACTCCCTTGGCCCGGCCCCTTCTCCTTCTTCTTCCTCCTTCTTGCCTCCTTCCTCCTCCGTCGCTGCAACTCACGCGCGAAGACAGCTTGGACAGAGAGAGAGGAGCAGATCGGCGACGAAAGGGATGCCTCACATGCGCCATCAATGCTGCCGCGCGAGATCCGGCGCAAAACCCAGGCGGAGGGGACGTCTTGGCGGGACTCCTTCAATGTCGAGATGGCTCCGGTGGAGAAGAGGGGATGGGACGCCGCGTGACGTCCTGAAATTCGAACCCTTTTAAGGATGAGTGAACATAAATTTTACCAATGCATTGTTAGTTGATTTTGCTCGGACCCAATCATTTCCGAGATACTGACCTTGAGGGGAAAGGCTACTGAGGACAGAACTCATGCGACTAAAGAACTTGACCTGGGAAAATGACTCGACCGTGAGAATTGCGTAAAGACGATCCTATAGTCATGCAGGCCGATTTCAGGGACGAATAGAAGTTGATTCGCGGACAGAAATAATGGGACGACGAGTGATTCCGTCTACTGTTATCGAACCCGCGAACGGCCCTATGTCGATCCTTGATAGTCGTGTACTTTGAAATAAGAATCTATCCTTCGCAATTTCATGTCGTCAAGGACGTCCATGTGTCAAGAAGTCTTGAACGTGGTTTGGCACGAGTCGGTTACGCGTGAATCCTCGAAGCTGCTTGTCAGTCTGAATTATACCAAAATAACATTTGGGCAAAATTAACAAGGCATGAGAATATCCAAGATTGAACTTCGAATTTTCGGGAACGTCTGGGACAGACTTTTGGATGATGCTTTTGCAACAGTTGAAAGTGTCGGTGGAGCCGAGTATTTGGAAAAGGGATTTTCGGACCGAGGAAACGAGCCTACGAGGACGTGGGCCAAGCAAGAACAATGTGGGCCTCACGCCCAAGGTAGGATAGTCACTGTGGAAGACCGAGACAAACAAGCGAGCCCGTTGGGCCAAACCGACCATTTTCCCTTCCGAGCCCGTTGCCTAACCTTGAGCCAATTCGAGCCCAACAAATTCCCAAGCCCATTCCTATTCATTTTCCGGCCCGTTTCCTAGACCCACCTTTCACTTTCAGCCCAAGGACACATTGGGAAATGTGCAAGGTGGAAATGACCATTTTCCCTTGGATATTTTGAAGAAAAGTCAAAAGAAGAGAGAGAAAATTATGTCACTTGCTTGGGGACTTGGTGAAGGCATTTAATGGCCTTGATGAGGCCTAGAAGCAGCCCTCAATGCACTCTCTCTCCTCCTCTTCAGCTCCTCCAAAATCGCAGCCCTCTTCCCCTTACTTCCCCTTGCTTCTCCTTGTAATTTCTGCAGTTTCTGCTTTGGACCTCTCACCGAAATTTGAGTTGTTCGTTGCCTTCCCGGTGGAATCTCGGGCCGTGCCACCTATCAAAATGTTCAGCACAGAGATTCCGTACTTTTCATGGCGGCCGATCGCCAAACGGAGCTGCCGTCCAACCTGTACGACGGCCAGAAGTCACCGGTCCTCCGTCTGTCACTGTAGCGTCGCCCCTTGCACAGCTTCCCCTTTTCTTCCATTTCTCTCCATTTCCGACCAAACCACCACCCATCCCAGCCTCCAGCAACTCCCCCTCGACCCCAGGTGCCACTGGTTGCTGGCTCACCGCTCGTCGGAGCTCCGGCCAGCTTGTTTTTGCTCCGACCAGCAGCTTCCTCCTACTGCAGTGCTGTCTTTTGAAGTTTGGAGTTTGAGCAGAGGTTGCTGCTGTGATTTCTGCCCTGGGACTGCCTTTTGGGAGAGATGTCCTCAGGTGTCGGGTTCGTCGCTGTCGCCGCACCCGTGTCGCCGACCCGCTTAACGGGTGAGTTTAGCCCCCAATCCCTATTTAGTGCCTAAACTTGCTTAGGGTTGGGTTAATTAGTGCTAAGGGTTGATCAAGATATTTAATTAAGTGCATTAGCTCTAAGATAGATGGTTAGATTAAGGGTTAAGATTAGATTTGCTTAATCTTATTTAATTATGCTTAATTTTGTGTTATGGGCTAATTAAGCATGCTTTGCTTGATTAAATTGATTAATTGTTTTAATTAATTGATTTATTTAATTTCTGCATTTATTGATTAAATTATGTGATTTCTGAATTAAATTATTTAATTATTAAATTCGGGAATTTCACTGTTCATGTGCACTGTTCACGATTACTGTTCACGGCACTGTTCATCCGGAAGTAAAATTGTGCATAATTTTATGTGTCTTGATCATATGAAGTGAATTAGATGTGGCATTGCATAAGCATCCATTTGAATCGTGTAATTTTCACAAAAGAAAGAAAATGGTTTGTCTGAGGGACATCGGAAATGGACCGCCTTTATGAGAAAGAAAGTGATTTGTCTGAGGGACACTGAAAATGGACCACTTTTATGAGAAAGGTGGGAAAAATGGTTTGTTCGAGAGACATTGAAAATGGACCACTTTTATGAGAAAGGTGGGAAAAATGGTTTGTCCGAGGGACACTGGAAATGGATTGCTTTTATGAGAAAGGATTTGAGGTTTTATATGCAAGCATGTGTGCAATGGCTAATGCTCAAAGATAATAAATCAGTTGTGATGGTATGCTTGCGTGATTGCTAAGTTGAACCCGCCGTCCCGGTCGAAGTTCGGGGGGTGATAGTCCGATTTATCAGAAACCCGACGAGGGCACGGAAGGGCATGGTTGCGTCTTTGTGGAGGAAGGGCGCAATAGCGCCGTGGCGCCTCAGTTGTGAGCCGGATGCGGAGTTGCGGTAGAGGCCGAGCCCATGCTCCTTCAGGAATGCCTTCTTAGGCGGGGGTCCCTTGACGTCGTCGCGCCTCATGGGGGAGGGTGATGCCTGGCTATGCCAGTAGACACCGGCAGGAGTTCGGTTGTAGCCCGAAGGGCAGTAATAATCGAAACGCGTGTGGATGCAAGAGTGCATGAGAAACATGACATCATTGGTTCCGATTATGCATGAGGTGATCACATCATGATTTATGGCATGCACGCATGAATTGATAACGTGCAAGGTATGACAATGGCTAGGTGAGATCACTTGTGGTGCGACTCGCATGTGATTAATGAATTGTATCATCTAACGGCCATGTGTATTGTGCTGACTTATAATGTGCAGGGTATGGCATACCGGGTAAGGTTGCATGCGAACTGACTACATGATTGTTGGTTGCATTGCTTGTATTGTATGAGGTTTTACGTGCAGGGTATGACATACCGGGTAAGGTTGCATGCGAACCGACTTTTGATCGTTGGTTGACCCTATCTGCTATTTGATTGCGGGTTGCTGGTTGTTTGTTGTTGGGTTGAGTGAGGGATGGTTCTGGAAAGATATCTCATGATGAGTTGGTGTACTAATCGGGGCTTAGGGGAAGAACTCGTTGAGATTTTATCTCAACCTGTCGTGGTTAACCATTTTCAGGTCCTTAGAATGGCACACCCGTAGTGGAGAATTCTGCCCCCGCTTCTCTAGTGATCGACCTAACGGAGTCGAGTCTGAGAGGTCCGAGTGATCGTGGTGTTGAACTCGAGGGTTCATTTTGTATAGCTGGATTAGCCTAGTTTCTTTTTGGCCTGGCTTAAAAAAGGGATCGGCCCTTTTTGACGGGCTTGTAATTCGAAAGACGATCTTCCGTTGGTTAATCTAGTAAATTGTATAAATGAGTAGTCGAGGTTTCTGCTGTTCATTCCTCTATCCCTGATTGATTGATTGTTTGTTGGACTGGGGATGGTTCGTCTTCCGTTTGCGCATCACGAAAGGTTAAAATGAATGGTCGTCGACGAGTCTTGGGACGTCGCTTTCAATTGACCAAGAGAAGGGGTTGTCGCGTGCTCAGGGTTCGGGGCGTGACACGCTGGTTCGGTCGAGGGAGAGCCCGGCTGGGCGCTGAGGACCGCCGATCGGAGTACCTCCGTCGACCGGACTCCTCACCTATAAATAGGGGGGTCGAGCAAGCGACAGAAATGAAGAGCAAAACAGAGAGATCTAGAGGAGAGGAGGAGCTTGGAAGGTTTCCCTTGGAGAGACATCCAGGAGACTAGACGAGCGACCGCCGATCCAAGAGAGAGCTGCGAGAGAGATCTGAGAGAGAGGGGGAAAACAGATCTGAGAGTTTGAGAGAGAAACCGAGGACAAGCAGCGAAAAACAGAGAGGAAAAAGAGAGAGATCTGAGGGCAAGAGAAGAGAACCAGATCTGAGAGAGAAGAGGAAACCGGATCTGAGGAAGAAAAATCCAGATCTAGAGAGATAGAGACCGTTGATTTCCCGTGCCTGAGTCGCGGCCGACGAGTTGCTGCCGTGCTTCCTTCCCCGAACGGGCCAGAGCCTCGACGCCACCGCTAACAGCGCCGCTCGCTTTCGTCACACTCGTCGCTGCCCGCAGCCGTAGCTGTCGCCATCCCACCGCCGCTCAGCCACCAACGACGGTTCGTGCTCGCACCCCTAAGCCGTTCAACCTGCCATCGCCTCTTCTGTAGGTCCACCGCTTGTGGCACCACCACATGCCTAAGTTGCTGCTCTTCGCGACCCACAGATCAAGCCTCATGCCGTCGAGCTCGCTGTCGCCCTCGCTGCCGCTCGCCGCCTTGCCATCCCATTTACTGGCCCAGCAATGATCGGCACTGCTCGTTCCGACCGCTCGACCACCGCCGCTCGGTCATTCCTTCAGCACCGCGGAGGGGCTGCAATAGAGAGGGGGAACAAAGAGTCGAGTCAATGATCAGGTCAGGCGCGAAGACCCGGTCAACCCGCTAGGGTTTGTTTTTTTTTGTGGGCTTTGGGCTGAAATGGGTTAGGCCTATTGGCCCACTTCTGTTCTTCTTGGGCCAGACCTGATTTTGGGCCTGACTTTTCTTATTTTATTTCAGGTAATTCATATGGGCCAAGCAGACCAAGCCCATGTACCGAAAGCCTGGGTCATTCGACCCAGCCAGTCCCGACTTGGACCGGACCTGGGTATCTGACCCGGACCGGACCCGGATATCTGACCCGGGTCCGGTCGGTTTTAATATTATAATATAATAATACTATTTTAATAATAAAATAAATAAATAAATGTTTTTTATTTAAAAAAAAAAAATTTGCAGAAAAATCAGAAAATTGGAAATATAGTTTATAATTCCCAAAAATATTGGAAAATCCCAAACATAGTTTTTAATTTAAAAAAATTCGAAAATCGAAAAATATTTTATATTTTTCAGAAAAATCAAAAAATAGTTTATCATTTCAGAAAAACAGCAAAAATCTAAAAATATTTCTCATTTTCTAAAAAAACCAAAAATGTCTAGAAATATTTTATATTCTCTAAGAAATTAGAAAAAAGCCAAAAATTGTTTGTTTCATCAAATGCATGGAAAAATCCTTGAAAAATTCAAAATTTTCGAACTCGAGGGTTTAAACAAGATTAGATACCGGAAGGACATTAGTGATTAACTAGTGTAATCAAGTCTCCGATCCTAGTTTCTCTGGTTGCGCAGGAGTAAAATATTTCTCTTAATATTTTACTTGGGTTTCTAATCGACCCACCCCAAATTGATTAGTGGCGACTCCTTTTTTAAATGAAATTGAATTACAGGTTAAAAACTCGACCCTTAAGTTGTGAATTGGTGGGCTTGGGAGAGCCCTGGCTAAAGCCTTGATGAAAGGCGTTCAGCCGAGCCATTAGCCTCTCGGGATGCGAGAGGGAGGTCGTGACAGCTTGGCGACTCCGCTGGGGACATTTTCTTGTGGACTTAGGCCATTTTTTCTTGTTTAAATGTTTTCCTAACTTGGGTGTTTTTTGTGTGCAGGTAAACCAATTTTGTTGAAATAAATTTTGTGTATAAATTATTGCGCATGTTTTAAATGTTTCAGCACTACACTGTGGCACACACAACCTTGCCGTCGGACTTGGGTCGCCATAGGATATTTTAGGATGTTGTTAAGAAAGGTACAGCCTTGAATGCGAGACAGTGATGTAGAGGTTGCATTTCTTTTCCCCAAAATTTTAGGTAGAGCCGAGGTTGAGAGAATTTGGCACGAACGCGAGACTGCGTCAGTCATATTACCTCTTAACCTCATTATACATTTCTAGTTAGAAATCGAACCACACGTATCATCCGCATGTCTATGTGTTTATTGTGATATTTGAGAGTAAGGTAATTTCTTAACCCTTTTTATTTGGTTATTTACTTACGTTCCTAGACACATGGCAACTGAGGTCAGTCAATTAAGTCACTTGTTTTTATATGCGATGGGTAGACACAATGTCCAGTTCATTCCTACTCCCAGGAAAAAGCTCCTCTGTTGGTGGGACCAGTTAGATCGACCCGGTCAAAAACATGTTGAAGATAGAATTGACCATCTCCTCCCATTTCTCCAAATTAGAATCCACCCTAGAGTCATGCAAGTGATCCCTCATTTCTAGTATCCTGAGACCTCCACTTTCATACTTGGCAAATTTGAGTTTTCCCCAACTCTAGACAAATACAGAATTACCATCGAAATGCCTTTAGAAAATGAGCTTGTGTCAACCCGGTAATTTAGCTAGCTCGATTTTATACAAAATTGTGACTCCTTTGGTAAGAAGGGTTTTTTTTTTTTTTTAGGCTAGTTGGGATGCTTGCCCACTATCGTTTTTAGTTGAATTTAAAAAAAAAAAAAAACAACCCATGGCAAAAAAAGAAAAAAGAAAAGCAAATTTTTTCTCTTGGCCTTCTTCAGGTTCATCGTCATTTCACATCGGAAAAATGCTATAAATTCTTCAATTGCATGGGTTGTCAATCAAATTTGTGCTGGGTTGAATTTTTGTAAATATGGTTTTACCAGAAACATTCCTATCCCTTAATCGTTTCAAAGAAAACACAAAAAGCTTGAGGGCTGCGCTAGGAAATTTTACAAATGCAATCTTTTCTCATATCAAAGGATATTGGCATTAAGAATTTCACGCACTCACTGCAAAGGTTTCATATCTTAGAAAAGTATGCCCTCAGTAGGATATACTCTCGTTGGTTTAATTTCCTAAGCGAACCTTGTTCCCAAGGCGTTCCTATGGTGTGCTAATTTGTTTAGAGAGGGAGAAGCTCGCTTTGCACTGAAATATCACAACCCGATCCCTTTACTTGGTCTCGCTAGGATCACTTCATATTATCCCTACAGGGTGGTTTGTCATTATAGGGCCTTCATGGAGATCCTTCCCTTGCTCGCCTGGTTCGTCCCCAGTCTTTTTTTAATCACATGACCCAAGATTACTCAAAAGAAAGCTGCATCATCAGGATGCATGGAGAAAATGCCACGTTGAAAAGGTCATCATGCCCAGGAGACTGAGAGGACAAGAGAAGGTTCATCATGCCTCCACTCTACATTCTCAATCACCGAGTCCTTAGTAATCTACAACCGATAGTCCCAAACGTGATTGGCAAGCCAACCTAACAAGAGCAGATTGAGTCTTTCAAGCGGAGTTCAGGAATGAGCGGGATACGTGTCTTTGGGCTAATCCTAGAAAGCAAACAACTGTACAAGACCGAGGCCCCTCATCACATATAAAATGGCGGTCATAACCCCCAACTTTTGTATTTAGGAAATTTCATTTTATTTCTAGTCCTGATGTTTAAGGACTTTTGTTAAATATCTAGCCTTTCATTCTATCATTTCAATTCCAATTTTAGATGATTAGGAATGTCTTGTCCTTGGAATCCTCTTTTGATAAATAAAAACGACTGGACCGTTGCCATGGGTCAATCTTCATTTATCTTGTGCTCACACATGCCTTTTTTGCGATAACAGGTGATCATGAATTGCCAACCACCAGCCGTCCGTGCATGGCCACATGCAATTACGACCGATCGGGGTGATGTGCAAAATGGTCTTACTAATTGTCACGCCCCGAATCCCGAGCACGCGACAACCCCTACTCTTGGTCGATTGAAAGCGACGTCCCAGGACTCGTCGACGACCATTCATTTTAATCTTTTGTTATGAGCAAGCGGAAGACAAACCATCCCCAGTCCAACAATCAATCAATCAATCAATCAGGGATAGAGAGATGAATAACAAGAACAACCATCACTACTCATTTACACAATTTACTAGATTAACTAACGGAGGATCGTCTTTCGAATTACAAGCCCGACAAAAGGGGCCGATCCATCCTCTAAGCCAGGACAAAAAGAAACTAGGCTAATCCAGCTTTACAGAATGAACCCTCGAGTTCAACACCACGGTCACTCGGACCCATCGGACTCGACTCCGTCAGGTCGATCATTGGAGAAACGGGGGGCAGGATTCTCCACAGCGGGTGCACCATTCTAAAGACCTGAAAAAGGTTAACCACGACGGGTTGAGATAAAATCTCAGCGAGTTCTTCCCCTAAGCCCCGGTTAGTACACCAACTCAACCCGGGGTATCTCTCCAAAACCACCCCTCACTCAACCCGACCACAAACACCAAGCAATCAGCAATCAAACCACAGACAAGTTCAACCAACAATCAGAGGTCGGTTCGCATGCAACCTTACCCGGTATGCCACATCCTGCACGTTAAATCTCATTCAATGCAAGCAATGCAACCAACAATCGAATAGTCGGTTCGCATGCAACCTTACCCGGTATGCCATACCCTGCACGTTATAAGTCAGCACAATACACGCAATGCACATGGCCGTTAGATGATGCAGTTCATCAATCACATGCGAGTCGCGTCACAAGCGATCTCACCTGGCCATTGCCACCCCTGCACGTTATCAATTCGTGCGTGCGTGCCATAAATGATATGATCACCTCATGCGTAATCGGAACCAATGATGGCATGTTTTCTCATGCACTCTCACATTCACACGTGTTCCGATTCTTATTGCCCCATAGGGCTACAACTTGGCCGAGGTGCAACGGCGCTACGGCGCCCTTCCTCCGCAGAGGCGCAACCGTGCCCTTCCATGCAGGCCGAGGCGCTATGAAACCGTGCCATTCCGTGCCCTCCCTTTCCATAATCTCCGATAAATCGGGTTCAACTTAGTGATCATGCAAGCATACCATCACAATCTACTTATTATCTTTGAGCATTAGCCAATGCACATATGCTTGCATATGAAACCTCAAATCATTTCTCACAAAAGCGGTTCATTTCCGGTGTCCCTCGGACAAACCATTTCTCCCACCTTTCTCATAAAAGCGGTCCATTTCCGGTATCCCTCGGACAAACCATTTTCTTTCTTTTGTGAAAATCACACGATTCAAGCGGATGTTTATGCAATGCCACATCCAATTCACTTCATATGATCTAGGCACATAAAATTATGCACAATTTCACTTTCGGATGAACAGTACCATGAACAGTAATCTGTAAACAGTAATCCATGAATAGTAATCAATGAACAGTAATCCATGAACAGTAATTTCCGAAATTCAATTAATAATAAATTAATTCAGAAATTAAACAAAACATTGATTAAATACAATTAATCAATCAATTAAGCTAAACAAGCTTAATTATCACCTATCCACAATTAAGCATAATCAAGCATAATTAAGCAAGATTAAGCTAAGCTAATATTAATCACCTATCTAACCACCTATCTTAGGGCTAATACAACTTAATTAACCCTCCTAAACCAGCATTAACACTAATTAACCCAACCCTAAGCAAGTTTAGGCACTAAATAGGGATTAGGAGCTAAACTCACCCGTTAAGCAGGCCGGCGACATGGGACCGCGGCGGCGATGAACCCGACACCCGGGGACCTCACTCACGATGATCCAAGGCGGTCCCGGGCTCAACACAGCAGCAACAAATTCGGATTCCCCACTGAACTTCACAAAACAGCACTACAGGAGAAGGAAGAAGCTGATCGGAGTTGAATGGGCTGCCCGGAGCTCCGGCGAGCGATTGGCCAGTGACCGGTGGCACCTGGGGGTCGATGGGGAACTGCTGGAGGTTGGGATGGCTGGTGGTTGGGTCGGAATGGGAGGAAAATGGCTGGAAAGGCGAAACTGGACAGAGCTGCCGCTACAGTGACGATCCGGCGAGCAGCGACTTCCGGCAGCCGTATAGGATGGCCGGCGACTCTGTTCGACGAATGGCCGATGCCATCTGAACGGTTTTCATCTTCTGAACACAATGGCGGGAGGCACGAGACGAGATTCCAATGGGAAGGCAATGAACAACTCAGATTTCGGTGAAAGGTCAAACTGAAAAACAGAATGAAGGAAGGAAAACCATGGGAGAGAGGTGTGTGATTTTTGGAGAAGATGAAGAGGAGAGAGAGAGTGAAGTGAAGGCTGAAGGATAAGCCTTATCCAAGCCATCAAGGCTTGCCCCACTTGCCAAACAATGGCCTCATCCTCTCTTTCTTCTTTTTGACTTTTCTTCAAAATATCCAAGGGCATTTTGGTCATTTCCACCTTGCACATTTCCCAATCTGTCCTTGGGCTGAAAATGGAGGGCGGGCCTAGGAAATGGGCCGAAAAATGAATAGGAATGGGCGCGGGAATTTATTGGGCTTGAATCGGCTCGGGTTTAGACAATGGGCTCGGAAGGGTAAAGGGTCGGTTTGGCCCAACGGGCTCACTTGCTTGCCTCGGGCCTTCCATGGTAGCTGTCCCACCTTGGGCATGAGGCCCACGCTATTCTTGCCCGGCCCACGTCCTCGTAGGCTCGTTTCCTCAGTCCGAAAGTCCCTTTTTCAATTACTCGGCTCAACCGGCACTGTCGACTGTCTAAGAAGCATCGTCCAAAAATCTATCCCGAACGTTCCCGAAAATTCGAAGTCCAATCTTGGATTCTCATGCCTTGTCAATTTCGCTCGAATGCCATTTTGGTACTACTCAGACTAACAGGCGGCTTCGAGGATTCACGCGTAACCGACTCGTGCCAATTCACGTTCAAGACTTCTTGACACATGGACGTCCTTGACTACATGAAATTGTGAAGGATTGATTCTTATTTCTAAGTACACAATTATCAAGGATTGACATAGGGCCATTCGCGGTTTCGATAACAGTAGACAAAATCACCCGCCGTCCCATTATTTCTGTCCGCGAATCAACTTCTAGTCGTCCCTGAAATCGGCCTGCCTGACTACAGGATCGTCCTTACGCAAGTCTCACGGTCGAGTCATTTTCCCAGGTCAAGTTCTTTAGTCGCACGAGTTCTGTCTTCATTAGCCTTTCCCCTCAAGGTCAGTATCTCAAGAGTGATCAATTCCGAGTGAGATCAACCAACAATACATTGGCGAAATTAACATTTAGTCCTTCCTCAGAGGGCTCGAATTTCAGGACGTCACACTAATATTGAAGATGACGTGAGAAAAATCCCCATTATCCTTCGACAACTCTCGAGGCAAATGGAGTTTGCTCAAACCAGGCCCAATCTCGTGACCACCCTATCACGGGAGAAAAAATTTTGTGGCACCTGTAGACATGCCAAAAGGTGACCAACAGAGTAGACATTTTGCGAGGAGCATGAGTAAGCTGAGTGAACTACGGGATCAGTACCCCCTTGATCTATCTAGCTATGCTGCTGTCAAAATCCCAGAGGAGCTCAAGGTGCCTGAATGCGAGGCGTTCGCCAATACTTCTCACCCAGAAAGCTACCTGTAAGCCTACCTGGTCCAAAGGATGATTCGATCATACTAATCGAATCTGACTGGCCCCGCCTTGAGATGGTACATCGTGAGAAAAATCACTCTTCTCAAGACTTGGGAGGAATTGATTAACATTTTCCTTAAAGAATATGACCTTGATGTCAACATTGCTCTACCTCACAAAGAGTTTGTAAGTAAGGAAACGATGAGGAAAAAGTCTGTCATGACATGTACTGCAGTAGAAAGAGACCTGACTGCCCAAGATGGTCCAGAGCAGAAAAGACCAATAGGAGGAAACTTCGAAGTGGCTCTGTATGACATAAGAGCCACCAAACAATGCTCCATTAATGAGAAGCTTTCTACTAGGAGAGGCAAAGAACCCGAAAACATGGTTGAAGTTGTAAGACCTGTCCAAAATCGAGGCACCACGACACTGCTTCCCAAACGTACTATGAGAGCTAGGGTCCAAAGGACATTGGCACCCATCAACCTAGGGAATGAAACTCCACCGTCTCCCAGTGCCCTTGATAAGCTCAAGCTGGTAGAACAAAAGGCTCTACTCAAGAGGTCAGAACAAAGTATCAAGAAGAGAAAGCCGGAGCGATCCAAGCCAACGCTTTTCACCAAACAAAGTGCAAAATTCAACAGCCAATGAACAGCCACGCCGAGGCTTTGAACACCGCCCGTGGTACAGTTCTATAGGGAGTTGCTAGCACTATACCAAGGAAGACAAGCATTCACAGTGTAACCATGTCCCACTTGCATACGGACCCCAGAGCTTGCTAAATAGAGGAACATTCGCTCTTCATAATTTTCCTTCCAATGGGCTGCTGAATTTGTCACCCAACTATCAGGGTAACATGGACGCCTCATCCTCGGTAGGAAATTTCGACCCCAAAGAAAGCAATGAGATGATCTCAAAAGAATCTAGCTTCCCTGAAGCAACAGAATTTGATGCTGCCATGAAAAGATTGGCAACACAGCAGGAGGAGTGTTTCCTTAACTGACATGCGGTATGTCTAGCTCACCTTAACAAAATGATGATTCTCGAAGGAATGGAAATTGCTGATTTCCATAAATATAACAGCACGACTTGTCTAATGACTCACTTGCAATATTTCCAAGCCAAAATGAGTCAGTACGCCAGCCAGGCACCATTCATGATTCACGCCTTCCAAGAGAGTCTTACTGGGTCCCACATTGCAATGGTTTTTCATATCGAAGATCTACCACATGCATGATTGGGATGTGCTGTTTGTTGAGAAAACTCCTGGTTTTGATATTTACAAAACATTTTATGAGTTTATACACATTATTTGAAGGGAAAGAACTCAGGAAGACATAGGCTTTAAAAGTCTGCTGGTAGTAGATGATAAAGCATGAGATTTAAGTCTGACCGTACCAGACTGAGATCTTAAGTCTGAATGTTCCAGACTGAAAATCTAGGCAGACTCAGAACTATGGAATGTCAGATTTAAGATGAATTCACGAGATAAGATCACCAACGGTACAGTATTTCACTTACCTTTTTATATATTGATTCTGTTATACTAATCTGATTGACATGATCAATTAATGAACAACTTCCAAAGAAGAATAGAGCACTTATGGAAGCCCAGATTCTGGTTGTATGGGCGAACAGAATCTAAGGGGATCTGATCTACCCTCAACGGTCAAAATGACTTGCCTTATAAAGTCTGTCCAAGAAAGGAAAGACAAAACTCTCAAGGAAAGAGCCAACGGTCGAGTCTGGCTTGGAGAGTATTTAAGGATAGGTTGAGACTTAGGGGTAGTGTAGATGAACATCATTCCAAAGCTGATTCCATTCTTCAATTGTTGTTCATAGTGCGTATTGAGTGATCTCAGTGAATTACCAAAAGAGAGTGACTTAGTGAGACAGATCATCACTGAGTACAAACACTCGAGAGTGTGTAATCATCGTTGATCATATAGTGAAATACAGCCTATTGGCTGATCGCCTGGAGAGTGGACGTAGGCTTGCCTAAAGCCGAACCACTATAAACAGTGTTTACAATCTTCTCTAACTCTCTCTCTACTTGATATTGGTTTGTTGATAAATCAAATTTTATATATTTGCGAGAAAAATCTCTCTACACCTATTCACCCCCCCTCTAGGTGTTTATACTAGTTCTAACAAAGTTAAGGGATCGACCTTACTGTTTTGTGACAATGATTTTGCACTCAAACTTGCGGCAAACCCTGTATTACATGAAAGAACGAAGCACATAGAAGTTGATTGCCATTTCACCAAAGAGAAGATCCAAGAAGGTATAATTGAAGCAAGAGGAATCAGAACCACTGAACAGCCAGCAGATATATTCACCAAACCTTTGTGTCAAAGGCAGCATACATATCTCCTGAGCAAGCTCGATGTCTTGAACATATATAAGCCACCAACTTGAGAGGGAGTGTTGGAAGATATGTCTAAAGATATCGAGGATTATAATTGATCATCTTAGGTCAATTTAGGATTAGATTTGATACACGTAGATTAGAATATATAATCTTTCCTTCTTTATTGTTCATTCCTTTCACTATATATTATTGCCTCTGTACATTGTGCAATACACTGAGAAATACAGAAAATTCTCCTACAATTTTTCTTCTTGCGTCAATTCTTCCTTGTCTTCCTTGAATTTCCTCATCTCCTTTCATATTATAAGCAGTTTAAGTAAATTCTAGCTAAGTTGGTGGTGGTTAGAATTAATGGGTAAAAGTCTGTCCAACTTGTAAAATGAAGCAAATTTCTCTGTTTGTGACAGAGATTCTTAGCGCCAGAGTCGATTAGGAAGGACTATGAAAAGGCTTCATGCTCGTTCATTCATGTTCAAACCAACTACAGCTCCATAAATCCCTTGGACCAAACATGTTGATAATAATAGAAGCTCCGAAAGCTCCTTCCTTGTTCCCTCGCTGAGTAAATCCTCACAAACATACATGCTTTCACATCAACACTAAAAGCAAATAGTGGTACCCGGGCCTCGTTCGGTTGGTATTGGGCATGAGTCCTATCCACCCGCTACTAAAATTACCCACCCAAATATATGACACAAAAACAATGCCCAAGTCTATCTCACTAGCATTCCTATTTTTTGATGAAAATAACTATATTTAATGGAGCATTGAAATGATTACTTTTTTATGTGACGTCGTGGAGCAAGGATATGCAGCTTTATATGAAGGTACAAGCTTTGGCAAAGCAACTACAAAAAGTTGCAAGGGCCCTGTATGTCATCCAACAAGCATTCTTGGAAACAATATTTCTGTGAACTATTGGAGCAAAAATAGCAAAGACGTGTTCGAAGACAATGCAGAAGCTAAAGAATGTATGTAATTAAATAATGCGAGAGAGAAATAGACCAAAGAACAATAAGGAAAAATTTACACGATTTGATTCAACAATCAGCAGCCACTTCACGAAAAAGATTAGCAATAAATAATCAACTAATCAATTAGAGAATTATAGAATGATGATCACTAACAATACTTAAGTATTTCCCAGTGCAAGATTATACTCAAATCTATAATATTTAGCCTCACGTGATTGCTCAATAAACAAATGACCGGAAAAACATTTAACACCTCAAATGGTTAGGGACGTACCTGGTATCCTCGCTGCCAAACAAAAACGTTTTTTTTAACAGAAGAGAAAATTGGCCTAAGTCCACTAAGAGTTTAAACTCAAGTCCCCAGCGGAGTCGCCAAGCTGTCGCGACCTCACCTTGGGTGCACCACCTAGGGTTTGGCTAATGGATTACTAAGCCTAAACTTAGCTCGGGCTCTCCCAAGCCCATACCAATTCGCGACTTAAGGTTTAAGTTTTTTAGCATGCAAATGATTTTTACTTGGAGTCGCCACTAATCTATTTTTTTGGTGGGTCGATTAGAAACCCAAGTAAAGTAACGGGAGGATTACTTTACTCCTACGAACCAGAGATTATGGGATCGGGGACTTGATTACGTTAGATTTCTCTAACGCCCTTTCGGTACCTTTTCTCTTTTATTTGAAAAAAATGATTGGCAGGCAATTTGCATTGATTTTAATTTAATCCCTAACATGCAATGTGATCATGCGAGTGCGCAATCATTATTTAACACTCAATAAAGCAAAATGATAAATAAATTGCAAGCATAAGGAAGAAATACTTACCTCGAAGCAACGAAAGCATCTGCAATATTAGTTAGAAAATCACATCAACTTAAAAGTGATTTCTAATTAATACGCAATCACTCGAATTTTGGATTTTCTCTTATTTAATGAGGCCTAAGACTAACGTGCAATGCATGTAATGACGTACGAAAGTGTCTAAATTTACTAGCATGCAATGTGCAACTTAATATGCAAACTATATGTCACACAACATTAATTATTTAACTTAATATAATACTAGAAAATATTTAATGCAACTATCCTAGTATGTCACGCATTCGAATGACCCTAAACATGTGATGACTAGATGACACACGGAAGATGACCTAATTCTACATGAGCATGGCAATTTTTATGTTTTTTCTTTTATAATCAAAATTCGAAATTAAAACTAACCTATAGTTAAACATGCAAACTATCCTAAAAGAAAATATCCTAACAAAAACCACATTCAACTAAACTATATATTTTTTTTGGGTTTTTTTTATAAGCAAAATCAATTTGGGCAAAGGCATCAATGAAAGCATGGCAACAAATCAGGCAAGATATTTTCCACGTCCATTTAATTTTGGAATAAAATCGACGAATCATATCTCGGGCATGAGATTGGATTGGCCAATATTTCAGAAAATCGCGAATCGTATCTCGGGCGTGAGATCGGATTGACAATTTTTTCGTGCGATTGCGAGTCATATTTCGGGCATGAAATCGGACTAACAATTATAAGCACGTTGTGAAACAAGGAAAATTTCCTAGTTCACGAGGAGTCATGAAATCTTTTGGATATATGGCAATATTGATCAAATATTCAACTAAAATCTCAATTCCATGAACTAGGCAATAAAACATGAGAAAATTATATTAATCTGGATTCTTACCTAGCTTTCGATATCGCACGAGCAAAGTTTCCAAATCGGGGCTCATCGGACAACGGGATCGGCGAATTGTGGTGGTGCTCGCCTTAGGTAGTGATGGTTATTGGTCCCATAACTAAATGTCCTGCAATGGAAAGATTGATTACGATGATAAAGAGCAAAGTTTGCTGGACGCCAATGAGGTGTGGTGGCGTGAGGAGCTGCTGCAACGTCTTCAAGGAAGAGACACCAAATAGTCTCGAATTGGTCACCTTGCTGACCCTTCAACCTCTTTGACCGAATCTGAGGTTTTCCTTTGATTATCAAACTTTGACTCCCTCTAAAGAAAAACCAGCATTGTTGGAGTTTATCGCTACGAGGGTGTTGCAATATCACGGCGGCTTTGTGCAACACGTGGCTGCTTCGTTGTTGATGTTGGGAGTCGTGGTGTAGGGACCTCTCGGCCACGGGTCAACAGGTTGTCATCGGCACAACAGGGACCGTTGAGGGTAAGAGACAGCAGCAACGTCGTCCCACGTTGATGCGGGAGATAGCGGTGCGGATTGGAAGCAAACGTGTCTAGCTCGGGCCAGGCATAGGAAGAAGCTGGGCGAGGATCAACAAGCAGTATCTCGTCACGGACAAGGCTTGGCGGTGACAATCAGGGCGTCAGCACAGCGGAGCAGCAAACGTGGTCGTCATCAACCCGGTCGGTAAATCGCGAACAGCAAGGACCCGGGCTTGCAGTGATGGCCCAAGTAGTGGGTCGGCAACAAGACTTAGCAGCGTATCGAGGAGATGGAGGAGCACGGTCGTTGTCGTCTCTCTACTCTCTTTTTTGTGTGTTTTCTTTTTTCGGTGTGTCCGTCTCCCTTTTATAGGCAAGACAACGCGGCGCCCTTAAAAAAAAAAAAAAAACAAGATAAGGAACGATGATCTGCTTTCTTATTGCGGATATATCCTTTTTGCTCTTTTCCTATCTTTAACCATGTAGATATACTTTACCTTTGAACCAACCACATTCATTCCTTTTCTTGACCGTGTGGATATACTTTACCTTTGAATCAGCCACATCCCTGCAGATATGTTTTACTTTTGAATTAGCCACATCCCTACCTTTTCTTGACAATTCAAAAATCGGCCGCCGCAAATTATGCTCCTAAAACTATATGCTATACAATATTAAATTATGAATGATTAATCAAAATTTAGGTATTAACAGTCATGCAATTGCAAATGATCAATTCTTATTTCAAAGCGCACGATCTCTTGGAATCGACTTAGAGTCATTCGCAGTCTTGATAATGGTAAACATAATCACCTATTATCCAATTATATCCTGTTTATGAATCAACTTATAATCATTCCTTGAGTCGGCCTGTATAAGCACCGGATCGCCCATTGCCAAGTCTCATGGTCAAACCGATATTCCAAGCCAAGTTCTCTAGTTGTATGTAGTTACTTCCTCATTAGCCTCTCCCCCATGGTCAGTATCTTGTGAGTGATCAACTCCAAGCAAGACTTAATAATAATGCATTGATGAAATCCATAGAAATTCAGGACGTCACATCTTTAGCCCATTCGGCTACCACCTCCTCCTCACCATTCTCTCCCTCATTTTTCCTCTCTTTTACTCTCATTCTCCTCCACCACCACATTGTAAGCTACCCTGTTGGCGCCTCGTAGTAGTCATCATTGTGCCGTTCGTTTCCACCATTAGTCGCCATTGAGCCACCACCGGACCACACCTCACCACCACCACAAGCCATCACTATTCGTTGAGCCACTCATCACTCTTGTCATCAAGCCGTCGTCACCATTTAACCGTGAGTTAACTTTCTAATCATTAATTAGGCTGTTAATTGCATTTAGGGATAGGATTAGATGACAAGTTATCGCAATAAGTGATAAGTAGAATTGATAGGTTATCACGGTAAGTGATAAGTAGTGGTAATAAGTTATTAGGGAAAGTAATAAGTAGAAGTGATAACCTATCAAAGAAAGGGTGATAAGCTATCACTAAAGAGGTGATAGGATATCGGTAATTAAGTGATAAGTTATCACCAAAGGAGTGATATGATAAGCTATCATTAAATAGGTGATAAGCTATTGATAAATGGTTGATAAGTTATCATGGATAGGGTGATAAGTTATCATTGGTGGGTGATAAGTGGTTGGAGTTCACATGAGCCAAATGGCCGTGAGCCTTGGCCCGGTGTGCGCAAACAAAGTGAAAACAGAACACAAAGAAAGGCCTATCGGGTACAGCTTGAGGACGCTAACTGAGGGGTTGTCAGGCAAAGCTTGTGTGTGGTTGAGGCGACGACTGAAGCTCTCTCACTCTCCCTCAGTTGTTGCCTTGCTTGGACTCTCTCTTTCAACCTAGAAAATCAGAAATGGGAGGATCCCAAAACTTGAACCTTCCCCCTTCTCCAAAAACTAGAAAGTCAGGCCCCTCGCTCCTCTCTCAATTTACTTTTGCAACTGCCCGCTTTCCAATGACCAACGAAGACAATTCCGCTTTTTCCTTCCTTTCTCCTCGATTTTTTCTCTTTGGTCTTTCCTCTGGTTTTTCTTACTCATGCCTCTTGTGAGCTAGAAAAGCAGAAAATCGAGCCTCTAAAACTTGCGGCTTCCTTCTCCATTCTCTCCCCCAAAAACCAGAAAGACCAACCTGCCTTCCCCTTTTAACCCGCAAAACTAGCCCTCATGCTCTCTCCTTTTTCTCCATTTTTCTACCATAAAAAATGGTCCCCTCCTTCACGCAACTCTTGCTCATGCCCCCCATCCTCCTTCCGTGTGCCAGCATAGCAAGGGAAGATTCCTTTGCTGGCGTCACGCTGCTGATGTCACGGTTGTGGCATCGCAATCCGAGGAAGTAAACGGCATCATTGGTGTTGCGTGCGTGTGTTTCAAGCGTGAGGGTGTGAATGTGTGTGAGGGAGTGAGGGCTGAGATAAAAAGGAAGAAAGAAGGGCAAGGCTGGGCCTCTCTTGTCCGACCCTTGCTTTGCTTTCTCTCTAGGGCTTATGGGCTTCAAAATTACAAGCTAAAAGGGGCCATGACAAAAAAATAAAGAGAAATGGGCTGAAAAGAAACAAAAAGGAATAGGCCCAAGGAGAGATTTTATGCAAGCTGAAACTTTGTAAAAGGAGTGGGCCGGACATGCCGGCTTGCTTGATTTTGATTTTTTTTAAAAAATTTTAAATATTTTAAATTGCGTTATATATATTTTTTATATTTTTGCAAAATAATTGTATATTAAAAAGATGTCGACAAAAATTCGGATGTCAACAGCTACCCCTCTTTGAAAATGTGCTCGAAGAGGTTTTTTTCAAAGACCAGGTGACATTCAAAATTTGCTGACGAGTAATGAAAGCACGAATTTATTTATTCATTTTCTTCATTTTCTTTTGTCTTTTTTTTGTTGTTGCTTCATCTTCTTCTCTCTCTTTTTTTAAGGGGAGGTCTCGCCTCGTATGAACGGGTTTTGACCGAGTTAGTGAAGTCTTACCGTGTAACAACGAATTTCGACTAAGTTAGTGAAGTCTTACTATGTAGCAATGGGCTTTGACTGGTTAGTAAAGTTTTACCATATAGTAACGGGTTTCGACTGGGTTAGTAAAGTCTTACCGTGTAGTAATGGGCTTCGACTTCAAGGGAGGTCTTACTATGTAACAACGGGCTTCGACCAAGAATGCATGGTTTAAGGAAAGCCCGTGACCCTTGTCCCACAAACCTTGTGAAAGTGTGGTTTAAAGATAGACCCACGAACCTTTTGAGTTGGCATGGTTTAAGGTTGGCCCATGAACCTTTGGAAATGATATGGTTTAAGGCTGGCCCATAAACCTTGTGAAAGTGTGGTTTAAGGATAAGCCCACGAACTATTTGAAAGTTGCATGGTTTCAAGTTGGCCATGAACACTTGGAAATTGGATGATTTTACTAAGGAAACTTGTCAAATTCAACTCGAGCAAATGTCATTAGAGATAGCATTAGAAAAATTCATTGGCAATATTGTAGCATTAATTGCATAAGCAAAGCAAGCTAAGTCCAGTTGCATTGAAAACATTGGATGTTATTTAGTATCATGTATTGCAAAATTGTCATCAGGCTTGGAAGGTATCACTAGTTCTTTAAGAGAAAAATTATATCAGAATGATCCTACTCATAAAAAAGGGCAAAAGTACAGCCCAAGTGCCAAAACTTAGTACAATGGCACACTTAAGTACCAAAAGTTACAAAAGGTATACTTAAGTACCACTTTTTTTGAAAATTCGATCACTTAAGTGCCAACTTCAGCGAAGGCTGTCAGAAATCTGACATGGCTTATTTAAATAATATAAATCACTTACGTGGCTTGCTAAAAGCTGAGTCAGCAAAAACTCAGCCAAAATGACGTTGTTTTTGTGCTAATGTGGTGACGTGGCTTTTAAATAATGTATTAATTAAATAACTTAAAAAATATATTATTATAAAATTGATTAATTAAAAAAAAAAAGGAGGAAGGGGAGGATTGGGCAAGGGTTGTGCTGCCCTCGCCGCTGCCGCCATCGTTGCCCCACCATCGCCGAGAAGGGTCGGCGACGGTGGGCGAGGGTTGGCCAAGGTTGTCAGGCCTTGGCCAGTGGCCAGCGACCCCGGCCGACCTACGGCGAAAGCCAAGGGCCTTTGCTAGATCTGGGGCGAGGGTCGCGACCTTCCTCCAAATCCGACGAGAGTCGCCAGCTCTCTCCCAATCGGGCCAAAGGCCATCGGCTGCCTAGCTAGGCGACCTTAGCTTAGCGGTCGGCGACGAAGGTTGGTGGCCCTTGCCTAGCCGGGCTAAGGGCCGCTGGTCGCCCAACTAGTGTCCCCGGCTGACCATCACCCCATCGTCGCCGACCCTTCCCGGCGACGGTGGGGCGATGATGGCGGCGAGGGTTGCACAACCCTTGCCTAAATCCTCCCCTTCCCCCTTTTTTATTAAATAAAATTGATTTTTAAAATTTTTTTCTAGTATGACTTGAACAATTTTTTTTCTTAAAATTGCCACGTGGATATTTTATTTGAAAAAATTGCTCCATTAGCAAATAAAATTGCCGAAAAATGACACGTGGCAGTTTGGCTGGATTTTTTCGCCGTTGGCAGTTAACTAATCCTTTTTTCTCCAATTTTAGCACTTAAGTGTACATTTCCCAACTTTTGGCACTTAAGTGTCCTCTCGTGCCAAGTTTTTGTACTCTAGGGGTCCGCACGTGCATGAAAAAGGCTTATGAAGCATGCTAAGCAAGAGATCCTTAGTTAGAAAGGGTTTATCACATGCTCTCAAGAAGGGCTATTTGATCCCATCCATTCATGTGGGAAGCAATTTGATTACTCAATATATCTCACATTTCCAGTGTCGAAGGATCTGAGAATCATTCGCAATAAGTACACCTTGACCAATCCAAAAGGTCTTTCAGAAGGACCGTAATGCAGGTTTGGTTGTGGTTTTAACAATGGACAAGCATCATGGGTTATGAAATGAAACAATTGTCTGCCAAGATCTTTGCTAGGTTTACAAGTTAAGCAACCTTAAGATGAGACAAGACAATCTTGCCCTCACTTCTACAAGCAGTAGCTTCCTTGGAAAATCCTTATTCTCACTTGAATCATCCCAATCCGAAAAGACTTTGGGAAGGGTTGTAATGTTGGTTTGGTTAAGGCTCAAAAGGCTCATAAATTTTTTTACAAAAAGGGATTTGAAAGTTGGTGATTATCATGACATCATTATCATATCACTCAATCTTTTCGAAGGCACTAGACTTTTGAAATCTAATTTATCTTGAAAGTCCTTTGACTAATCAAATAAGAGCTTTGCCCTTCTCATTTTTTTTTTTTGCATTTACAATGATTTTCTTTTCAATGCAAGCATTTTGAATTTGACAATTTTTTTTCACATAGGAGTTTTTCGCCCCTTGATGCAAATCTCCTCTCTTCTCTTTTTTCTCTCTCTTCTTTTTTTTACGGGTACTAGCCTTGTTTTTACCGAGCACACTTCTTTTTCATGCCCCTTAATTTTCATTGGACTTTTGCTCTTTTGAACTTTTTGAGCTTTTAGGAATTTCAAGGCACTTTCCACACTTTCAAATAAATGACAATTGTATTGGTCAATTGTGTGCCTAGCCCTACTATGGGGAGACAATCACTACTTGGGCTTCAGAAATGAACAATCAGGCTCAACTTGGTTTAAGTAACGAGTATTGGTGTTTAGGTAGAGAAAGAAATGTTCTTCTTCACCTCGGGATGCTTTAACCTTTCATAAGAATTCACTTGAAGCTACCACAAAAAGATTAATGCAAGTGAAAGCAAAGAAGTCTTTTTCATCTTTTTACCATATGATATCAACCAAAACCTCCAAATTTGGCCCACTGTGGGGTGGTTCTTGACAGGGGTATTTTTTGGTTTCTTCGCATTTAAAGGCTCAAATGGGCTAACTATGGTCACTTGTGATGTGTAAGATAGAGAAAATAAATGCCTCTTTTCATTTTGATCCATGCAAATGACTTCTTTGTCCTTAAACGGCATAGGTCTTCTTTTTCACTCAATTCTCACAGTGTTTAAAGGACGTGTTTGGAAATGGATTGCCTTTCCTCATCCTAAGCATTTCTTGCTTGGCATGATTAACATCTCAATTTCATTTGTTTGAGATCATCCGAGTCGGTTAATCTCCATGGGGAATTTTAGTTCAAAATGAGTGATTCACCAAGTGGACATACAATTTTGAGATAAAAAAAATGTTCAAAAACTTTGTGGAAAGTTTGTTTTCTCAATTTCTATTTCTTTTTTCTTTACTTGCTCCCAATAAAATGCTGAATTTTTATTTTGGGGTTGAAAATTCTCAATTTTGTCTTTCTTTTCATTTTGAGAAGAAGGGTACCTACTTGCGACAAAGTGATTTAGTAACCCTCCTTCACTTGAATTTATCATTTAGATGCCAACATCACCCTCTTGGATATTCAGCAGTCCCAAATTGCTCTTCACTTGCATTTTTTTTCTTTGCATTTGATGTTTCCCTGTCTAAGGAAAAGGGAATCATGTTAGAGACTATCAAAATGAGCAATTGGAATCGATAAAATTTACACTTCATGTACTTTTGTTCTTCGGATATGGCATTTATGTTTCGACATTTGAGGGTGCTATTCCTTGGATGCTTTGTTCCATTTATTGCCTATGAAGAAAAGAATTGGGCATGTTATTTCCACACTCAATTGGAAATCATTTAGGAACGAAACATATCATTTATGCCAAAATGGACGACTGGACTTCAATATGCTTCTTTAGTGGAAGGCGCTACTGCTGCAGTCAATGTGCGCTTTTTCCACAAGAGACAGAGCATGTTATTTGCATTCTAACATTGAATTGGATTAATTTAAGAACGATACACCCTTTTTGTGTTAGATTGGTTGACTTCATTTCATCATGCTTCATGGGTGTGAATTATTATGCTTTGGGTGACTTGTGTCAGTTATCACCTTGTCGTGTTATCTCCGTATTTAATTGGGCTCAATTTGGGAATGATACATCCTTTTGTTATGAATTTTTACCCCAGCACGCATCATTGGTGGGGAAGGAGAGATATTGCCCCAGAGTCAAATGCTACTCCAATGTTTTTTTACATTAAGATAGGTAATTAAGCTTCATCATATCTTGTTCCGGCACATGTTGAAACCTCGTGCCCCATCATGCTTGTTTGATCAGCCTTTGTTTCATTTGAATCTATTTTGCATTAAAGAAAATGACATGTTATTATGCTAAAGAGAATTGAATTCAGGAACAAAATACACCCTTTTTCAAAGTCAAACGGCTCAGCATCCCAAGGAATCTTTTGCAGAGGAAGGGGGAATATTGCCTCTATGATCAAATGCGTGCCTCACGAAGTTAGAATAACTTTGCCACACGTAGCTTCATTATGTTGGATCAATGAATCTCTGCCTTGTTTGAATTTTTCATCACTCATGATAAACTAAGCTTAAGAATGCTCCATTACTTTGTTGGAATGTAATAAAACTTAGTGCCCAAAATGTCTCCTCGGCAACGGAAAAGAAAGTTATGTCAGAACTAGTAGCAGAAATGGAAAATTGGAATCGATTTAATTTACTCTTCCTTTGAATTTACCTTTTTGAATGCTTGGTAGTTCCCTTCTTTTGTCTCATCATGCAAAGTGATCGATGGACTGCTTTGATATTTGAAGCTTTTGCCTCATTTCCTTGCAAAAAAGCAAATAACAAAGCTGCATTTTGCATCACAAATCATGAGGACTGCATTAATGGTCTCCAAACAAAGTCGAAGCCGAAGGAGTTTAAAACCAGATTTAGCCATTTTGTGTTTCTTGACTACACATCAAAGCCGGATAGGGGACACTCCAAGTCTTTGTGGCTGGAAATTGGGATAACTAAAGTTCAATGGCTCTTAGTTGTGAAGTGAAACAAAGCAAAGCACATAGTGCATTTCAAAACTAAGACTGGCACGGTTTATTGATGGTGGATGACCTTTGATGTCTCTTAGCAAATCAGCTTCATGTGGTTAATCTTCCTTATAACTCAGTTTTAAGCAACACACAAATCTGATAGATGTGTTAGTGATGCCAATCCATGAGCAGGTGAGTCATCCATGGATAAAGCTCATTGAAAATCTAGTTATGGTGCACCCAACCACCAGATAAAGGAACTTCCTAGGATAGAACCCGGCTTCATTTAGCCTCTGTGGAAGATTGGTACCAGCAAAGCTTCAACGTAGGCTTGAGATACTTCGAGTTCTTATCGATGATAGATTTTCAGTTTCAATGAGTGAGGAATCATGAACCTCCTATGTCATGTGTTCTTCAATGGTTGTTTCTCGACCAATAACAGTAATATGAGTATATTCATTTGTCTATGAAAAGACAGTCTCTATGCATTAAACCTTCAAAAGTGGATGTTGTTGTTGGCGACTACCATTCAAGAGGACACTGGATTTGTAGTTGTACTAGTCTCCTCCCGACCATGGAAATTAGCAAGGCAACATTTGCATGAGTGAAATATTACGGCAGACAGAGAAAAATATACGCTTATGTTGACTTGAGTAGTCTAGTAAAACTGAACGTCCCAATGCATTTCTAATTTTACCTCCATGAAGATTGCAATTCACATCTTGCTTTAAACATGCATTTATAAGTGTGTGCAGCAAAGCTCAAATATGTTGCAAGTTAGGCAAAAAGTTCTCCGGTGAGAGTTGAGGACGAAATACTCTGCTTTTCAACATTGCTTGTGCTCTTTCATACTCAACTTTGTTTTGGCTATATTGTCTCCCAATTAAATGCTTTAGTTTGGAAATTATTGGCATTGCAATGCCCCATCATGTTTGCGTGGGGACCTCCGTTCAGTTTTCACCGTTCCCTTTAATGGTCAAACGAGCCATGTCCATTCCACTGGAATGATGCGTCTCTCAATCTGCTTGAAAGTCAGTTGCCCGATTAAATCCTTCAATTGTCATATGGAGTCCGAATATTATTTGCTTTGCAATTATTTGGTGGTGACAATGTAAGGATTCAGGCACAAAGAAAATCCAAGAGAGTCTTGCTCCAATAGTTGAAAGTCCAGATAGCATTCTTGGATTGATGTTCACACACATCAATGCTTTCTTCAGCTTAGTTGGACCTTGGATCTTTCTTGGCCCCTTGAATGTGAAGACATCAACTTCAACATGAACTTTGATCAATTGAGAATTGTTGTAGAGAGATAAGTTCCATCTTTCGAATTTTAAATGTTGAAAGTCCTCTTATTTGTGTAGTGAAGTAGATGTCAAAGAGTGATTGTCACTCACATCCTGCAAGAAGAAAACAATGTCAGTATATGAATGAGAAAATAATCTCTCAATGAGTTTGCTTCTTAGAACGAAATTGAGGCGATGGTACATGCCCCAAAGCTTTTGTTACAGGATTTCGGTATTTCACCAAGATTTGATCATAAGAGGAGACATCATTAAAAGATCAATCCACGATTATCAATCGAATGTCCACTCAATCCCCAAAAGTTTCATATGCAAAATGTGGCATTAATTTTGAAAGACCGATTTGTGTTTTTACTCTTACCAAAATGAGGTGATTTCTATTTTGAGAAATCTATACACAAAATGTGATTGAATTTTCAATCCCAAAATGTGAGAAGGAAATAATTTGATAAAAATGTGACTTCAATTTTTGTGCCCCAAGACATAATCATGACTTGGAAATTTTTTTTGACATGATGTGATTTTAAGCCCATGATTGGAAACTTTAACAAAGTCATCCGTTGTGTAGGGCTAGATTAGAGATTATTGAAATTGACATTGAATGTTTGCTTATGATAGCAATTGCCAATTTTCCCAATTAGAAGACTACACCAAGGGCATCCGATTGATCTCCACAAATTTTAAAAATGAAAGTTTCAATAAAAAAATAAACAAGTAAAATGAGAAATCATACTTGCAGTGGGTGATGATTTTTGTTTTGTTTTTGTTTTTCTTCTTATTCTTCTTCTTTTTTCAATCACATAAACATGGACATGAGATATGACTCGATTTCTCCTCTAGACGGCTTGGCAAAATGGAGCCATAGGATAACCGGACTGAACCAACATGATCACGGTTAGGTCGAGGTTCCTATGACTCCGACTTCGTCAAAGAGTCGACCTGTGTTGCGTGATTGCAAATCGGGGTGGAAACTCTTGACATCATGAAAGAATCTTGGAATTGAGATGGGCGACTTGTACTATATAGTTGTAATCAGAGTAGTATTCACCTCAACACCATCCTAAGTGAGCCTATGCAGCCCAGGTTCGGCAGCAGGTTGTGTGTGCTAAGGTGTAGTGCAATTTAAAGAAGATATGCACAACAATTTATATAACAAACAACACTTCAAAGGTCCGAATATATAAACATTCATTCCCATTCACCAACCTACAAAGCAAAGTATTAGCAAAAACTCCACCCCTTATTGCTCCTATCCTGCACCAACATTTAACCCGAGGTTAATGGACTTACCTCACCTCCTCGAATGCGCTGCCATAAAAACACATTAAATAACACACAATCGAGTTAATTAGGCCTAAGTCCTCTAAGGTTTAGATACAGTTTCTATTGAGAAAACTCCTAGTTTTAATGTTAACAAATCATTTTATGCATATAAGAAATCATATATTTTCTAAAGGAAGTAATGTCACAGGGTGACGTATTCTTCTGAGTTTGCATGTAGCAAAAGGAAAGCAGAAGAAGTTTATGAGTCTACTTGTACCAGACGGAGAACACGAGAAGACGCAGAATCTCTGAGTCTATGTGTACCAGACAGAGAACACAAGCAGACGCAGAACCTCAGTCTGACAGACCCAGAACGAACTTAAAAGACCAAACCGAAAGAAACATCACCAACGGTCATGAATTTCACTTACCGTAATTATATTGATTTTGTTATATCGAATCGATCAGCAAGATCAATCAACAAGACAACTTCCAAATAAGGATGAAACACTTATGGAAGCTCGAATTCTGATTGTATGAGTGAACAGAATCCAAGGGGATCCAATCTATCTTCAACAGTCAAGAAGACTTTCCTTATTAAGTCTGTCCAAGAAAGGCAAGGGAAGATGAATCTCTCAAGGAGATAGCCAACAGTTAAGTGTGGCTCGGAGAGTATGTAAGGAGAGGATGCGACCAGAAGAGTGAGAGGATTAATAAATTCCAAAGCTTAATTCAATTCTTCATTGGTTGTCTGAAAAAGAGCAAAATTGAGTGATCCTAGTGTATTACCAAGAAAAGTGACTTAGTGAGACATATCATCACAAAGTGCGAACACTCAAGAGTGTGTAATCACCTTTGATCACATAATGAAATCTAGCCAATTGGCTGATCACCTAGAGAGTGGACGTAGGCTTGCCAAAAGCCGAACCACTATAACTGTGTTTGCAATTTTCTCTACTCTCTCTATTTAGTTTCTGTTTGTAGATTGCAAAAGTGTTATATTACTTGTGCGTGAAATCCCTCTACACCTATTCACCCCCCTCTAGGTGTTAATTGTCACGCCCCGACCCTCGGGCACGCGGCAACCCCTGTTCTCTTGCGGTCATTAGATTTGCAGCTCCCCAGGATCCGTCGCCGACCGTTATTTTTATCTTTTAATTAAACGCATGCGGAAGCGAGACACAAAACCCCAGTCAATTACAAAAGCAGGGATAGTAGGAAAACCCAACAAGAGCACATCAAAAGTATCACTTTATTAACTAACTGATTAACCCTAGGAAGTTTACAAGTACAAGCCTTTACCACGGGCATCTTCCTAACGAGCCAATGAAACCAATAAGCCAGGGTTAATCTACTCCCTTCAAAGACGGCCACGAGCCGTAACACGCGTCGATCCTCCATCCTATAAACCTAAAAATGGTTATTCAACAACCAGTGAGATAAATCTCAATAAGTCAAAATCCTAAGCCTCGGTTAGGAATTCTGCTCGTCTCGAGGGTAGTCTAACCATGCAACCTAATTTCGGCAAACAACACATACCACACCTCAAGCAGCATTATCATACGATAGTTCAATAAGCAGATGCAAACACAAGCGACCCTACCTGGCCTTGGCACACGCAACCTGCAAAAACTGTCATTTCAATTATCACGACATTAAGAGGCATGCGAATAATCAGAGCATTTCACACGGCTTTCTCATATCTCACACCCACACATGCTCCGATTATTACGACTACTAGGGCCACGGCATAACCTTATGGTTGGCGATCAACCGGTCGTAGACCAAGCATCGTCCTCCCCCATGAGGCACAGAGACGTCACAGGCTATCCCCCATCGACGGCATTCCCTAAGGAGCATGGGTCCGGTCTCCACCACGACTCCGCAACCGACCACTGTCAAGCAACCGACCGAAGTCAGGACGACCAAAAGGCCACGGCACAACCCCAAGGGTTGGTGGTCTATCGGCAACACCGGGCTCTCCTCTTAATGTGACAATGCAACACATCATCAAACAATCTGTTCATTTCTTTGCTTGGTCGTGAATGCACATATAGTTCGTGCTCACACAAACATGCTTTTGCAGTTGGCATACGTATAATGAAATACAATAGTGTCCAGCAATCACGCACAACAGCAACATTTCAATACTTACGAAACTTGCAACATCGGCAGTTCAAGTCACAGTCTAACAATCAATTCTGACCAATCAACATTATAGTACTTACATACTTTTCCCAAACTCATCACGTACCTCAATAAATACGGTGCCCAACCACACGTCTCAATCCTCAATAATAAATAAGCACGTGTCTTCACCACTACGACAATCAACTATTCCCATCAATACTCGATTATCCCAAAATAAGTTTAAACTATAATTATACTCAAAAATACTTATTTAAGAAGTATGCTATAGTCGATTGTTCCCATAAAATAATTTACTCCCACAAAATACTTATAATTATTTTTCAATCCTATAATTAATTATCCAACCCAAATAATTCCATTTGGTAAAACCCTTATTTAATAAACCAAATGTCATTTAATAATGTAGTATATAAATACTATTGACTTTGGAAAATAGACCATAGTAATTTTCCCCCAAAATTACTCAATTAAAATAATTTCCAATAAATAATTACAATTAATTATTTTCTCCAAAAATAATTAATTTTCAGCAATGAATAGTAATAACAATATTAATATTAATAATTCGAAATTATAAATTAATTTAATTAATAATAATTCCGAAAATAATAAATTATTATTAATTATTCCGAAAATAATAATAATAATATTTATTAATACTAACCATGATTAACACTAAGCAAGCTTAATCAATAATATTAAAACACTAATAATCATCATCCAAAGCATTAATCCAAACTTAAACTAATTAAACTACTCCTAAGCAAGATTAACCCCTAACTAAGGGATTAGGAAATCGACTCACAGTTTAGCAATTCTGATGACACGAGTGCAACGGCAACTGTGAGGGGAACGCCCGGGAACTTCCGGTGCGTCGGGATGAGGCGGCTCGGGATCGGATCTCGGCCGAGGGCGGCTGTCCACGCGGCAAGAGGCTGAGAAACGGAGGAACCGACGGCTGTGGTGGCATGGGGCTGACTGGTGGGCGGTCCGGCGACTCCGGACGGCGGCCAGTAGCTCCGGCGACCAGGCGACGGCTCCGGCGAAGGGGAAAACAGAAGCTGGAGTGGGAAAAGGGAGGCAGTGCAACTGGTTTCACAGGGGAGACAGCAGGCTGGGGTGGCTCCGGTGCGGCAGAGGGAGCTCGGGAACGGTCCTCCGGTGGCTTGTGGCGATGACCGGCGGCGGCATGCAGCGACGAGGCTACTGACCGCGTGTCCAAGTCACGGCCAGAGGGGCCGAGAGGGAGAGAGAGGGCATGGCGACGGCGACGACTGCTGGGATGGCTCCCAAACGGCTCCCAAGGGTGGTCTTGGGCGACTAGACGGTGGCGGAGGACGGCTGGATGGCAAGGCGGTCATCCCGACCCCAGATCCAAAATGAAAGGAGGAGGGAAAGATGGAGGTGGCAGCTGGTTCGGGGGGTGGCAACAACGGTTCAAGTAGCTTGTAGGCGACTCCGGCGTCTGGGCAAGGCGGCCGGCGGCAGCGGCGCGACCAGAACTAGAGCGAAGCAACAGCTCGGATAGAGAAGGGGGAGAGGAGGACAGAAGCTGGTTGGTGTTGGTTCAGCCCAAGGCCGGTAAACGGCGGCTCACCAGTGACCGGGCGGCGAGCTAGTGGGACGACGAAGCTGCAGCAGTGATCGGTGATGGTGACAGCAGTAAGAAAACGCATCAATAGCAACCACCAAGGACGTCGGCTAACAAGGAAGAAGAAGAAGAAGAAGAAGTTGCAGGGGAAGGGGGGAGGGCGTCGAACGTGCAGGAGAGAGAGAGAGAGAGAGAGAGAGAGAGAGAGAAGTAGCACATGGGTTTGTCAGACAAGTGGGAGAGGAGAGAGAAAAAGAGGATAAGACCAGTCAACAAGTGGGGAAAAAAGAGAGGATAAGGGCAAGTGGGTGGGGGTGTCGACAAGGGGGAAACATGAAGGGGAAGAGAGAGAGAACGTGCGGAGGGGATAGGGAAAAGAAAAAGAAAAAGAAAAAGAAAAGAAAACAAGACAAACATCTAAACAAGCTTCTAGAAAGGGGCATTTTAGTCTTTTTGCCCCTGAAGCACAAATTCCTAAATATTTGGCTCCAAAACTCGGCCCGTTGAATCCTATTCCAATAATTCTTGGGCTTACCGAAAAATTCGAGAGTCAATGAGACACATCCAATATTTTAGTCTCGACATCCTTTAAAATTCGATACCTGATACCGGATTGAAATTCGTGGTTAATATCGATCAATCGCGACTTTAGTATGACCTAACTTTCGGGCGGCGTTTAGGGGTTCTCGCGCGTTTGACCCGTGGTTGATAGCTTTTCAATCCACGATCTTGCATATTTAAATCCAGGCGATCCTCGGTTGTCATGTAATCACGAGGGATTAATTGCTCACACTGAGTACATGGCCAAAAGGAAATCGGTTTAACGTCGTTCGCAATTAATATCGAAGTCGTGTAGAATCACCCGCAATTCGACCTCATATTTTTGCCGAATCGATTTATTTCCGTTCGCTAATTGGCCTGCAACAGTGTAGTATTATTCATCTTTGATCCTTATGGTCGAGCGGCCTATCCCTAATTAAATTCACTAGTCGTACGCGTACCGATCCTTAATTGCCTTGCCGAACAGTTAGTTAACTTGTGAGGGGACAACTCAGAATAAACGTAACTAACAGTGTATTGATAAAATAATCATTTCATCTATTCCGAAATGGGTCGAAATTTAGGATGTTACATTAATACTAGCTATATCAATTGGTATTAGAGCCTCGTGCTCAATATTTTGAAGTGTTTATTACTTTTGAGCTAAAGATCTTCCATGGCAAGTATTGTTACACTAGGTTTGATTGAGGGACAAAGCAACACTCGACCACCATACTTTGATGGAAAGGAGTACAACATATGGAAGAATAAAATGAAAGCCTTTCTTAGATCAAAGGATCCACTGGAATGGGATGTAGTCGAGAAAGGAGTTGATCCCAGTGTTGAAGCCAGAAAAACCACATCAAAAGATGATGGGAAAACAACAGAACCATCAACTACCATCTCTAAAGAAGAGTTAACAAAAAGAGAGGCTTTAGACGCTAAGGCTATCTATTCTCTTTATTGTGCACTATCTCCTAATGAATATAATTGAATCTCTTCTTGTGAAACAGCAAAAGAAGTATGGGATAGGCTGCACATTACCTATGAAGGGACCGATTGTGTGAAAGAGACCAAAATAAATATTTTACTTGGTCAATATGAATCTTTTAAGATGAAACAGGGAGAGTCCATAGGAGATATGTTCAGCAGATTTACTGAAATAGTAAATGGGCTTGCATATCAAGGATAGCCAATCTTAGGACCAATGAAGGTCAACAAGCTATTAAGAGGTCTATCAAAGGACTGGAATAATGTGAAGACTTCCATACAAGAAACTTTGCGAATCTCACCTCTGTCAGTTGATGAGCTTGTTAGAACCCTGCAATCTTATGAAGCAGAACAAATGAATGAAGAAGTGGAATCGAGAGGTAAGAAATCTATTGCTCTTAAGTCTAATGCTGATTCTGATGATACAGATTCTGAGGACGAATTGGATGATGAAGAACTTGCCCTATTAATCAAAAAGGTAAAAAAGTTGAACAATAAAGGCAGGAAGTTCAATAGCAGGAAGCAAAACAGACAGTCTGGACAACAAAGGACAACGGATGAAGAAGAGTCTGTCAAAGATGTTGTCTGTTTTGAATGCAAAAAGAAGGGTCACATAAAACAAAACTGTCATACACTAAAGAAGAACAAAGGAAAGTATGAAAAATATAAGAAGGCCCTGAAAGCTAAAACATGGAGTGACACTGAGGTTGAAGACAGTGAAGACAAATATGGCAATATTTGTCTAATGGCACACTTAGATTCAGACTCTAGAGCAGACTCAGAATTAGACTTAGACTTAGACAAAGAAATTGAGGTTAGTCATTCTGATATTCCTACTGAAGTTTCAGATTATATAAATGAGCTTTGTTCAAATCTGAAATTCACTCTGTAAAGGATCTATGGATTGAAAAAGTAAAATTACAAGTTGAGTCAACAGAATTTCTCTTTGAAAGGAAAGTTTGATGATCTCTTGAAAAACAGGTAAGAAGCTCCTTTAAATCTGTGAAACATGTTTCTACTAACCGTGTTTTGCAGCTTCTTCATATGGACCTTTTTGGACCAACTAGAACTCAAAGCATTGGAGGTAGGATGTACTGTCTTGTCATTGTAGATGACTACTCTCGCTTTACTTGGGTATTCTTCCTTGCTAATAAAGGAGAAACCTTCTCTTACTTTTCAAAATTTGCAAAAAGAGTTCAAAATGAGAAATGTTATTCTATTTCTAGCATTAAAACAAATCATAGTGGAGAATTTGAAAATCAGGACTTTGCAGATTTTTGTGATAAGAATGGTTTTCAGCATATGCTCTCCTCTCCCTACACTCCAGAACAAAATGGAGTTGTAGAAAGGAAGAACAGGTCCCTACAAGAAATGGCCAAGACTCTGCTTATTGAAAGCAAAGTAGCAACTCGCTTCTGGGCAGAAGCAGTTTCTACAGCATGCTATATCATTAACAGAGTTTTTCTAAGATCTATTCTTGAGAAAACTCCCTATGAGATTTTCAAAGGCAGAAAACCAATGTTTCCTATTTTCATGTTTTTGGTTATCAATGTTTTATTCTTTAAAATGCTAACAATCATCCGAGTATGTTTGGAGAAAGGTCAGATGAAGGTATATTTCTGGGATACTCAACCACAAGCAAAGCATATAGAGTGTTTAACAAGAACACTCAAACTGTGGAAGAATCCATGGATGTGAAGTTTCTGGAGTAAGATCTTTCCAAGTAAGATAAAACTTCAATTGAAAATCCATAACCTACTGTAGTTCTTGAGAAATCAACATTCAACAAAGAAGCTGAATCTTCTCAGAAAGTAGTCATAGAAGAACCTCAAGATCAAAGCATCATCCAGATGGATACTACACAACCACCAGAAAAACCTGATGACAGTGAAGCTTTCAACAAAAACTTGAAGCATAAATCCAGTCATCCTCAAGATCTAGTGATTGGAAGCATCGATGAAGGAATTCGAACCAAATCAAGAAACAAAAAAGATACAAGCATTGTAGCACTCATTTTTGAAATTGAACCTAAAGGAGTAGACGAAGCACTTGGAAATGAAAGTTGGATAATGTAGGAAGAACTCCAGCAGTTCAGAAGAAATGATGTGTGGGAATTAGTACCCAAACCCAAAGGGAGGACCATCATAGGCACTAAATGGGTTTTCAGAAACAAAGTGGATGATCAAGGAAAGGTAACTAGAAACAAGGCAAGGCTCGTAGCCAAAGATTACTCACAATCAGAAAGAATAAACTATGATGAAACTTATGCACCTGTAGCAAGATTGGAAGCAATCAGACTACTGCTTGCCTATGCTTGCTATAGCAACTTCAAGCTATTCCAGATGGATGTGAAGAGTGCCTTCTTAAATGGATTTATACAAGAAGAAGTCTATGTTGAACAACCTCTTGGCTTTGAGGAACCAAGAAAGCTAGATCACGTATATAGACTAAAAAAAGCACTATACGGTCTGAAGCAAGCACCTCGAGTCTGGTATGAAAGACTGAGTAAGTTCTTGTTAGATAATGGCTTCAAGAAAGGTATGGTAGACACAACTCTTTTCATTAAGAAGGAAGGTAAGGATATTTTCCTTGTTCAAATATATGTAGATGATATTATCTTTGGTTCTTCTAATGAATGTTTGTGCAAAGACTTTTCAAAGTCTATGCAGGAGGAATTCGAGATGAGTATGATGGGAGAACTTACATTCTTCCTAGGACTTCAGGTCAGACAATCTAAGGATGGCACTTTCATATTTCAAGAAAAGTATGCGAAAGATTTGATCAAGAAGTTTGGGATGGAAAACTATAAGAAGACTGAAACTCCAATGTCAACATCCATCAAACTTGACAAGGATGAAATGGGAAAGAAAGTCGACCAGAAGACCTATAGAAGCATGATTGGTTCTCTTTTCTATCTTATTACATCTAGACCTGACATTCTATACAATGTGTGCTTATCTGCTAGATTCCAAGTAGATCCTAGAAAATCACATCTTTCTACTGTAAAGTGCATTATAAAGTATATTGCTACTTATCCAAAGTTAGGTTTGTGGTATCCCAAAGTAACAGACTTTACCCTTCTCGGATACTCAGATATTGACTTAGCAGGATGTAAAGTAGACAGAAAGAGTACATCTAGAACATGCCAACTACTGGGACAGATGTTAGTCTCATGGTTTTCTAAAAAGCAGAACATTGTGGCTCTATCTACAGTAGAAGCAGAATACGTTGCTCTTGGCAATTGTTGCTCACAGGTTGTATGGATGAGACAACAGCTAAGAGACTACGGAAAGGAAGAGACTTGCACCGAGATAAGATGTGACAATACAAGTGCTATTAACCTCACCAAGAATCCTATCTTACATTCGAGGGCAAAGCATATAGAAATCAAGAACCATTTTATAAGAGATCACGTGCAAAATGGTGAAATATATGTGCAATTTGTTGATTCTAATAATCAATTGGCAGATATCTTCACCAAACCGCTGGACAAAGGTACATTTGATTCTATTTATAGTAGATTAAATATTATTAATCCTTTTGCATAAAGTCTGTGAAGACAAGGCATATTCTGGGAGGAGCAATCGTTCAGAAGAAGCAATCTTCTGGACGAACCAATCTTCTGGGTTGAACTCAGAGGGTCTTAATGGTATTTTTGGAAATTTAAATTTTGGTGCGTAAGTTATTTCCAAATATGATTGAACATGGTAAGTTAATATTTGCAAATATTTGGTTTGCTTATTTTCTGTGCATGCCTAAGTTATTTGCATCTATTTTTATCAAGTTTCGAATTTTTGAATGACTGCCTTTTACAATTATTTTTATTTCCAAAAATTGTGTCTGTTTGTTGCCCCCCTTTAGAAGGGTATATAACCCCTAAAAATCGAGTCTTTTTTCACTACACACTCGAAACTCTCTCAAAAACCCTAAAGATCTCATCTTTCTCTCAAAACCGAACCAAACCTTTTCTTCAATGGCTTCGAGATCCTCCATGTCAAGGTCTCCCTCTTCACAACGTCGATCAAACCGCATTGCAAGCAGAGGACCAAGGAATATCGAAGGAGCAGAGACTCACTTCGATTTGACACGATCTTCTAGAGAGGAATCCCTAAGGCATTCTCCAACTGAATTAGTCCAGAGAAATGTCACTGAAAGAGGTACGTCTGGATTTACTATGCCTGCTGAAGCAAAGGACCCCCTAAAGGTCTTCAAGATGTATGAAATTTTAGTGAGGAGAGATGCTACTGAAAGTTTTAAACTTGAGTACTTGAGGAAACAGGGGTATGCAAATGAAATGCGATTGGTTCAGGTTGCATCGAGAGCAGAACATGTGGCTGAACAAGTTGATCAGACACCTAAACCTAGAAGGGATACAAAAAGTCTGTGGGAAGGAAAAAGAGAAGATGATGATGAACGCCTGTTTAGGAATTTTCAGATTAAGATAGGGGTTTCTGCAGTAGTTCCAAACCCTAAAGGAAATTTGTATCGTTCCAAAGAACACAAGGCCAGTTATGTCTCTTTGCTAGATAGGGGCATAATGAATCACAGAATAGTGGATTTCAATTTTCTAGATGCCACTGGCGTGAATCTTAGAGGTTGTTTTGAAAGGTTGCAAATGGACCATTTCTGCACTTATACTGTTGCTGTGTATCCAGAACTCACAGCATATTTTTACTCCAATCTGTCATTTTTGACTCCAAACAAATTGCAATTTAGTGTGAATGACAAGTTTTATGAATTTGAAGCAAATACCTTGGCTGACATCATGAAGGTTGAAAGGGGTGATTTTAGGCCCACAGATGTTTCATATGAAACTGTATGCAAGCATCTTACCAATTCTCTAAGGGCAAACATCACTTACTCCTCTTTGAACTCAGCAAGGATTATACTCCACAAAATTGTCATCAATTGCATTCATCTCAAGGCATCATCTAAGATTGTTGTGGCCAAGTTTGAAGCCAAGATGATGTGGGCAATTGAACAGGGAGTTTTGTTCTCACTTCCTCATACAGTTTTTCTACACATGTACAGAACAGTATTAAAGGATAAAGGACAAGTGCCCTATGGAGCCTTAGTGACCAGGATCTTCCAACATTTCGAGATCAATTTGCCCGGGAGACTCTGCACTAAAGTTTTGTCAGTAATGCCCATTGGAGTCAAGATGATCACCAAGATGAGGCTAAAGGATGTTGTGGAAACATGGAGGAGAAAGCAGAAGGAATTCACAAAGACATCTACCACTATGAAAAGAAAGGACGAGGAAGTTGCATCTATAGGGTAGAGCACAAAAAGAAGGAGACAATTGCTGCTAAGGGATGAAGATGATGATGAAGAGACCATCTTAGAAATCCTTGCTTCTATGGGTCATACTGCACCCAGAACAACAGTCACAGAAGCAAAAAGGACTCAACCAAGTGCAGTAGAGGAAAATCTCTAGAGTGCAAAGCCACAACTTGCAGAAAATATGGTAATGTCTGAACTAGAGGAAGAGCAAGAACAGGAAGAAGAAGACGCCGATGAAGAGGAAGAAGAAGCACCAGAAGGAGATGAAGCAAGAGAGGTCGATGGATAAGGAATAGATGTGAGTCAGCCTATTCTAGAGGCAGAAGATGGAAATAGGGTAGAGGAGAGACCAACACCAGAGCAACATGAACAAGAAGAGGCATCAAATCAGGGGGAGCATTGGTCTGGAAGAGTTGAAACACCACCTCCTAAGCTTCTTCTTGGATCACAATCTAATAGTTCTGATTATAAACAGATATTGGATCTGCTAATGGAAATCATAAATCAGCAAGTTGCAATGGAAACCTCATTGAATAACAAATTCAAGACTCTTGAGCGGAAAACTCAGTAGCAAATGGCATGGATGGAGTCCACAATTCATCAGTGTCTCACCAAGATTGAAGAGTCTGCCAAGGATATGGAGGATTTCACCTTAGCCCGAACCCCTAAAAAGCCATTGTCATAATTTCCTAATCCAAAAATTTTTCTAGTATGATACATTTTGACTGTTGGATTTTTATGTTGGACTTTTAACTATTGGATTTTTTATTGTGACAAAAAGGGGGAGTAGTCGCAGATATGGTTGTTTTGGTTTTTGAGCAAATACTGTTTTGTTGGTTTTATTGACTTTGTTTTGGACATGGGATTAGGTATTGTGTGCACTAATCATTTGATATCTTTTGCTTGGCATATGACTTGATGATTTGATATGAGTACCATAATACTGATCATGTATGACTTAAATTAATGCTTATTTTTACTATGTCATACATATACTATATTATGCCTAACCATGTTTTGTAGGAACAACAAACCATTTGTATAAAAGGTTTTGTCACCACAAAAAAAGGGGGAGATTGTTGAGAAAACTCCTAATTTTGATGTTAACAAATCATTTTATGCATACAAGAAATCATATATTTTCTAAAGGAAGTAATGTCACAGGATGACGTATTCTTTTGAGTCTGCATGTAGCAGAAGGAAAGTAGAAGAAGTTTCTGAGTCTACTTGTACCAAACGGAGAACAGGAGGAGATGCAGAATCTCTGAGTCTATGTGTACCAGACGCAAAACCTCAGTCTGACAGACCCAGAATGAACTTACAGGACTAGACCGAAAGAAAGATCACCAACGGTCATGAATTTCACATACCATAATTATATTGATTTTGTTATATCGAATCGATCAGCAAGATCAATCAACAAGATAACTTCCAAAGAAAGATGGAACACTTATGGAAGCCCGAATTCTGATTGTATGGGCGAATAGAATCCAGGGGGATCCAATCTATCTTCAACGGTCAAGAAGACTTTCCTTATGAAGTCTGTCCAAAAAAGGAAATGGAAGACGAATCTCTCAAGGAGATAGCCAATGGTCAAGTGTGGCTCGAAGAGTATATAAGGAGAGGATGCGACCAGAAGAGTGAGAGGATTAATAAATTCAAAAGCTTGATTCAATTCTTCATTGGTGGTCTGAAAAAGAGCGAAATTGAGTGATCCTAGTGTATTACCAAAAAGAGTGATTTAGTGAGACATATTATCACAAAGTGTGAACACTCAAGAGTGTGTAATCACCTTTGATCACATAGTGAAATCTAGCCTATTGGCTGATCGCCTGGAGAGTGGACATATGCTTGCCAAAAGCTGAACCACTATAACTATGTTTGATATCTTCTCTACTCTCTCTATTTAGTTTCTGTTTGTAGATTGCAAAAGCATTATATTACTTACGCGTAAAATCCCTCTACACTTATTTAGCCCCCTCTAGGTGTTAATACTAACTATATCAGTTTCCAATGGAGTCGCCAAGTTGTCGCGACCTAATCTTTTTGGGTTTGTTTGAGTTCGCTAATAACTAGCGGAGCCTTTGATTAGGTTTAGGGGTATTGTCAACTTCAGGCTAACGACCTTTTATTAACTTGGACTCTCCCAAGTCTATACCCATGCGACATTGGGTATTCAAAATTTCAATCGATTTAGCTTATGCAAATTTAAACAAATGAGCTGCCATTAACCTATTTATGCAACTAGAGATTCTAGATTTGGGGATTTGGTTACGTTAATCATACGACTAACGCTTTTTCAATACCTAACTCAATTGTGTATTTAATTAAGGCCATGTCAACTTATTTAAGAAACCTAAGGTTTGTTCTAACCATTTTAGAGCAGGAAAATAACATCCAAGATATTAAAATGTGCAATTATTTATAATCGCAAAATAAAACAAGTGAATATCCTAATATTGACCCTTAAAAAAAAATGTAATGAAAACAAAGAATCTTATTGGAAAGCCCTAAAGGTTTATCCAATTTTGAGCTTTTTCCTATTTTAAGGGTTTTCCAAATTTTGCAATTTTTTTATTTTTCTGAATTTATATGAAATTTTTATATATTTTATATATTCTTTAATATTTTTATATTTTCCGAAATTAAATTAAATTAAAAAAGAGCTTTTGGGATTTCTTGATATTTTAAGGGTTTTCTAAATTTTTGGAAAAATCTTTTATTAATACTTTTGGAATTTTTTAATTTTCCCTTTTTTTGGAATTCTTGAATATTTTGGATTTTTTGTATTTTTAATGAATTTTGAAAATCTTCAATTTTTTTAATATTTTCACAATTTTAATGAATTAAAAAAATTTCTATTAAATTTTAAAGATTTTTTCGAATTTTTCTAAGATTTCTATGATTTTTTAGAATCTTTTTAATAGTTTTTCTATTATATTATATTCAAGTAACGGATTTAACCCGATCTGCACTGATAACCTAACCCATCTACCGGGATCTAACCTGATCGGATTAAAAAAGCAAATTTTAACTTTTTTTTCCTTTTCCTATTTTTTAATTCTTTGTTTTCTCTTCTTGTCTTTTTCCTTATTTGTCCTTTTCTGCCGCATCTTCTTCCTCCATGCAGCGTCTTCATCCTCCTGACGCTTCCTCTTCACGCATTAACGCTAAAGTCCTTGGCCGAACATCATATTCTCCGAACTTGAACCAAAACAATGCCACCATCTACGAGCTTACGCAGGCGCTCAGACCGTTGCCAGGCCACCGCAAACCCACTACTTCACTGTTCGTCCAACCTTACCGTCGACGGTCGGCCAAAGGAGTCCTATTTGTTGGCATGAATGGAAAAATGACAACGGGGAAGCGAATCAAACCAAACGGCCAATACCTGAAACGCTGACCATCACGAGAAAAACTCAGCTCCATGGGATGAAACCTAGACAACTCGACTCCGGCCAAGATAGAAATACAAAACAACTCATTGTGGCATTACATCGAACATCTAGCATACGCTATGGAAAAGAGTGATTCTCAGTTCATTCGAGACTCGAACTCGGGCGGGGATTGTTGACAAAGCAAACTAGAACACAGAGCAGCTCAATGGGGAACCAGCGGGGCCGGAGTTCGCGTGAGCCAGACGGCCGCAAGCCCCGGCCTGGTGTGCGCAAACAAAGTGAAAACAGAACATAAAGAAGGGCCTACCGGGTACAGCTTGAGGATGCCGGCTGAGGGGCCGTCAGGCGAAGCTTGTGCACGGTCGAGGCGTTGGCTGAAGATCTCTCACTCTCCCTCAGTCATTGTCTTGCTCTTTCAACCCAGAAAATCAGAAACGGGAGGATCCCAAAACCTGCAGCATCCCCCTTCTCCAAAAACCAAAAAGTCAGCCCCTTCACTCCTCTCTCGATTTCCTTTTGCAACTCCCCGCTTTCCAATGGCCGATGAAGACAATTCCTCTTTTTCCTTCCTTTCGCCCCAATTTTTTCTCTCTGGTCTTTCCTACTCACGCCTCCTACGAGCCAGAAAACTAGAAAACCGAGCCTCTAAAACCTGCGGCTTCCTTCTCCGTTCTCTCCCCCAAAAACCAAAAAGACCGACCTGCCTTCCCTTTTTAACCTTCAAAACTAGCCTCCATGCTCTCTCCTTTTTCTCCGGTTTTCCTCCTCCGTTTTTCTACCTCTAACCGAAAATGGTCCCCTCCTTCACGCACCTCTTGCTCGCGCCCCCATCCTCTCTCCGCATGACAACACAGCAAGGGAAGATTCCTTTACTGGCGTCACGCTGCAGACGTCACGGTTGTGGCATCGCAATCCGAGGAAGCAAACGGCATCGTCGGTGTTGCGTGCATGTGTTTCAAGCGTGAGGGTGTGAACGTGTGTGAGGGAGTGAGGGTTGAGATAAAAAGGAAGAAAGAAGGGCAAGGCTGGGCTTCTCTTGTCCAGCCCTTGCTTTGCTTTCTCTCTTGGGCTTATGGGCTTCGAAATTACAAGCTAAAAGGGGCCAGGAGAAGAAATAAAGAGAAATGGGCCGAAAAGAAACAAGAGGGAATAGGCCTCAGGAAAGATTTTATGCGGGCTGAAACTTTGTAAAAAGGAGTGGGCCAGACATGCCAGCTTGCTTGAATTCGATTTTTTAAATATTTTAAATTGCATTATATATTTTTTTATATTTTTGCAAAATAATTGTATATTAAAAAGATGTTGACAAAAATTTGGATGTCAACAATATCGACAAGGGGATTTTTGGGAGTTGGATTTTGGTGGTTTGAGGTTGTGTCCATTGAGTGAAAGGACGGGCATGTCATTCCCCTATTCTCAACAGTTTTGGGGGTGTGACATCTTGTAATATCAGAGTTTAGGTTATGATTTTTAGGTATAGATTCTAAGGGATGTTGTGAGCTTGTGTGTTAGCATATAACATGTTAGTCTTTTGTTAGATACTTGGATATATGTTTCTTTTGGTGAAAGTGATTATAGATTATGAGTCAGAAGAGAATGCTTTGCTTTGTAAGGGATAACAGGGATAGGTGAGCTATTACTTTTGATACTGAAAATTTATGTTATGGTTCTCAAGGTGCAATTTCAATGAGAAGAATTTATCTTAAAAGTCTTGATGCATTACGTGACGATATTTGGTGTAACAAGAATTGATTTTAAAAGTTATAAGTTTGAATAGTCATGTGAGACATAAATTTACTTATGGTGAATAAATGGGATTGGATTGTGAATTACTGAATTACAAGTGATGATCTAATCTAAGCAGCTTATGAAGCTAATAAACATGGTTTGTTTTAGTTATAGCCTTATTGGATGCAAGGTGAATACTTAAGTCTTTGATTTAAGAAGTGATAAATATTAAGTGAAGATTCTTTAAGTTGAGAACTTGAGGACCATTGGATTTGATGGAAATTAGATAAGTTCTTATCTCAGTGATTTGAGGAATTGTAGGCCTCCAATTATAAGTGATGATCTCTTAAATGGTGATAAGATTTATAGTAGACAAGTTCTTGCTTGGAAATCTCAAATTTTGTAAAGAACTAAGATGGATAAATTGTTTTTAGGAGACAGTTGAGATTGAAATTTGGACAAGTGGATTTTGACTTTGATGTATCAAGAGTTAATTATCATGCGGTGCTAGATGGACATATGTTGCAATGTCATGAATAATATCTTCTCGAGGTGTTAGCAAGAACATGAAAGAGTATTTGGAAGTTATTGTGCAATAAATAAAATTTGATTTGCATAACTTTGAAGTGGTAGATGTAATATTCTTAGGTTATCATATGATTGGGTAGATTTTTGGGACTAGGTCAAATTATGTGATAATTTCTAACACGCTAATTTTTTAAGTATTAGTGGTGGACTTCTAAGGGAGGATTCCCTAGAAAAAACATGAAGCATTCAAAGTTTGTATAGAGATCCTCTTGATGAAGGCGTTCAAGATAAAGACATAAGTATAATTTATGAAAATTATGACTATGCTCTTGTTGCATCTAGAAGTTTAGCACTGTGAGCTGGAAGAACATTTGGTAAGGTTAGGGAGTGAGGTGTGGAATTGGAAGCAGTGCTACCAACCACCATCAACCAAATAAATGATTTTAGCATAAAGTCTAGATTATTGGTTACCAGCCAGATAAATCTGCAAGCATTGATTCTCATGATAAAAACGGTGAGATGTCTAGTAGCTAGACTTTGAGGAAGAATAATTCACATGGGATTCTGTGGACTCTAGATCCATGGAGTGTGATGTAGCAACATGCCTAGTATCTTAAGAAATGATTGTTGAACTTTTGTTGGTTTTGAAGAGTTGGGATCCATAACCAATCTTGCAAAACCACTTCTAAAAAAAGAAAAAAGGAATGAAAGAGTCGTGCTTCTATTGTGTTGTTATAGGAGAAGGAACAAAAGAATGTGCTTATATTGCGAACCTTGGAGATGTTAGAGAAGTACAAGTTTTCAAATTCTACATACTCATAATTACCATTATTGTTGAAAATTAGAAGGGCTGAAACTATACATGAAAAGAAGAAGAAATTGATACTAGTAAGGAGTCAATCGAGCAACTCTCGATTATAAAAGTTGCCTGCGGAGATGCATTCACTAGTGAATATATGCAAAATACTTATACATTACTCGCACTCTTGATGACAAAGAGAATGCTTGTTACTTGGGTAAGATAGAGGATACCTTGAAATTAGAGTTCAACAAGGCAAGCATGTTATAGTTATGTGGACTAGTGACTGCACTTATCATAATGTATGTATCTAGGCCAAGGAAAGTTGAAGATAAGAGAAGATATTTTCTAATAGTCATGATGGAGTAGGAGATAATGGAATTCATTAATCACCATTCCACTATTATTATCTATGGAGAAACCAGCAGTGATAAAGCAACACAAGTTTCATTGTTTTTGTTTGAAGTTGGATTTGGTTCAAACCAGTCTATCGTGTGTAGTGAAAATTTGGCGTAACTCAACCACGTTGGGTTGCCTTCCTATTGCAAAGTTTGCAACATGTGAGCTTGGTCTTACTTCGACAAAGAGGATGATGAATTCATAGACAAGAATAGGAATGAGCTTGAAGGAGAATGCTCATATCCTCATAAACATGCAAAATTGCCTCAATTGTTATATTTAAGGAAACATGTAGAGAAGGCTCTTAGAGAGGGAACAACATAGCAAAATGCCCACAACAATTTTGTTTGTTTTGCATTGAAGTTTCTAGGAGAACATGTGCATACGGTTTGTAAATAAATTATCACATTAGAAAAGCATATGGAACTTTGAATGGAGGAGGAAGAGAGATTTTAAAGACGTGACCATGCCTTATCAGCTGGTTGGCAATTTGTCTAATGTTGACATGTCTAAACATTTCTTATGCGATCGACATAGTGAATTGGTTTGATCGATAAATAAATAAAGAGCCACATTGGGATGCAAAGCGATATAACTATGACTAGTTGACCGCCAACCATAAGGTTGTGCCGTGGCCTAGGGGGTTGTAATAATCGGAGCATGTGTGGGTAGTGTGATATGAGAAAGTTTTGTGCAATGCTCTGATTATTTGCATGCCTCTTAATGTCATGATGATTTAATTGATAGTTTCTGCAGGTCGCATGTGCTAAGGCTAGGTAGGGTCGCCTGTGATTGCACCTGTTTATTAAACTGTCTTCTGTGGTTATCTCTTTGAGGTGGTATTGGATGATTTGATGAATTAGGTTGTATGTTAAACTCCTAAGGCAAGCGAAGTTCCTAATCGGGGCTTAGGACTTTAACTTGCTGAGTGTATCTCAACCCGTCGTGGTTAACCTTTTCAGGCCCTAAATGATGCAGTACCCGAGGATCGAAGAGAGCGATCCCTCCGAGGCCAACAAGTAGGCACTTGTATAGTGTTAAGTTAGCTAGGCTAGTCCCTTTTTGAATAGGCCTTAGCTTGTCACCTGTAGTAAGGCATGTATGTATGTGCTGGTGTGCTAGCTAATCTTCAGATATATAAAATACTATTTGTCTTTCCTCTGCTGTTGTTGTTGCTATGTGACAGCCCGGGCGACAGTGCGCGAGGAGGAGGGATGGCGGTGCGTCCGTGCCTCGGCCCTCGGACGTGCACAAGGAAGGGGGATCACATGTCTCTTCCCTAGGTGGGAGTCCCACATCGCTTAGGGAGGGAGTCCTGGAATGGTTTATAAGACTGGGATCCCTCTTCCCTGAGTAATGCGTTTTAAAGCCGTGCGGGCCTCGGCCCAAAACGGACAATATTACTCAGCAAGCCCCAGGTCCTTACATGCTATCCCTGTTGTTTGGTTTGGAAGTTGTTCGTTTCCGCATATGCATAATTACAAGATAAAATAAATTGGTCAACGACAGTACCTAGGACGTCGTATAACTAGACCTCAAGTGAAATGGGGTTATCGTGAGCTCGAGAGTCGGGGCGTGACATAAATTATCACATTAGAAAAGCATATGGAACTTTGAATGGAGGAAAAAGAGAGATTTTAAAGACATGACCATGCCTTATCAACTAGTTGGCAATTTGTCTAACGTTGACATGTCTAGACATTTCTTATGTGATCGGCGTAGTGAATTGGTTTGATCGATAAATAAGTAAAGAGACACATTGGGATGCAAAGCGACATATATTAGGATAAATGAAAGATACCATTGAGCTTGACATATTGTATAAAATAGGTGGAAGTTGCATTAGTTTAAAGATTGAACACTGCTTACTGATATTTCAATATCACCTGGAAATTGTTGAGGTTGATACAAATTTTCTCAACCTTTTGAAGATCCACTAGTTATGCTCACAGGGTCAATGTCTCAAGTTCTTTTTTCTTTTGATGAGGGATTTCTTGATGAAATGGATACAAAGAAGAAACAATATTATATGGGACTTACCATAGTGGACGGTTGATTATGGTTGCATCATAATGCATAATTGATCGGAGGCATGACACCATACATTATAAGTATGGCTTATACAGTAAAGCGGGCCAAGGTTTGCGATGGGAGTTTAGAGGATTCAAAGAAAGTTTCTTTGGTGTAAAGTTATTTTTGCAGAAAATTGACATAAGATGGCAAAAAGATTGTTCGGTGCAGATCTACTTTGATGCTTCCAAAAAAAAAATGCAGAAGGGGACGATTGAGTAGTGCCCTTTAGGGGAGTTGGAGTAAATGAAGAAGAAGAACTTAATGCTTGTAGTTCCCTAGCCCTGCTCTTCCCTTCTCTTGAGATGCTCGGAATAGGGGGTGTCCAAAACTGAAGTACTTGTTTGGACATGAATCTGTATCTTCCCATCCACTTATAGGGGGTTTTTAGAATTGAATGGATAAGATTTAAGTGGCTTTGCCACACCAAGATAGAGGCCACTTGGAAACTTGAGGAGGAGGCAAAATACAAATATCCTCAGTTGTTTGAAAGCCAAGGTAAGTGCAAATTTCAAGGATGAAATTTATTTTAAGGAGGGCAAATTGTAATATGTGGGTTTGACTCAGTAACAAAAAAAGTCAAAAGAAGAGGAAAGAAGTAGATACTTTAGGAGAGGGGGGGGGGAGAGAGAGAGAAGGAAAAAAAAGACAAAAAGGAAAAATAAAAAGGAGGAGAGAGGAGTGCATAGAGATAGAGAAGGTTTGGGCAGAAAGAAAAGAAGAGAGATAAGCAGAAGGAAGGGAGAGAAGAAAAACAAGAAGGGGGTGCCATGTGCCACACCACGGGGGGCCTCACCAAGTCGATTTGACCTAGTATTGCAATGTTTGGTAAGTGTTCGCACCCTCGTTTGTTTAATCAGAGTAGGTTTTGATTTAGGGCCTAAAATTCTGAATTATTGGAGATTTAAGTGGCGAAGTCTTATTTTTGAGTCATTGGGCTGTGTATTTTTACAAAAATGATAGTTTAGGATATTGTAGAGTTGTAAGATTTTACAAATCTCAATTTGACCGTACAGTTTGCTTGGAATGAAATTTTGAAGTTGCCTGTGTGGGATGAATAGTGCGCGTCCAGCACTTTGGGGCCATATTTTGTCGATTTTTGGCTTGATTTTGGGATGGTTAAACTAGGATTCCTGGAGTACATGGAAAGAGCTTTCTATTGACTCTAAGAACATTTACAGGGTTTGGTGAAGAAAGTTATGGTGTGATTAAGTTTTGCGCTCAAGTTCCGCATTATGAACGGCCTGAATAATTGCTTTGAATATGTGATTTATTCGTGCATAGGCATCATTTTATCAAGGGAAAAGTACACCAAAAACCCCAAACTATGCCCCTCGGGACAATTTTACCCTGAACTTTTTTTTTGTCATAAAAAATTCCAAATTATGCCACTTGGGACAATTTTACCCCAAACTTTTTTTTGTGCCACGAAAAACCCTAAACTATGCCACTTGGGACAATTTTACCCTGAATTTTTTCTTATGCCACAAAAAACCCTGAACCATGCTACTTGGGACACATTTACCCCAGACTTTTTAACTGAAGGGCATTTTTTGTCTTTTCATGTTTTTCTTTTCTTTTTTTTTCTTTTTTCCTCTTCTTCTTCCCGGCAAGGGAAGCCGACGAGGGCCCTCGCCGGCGGCACTGTCCGACCAGGGGGCACTCCCTGGCGCGGGGCGAGGGCGGCTCTCCCCAACGTCGGGGGAGGGACGCCCTCACCGGATCGCACGGGGGCGGCCCTCGCCTAGCTCAGGCAGGGTGAGGGTCGCCCCCGCCGGATCAGGGAGAGCCACCCTCGCCCGGCTCAAGCGGGGCGAGGGTCGCCCCCGCCGGATCGGGGAGAGCCGCCCTTGCCCTTGGCAGATCTTGCGAGGGCAACCCTCCCCGGCGTCGGGCAAGGGTTTCCCCCGCCTGATTAGGCGGAGGCGACCCTCGGGCGAGGGCCGCCCCGGCCAGAAGGCGAGGGTCGCCCCCGCCCCCGCCGGATCGGGGAGGACCGCCCTCACCCCCGTCGGATCTGGCGAGGGCGACCCTCGCCCAACCGAGGGCGGCCCTCGCCCAACCGAGGGTGGCCCTCGCCCGGTCGGGGGAGGCCCTCGCCGGCTTCCCTCTGCCATGGCCGGTAGAGGGGAAGAAAAAAAGAAAAGAAAAGAAAGTGAAAATACAAAAATGCCCTTCAGTTAAAAAGTATGGGGTAAATTGTCCCAAGTGACACAGTTTGGGGTTTTTTATGACCCAAAAAATAGTTCAGGGTAAAATTGTCCCAAAGGGCATAGTTTGGGGTTTTTGGTGTCCTTTTCCCTTTTATTAATGAAAAAGCATAGTTTAGCCAAGTCACAATTAAGATAGCGTTTTACTCTATGTTAACATTGTTTCTCGCCTATTCAATAAGGTTACAAGTTCTGGCGGTTCAAGTAATTTTTGTCATTTAAGCATAGGTGTTCTAAGGTGAGTGGTGCTATCTCTTCTAAGAACTTGCAATCTCATGCCTTCAAAATGATAAAGATTTGATATGTTATCATATATGAGTAAGCATGTTTGTTGCATAAAAATTTGGATCGAGCATTTGCTATATTTTAGTATTTATGAATGGTGCGAGAACTGTTTGGGGAAAATATATATTGCTGGGAAACATTATATATTTTGAGTTTGCGAAACCTTTCTATGAAAAGCTTGACTTTAAATATGGTTTATGGAATGTAATATATAATGATTTGGGAAATGCTTTCTCATATGCATTTGATTTGATTTGGTTTGTAAAACTAATTTATGAGAAGAGCTTTGAAATAATTTGAGAATGTTTCATGAAGGTATTATGGCGGATGAGTTGAATTGTGAAAGGTTTTGGGTGATATATGAAATGATTTTTGAATTTGACTTTATGGATGGTGGAGGATGTTGTTGTGGATTGGTATTGATGTTCAATATCGCCATGAGCCCAATGAGGGGTTTGTGGGCATATTAGTCTAGGATATTCTTGTGGCCCAAGCCATTGGCTAATAATAGGTGAATACCTTACAATGGAGAGAATCTTGGTCGTCTTGTCATCAGGCATTGTATTGTGACCATGGTATAATATTGAACAATTGATTGGTTAATGAAGTGGACCATTGACATATGGCATGAGTTTGGTCAATGGAGTGGACCATTGACATGTGATTTGAGATTAGTTGTTGGAATGGACAATTGATATGTGGTTTCTCGAAATGGATCAACGGAATAGACCATTGATGTATTGCATAAGATTAACCAATGGAATGGATCATTGGCATGGGTTAATGAGATTGATAAGTGGATTATACCATTGATGTTTGTTTTGATATTATTGTGACATGGATATTTCTGCCATAAATATAGTTATGTTGAAGCATATATAACTTATTTTTATTATATGTTTATTATATTCTGGATTTAAGCTAAAAAAGTTATGGTTTGTTTGTAAATATGCATAGTGGGTGTTTGATTTGCTTAGGAGAGATGCACTACCCACTAAGCTTTGGTTGATCAACCCTCTAAATTTCCTATCTTTTTCAAGTTCTTTAGCTAGTGATGACTAGTACGAGAGTGATATCAACAAGGGGATTTTCAAGAGTTGGTTTTAGTGGTTTGAGGTTGTGTCTTACGGGTGAAAGGATGGCTGTGTTATTCCCTTATTCTCGATGGTTTTGGGGTGTGACATCCGAGGGGGCCAATGGTCAAGAAGATAATCAAGCGTGGGAACCAAGGATAATCGGTAGTCCTGTGAGAACGAAAGAAAGCGAAAAGGAGAAAGAGGGAATGACCAGACCAAAATCTAAGTTCGACAGAGAGCAGACTAAGTCGGTGTCTTCGACTAGATCAAATATGGTGAAGGTAGGGCTACCCCCTGAGTTCAGGGCCTCGGCAATGAGGGTATACCCCCATCGAAGAAGAAGCTTTTGAGGTCATGGAAACTGTAAAGGCTAAATTCCAGCTCACGGAAGAAGACGTGGTGGAGTTTGAGAAACTCCCAACCCATAAGACAAAACATTTAAAAGCTCTTATGATGGTGGGGAAAATTGATGGGCGCCCAGTGAATAGAATTCTAGTGGATGCGGGAGCGAAATTGAACTTAGTGCCTTACAGATATTTCAGAAAACTGAGAAAGAAGGAGGAAGAGATAGTCTCAACCAATGTCACGCTGTCAGAATTCACGAGGGACGTGGTGACACAAAGGGGGCAGTCGTGATGGATCTTACAATTGGTTCACGGACCACGAAGACCACCTTTAACTTGTTGTTGGGTCGAGACTGGATACATGTAATCAATGTGTACCATCTTCACTACATCAAACTTTGGCTTTTTAGAATGGGGACAAGATGGAATATGTGAAAGCAACCTATGAGTCAAGCATAAGTTGGGTAAACATGGTGCATGTTGGTTCGAGGAGGATGACGTACCTGTGATTGAGCCTCCTCATATGGGTATAGCTAAACTTGCCTATGGTAGCTTTACTAACAAGGGATTTGAGTGGATCCTGAAAAAGGAGTGAGTTAGCTAAGTGGGACTTTGGTGTGTTATATGGAATAAGACGCCTTGCCACGAGAGTTGGATGAACGGTACTCCCGCTATCTAGCAGAGGAGACCGGAAGTTCACTTGATTTTGCCGATTGCATAGGAGATTTTGAGGAATCTCCACTCAAGGAAGACAATAAGATAGTCGAGTCAGAATATCCATTAATAAAAGTAGACATCGGTGATGATGATATGAGGCGTCCGTTGTTTATCAGTGCGTTGCTCGACGAGGAGTTGAAGAACAATCTGGTCGAGGTCTTGTGAAGGCATAAAAGCTCTTTTGCTTGGGACTACCGTGAGATGCCGGACTTGTGTAGGGATGTGGTTGAGCACCATCTCCTGATCAAACAAGGATGGAGACCCTATAAACAACCGCTTAGAGGTTTGCTCCTGAAGTGAACTTGAAAATAGAAAAAGAAATCGAGCGACTACTGAAAGCTGGTTTTATTAAAACCGCTTGGCATATAGAATGACTCTAAAATATTATCCCCGTGAAGAAGAAAAATGAGAAGTTGAGAGTTTGCATAGATTTCAGAAACTTAAATGTAGCAACCCAGAAGGGTGAATACCATATCTCTAATGGACAGTGATTCAGGGTATCATCAAATCTTCATCACGGAATACGATGTTTCCAAGACAGCCTTTAGATGTCCTGGCGCAATAGAGATGTTAACCTAGAAAATGATGCTCTTGTATCGAAGAATGTTGGAGCAACCTATCGATGAGCCATTAACTTCATCTTCCACGACATGATTGGAGACTTCACGGAGGTCCATGTCAACCACATTATAGTCAAGTCAACAGAGGTGAGTCATCTTGACTATCTTGAGTAGTCGTTTATTAGGATGGAGATATATCAACTGCAGATGAATTATCTTAAATGTGCATTTGGTATAAGGGCTGAGAATTTTTTGGGATTTCTAGTCAATAACAGAGGCATAAAAATTGATAGAAATAGAACTAAGGCTTTATTAGAATTGCCATCTTGGTCCAATAAAAAGCAATTGCATATGATAATAGGGAATATAAATTTTCTAAGAAGTGTTTTGCTAACCTATCTGGCAAGATAGAGGTGTTTTATCCTTTGTTGAAATTGAAAAATCAGGATGAGTTCGTGTGGAAAGAGAAACAACAGCTTGCCTTCAAGAGGATAAAAGAATATTTGACTAATCCTCCGATACCACTGAGACTAGGTAGGCCATTGAAACTCTATGTGTTGGCCACCAATAGGACTATCGGGAGCTTGCTGGTGCAAGAAAATGATGAAGGCAAGGAGCAAGGGGTTTATTACCTTAGCAAGATGTTAAACGATGCCAAGAAGAGGAATACTGCAATAGAGAAGATCGGTTTATCATTATATTTTGCATGTATTAAGTTGCGGCACTATCTTTTGCCTACGACCGTTGATGTGATTTGGAAAACCGACATCTTAAAATTTGCTTAGGAGGCCAATAGTGAGAGGCCGACTAGCAAAATGGGCGTTTGCTTTGTCAGAAATAGATATGGTATACGTACCGATGAAAGCAGTGAAAGGACAAGCGGTCACGATTTTACTATTGAATATCCATGTGTACAAATTGAGGAGTATGAAAGAAAAAATTATGCACAAGTCGTTCCATGGGGATTATATTTCGATGGGTTGAGCACTTCGACTTCGTCAGGTATTGGGATCTTGGTATTATCCCCAAGAGGGCATAAAACGAAATCCCAATTTAAGTTGGATTTTAAGTGCTCTAACAATGAAGCCAAATACGAGGCACTAGTCGTCGGCCTATATATATTGGTTGACATGGGTGTTCAGTTGGTCAAAATAATGGGGGACTCTTAATCAGTAATAAAGCAATTGAGCGGGAAAACCAGTGTCTCGACGAAAACATCATCGAGCATTATTTTAGAGTGAAAGAGCAGCTACCCAAGTTCCATGATTCAGAGTTAATCCATATACCCGGATACCAAAATGCCAAAGTCAATGAACTGGCACAAATGGCACCGGTTATCGTATCACTAAGGAGTTGGCGCAGACTATAATAACTGAGACGACCATCAATATATGAACGTGTAATGATGGTGGAAGCCAAACTAAGGGAAGATGCCCTAGACTGGAGAGTACCTATAATTGACTATTTTAAAAATCCCCAGCAAGAGACAAAAAGTTAGAAAGGCAAGCCCTGAAGTATGCTTTGATGGGGGATGAGCTATACCGGCATGCTGTCGACGAGGTCTTGTTAACTGTTAAGGTGCTTCAACAAAGAGGAATCAATGTTGACGATGGCTGAAGTCCATGAAGGAATTTGTGGAGCCCATCAAACGGGTATCAAAATTAAATGGCTACTACGGCGGTATGGATATCTTTGGCCTTCGATGACTTAGGATTGTATAGACTATGCGAAGAGGTGCCGACCTTGTCAAGTGCATAGTCCAGTCCAACATGTCCCCTCTACATTATTGAGATCTATATTAAAGCCATGGCCATCCTCTAAATGGGCAATGGATATAATCAGGAGGATACATCCACTGTTAACCAAGAAGCACACGTACATATTGGTTGCTACAAATTACTTTACCAAGTGGGTAGAGGCGGTGCCGTACAAGAATATAACCCAAAAGATGGTGAAAGAGTTCATTGAGGAATATATTATACACCGCTTTGGTATACCCGAGATTATAACGGCCGACCAGGGAACTGTCTTTATTGGAAGGGAAATCTTGGTCTCTGTTAGTTCTTGAGGAATAAAAATGGTGAATTCTACACCATATTATGCATAAGCCAATGATCAGGCCAAAGCTTCCAATAAGGTTTTCATCAACCTTATTAGAAAACATCTTGAAGAGAATCCGAAAGAATGGGATGCAACATTGTCGACTGTGTTGTGGGCTTACCGAACGTCGAAATGATCGGGAACTGGTAGTCCTTACATGTTGACTTATGGGCAAGAGGCAGTTTTACCACTGGCAATTATGGTGCAGTCCTTGAGGGTTCAATTTCAGAGCGATATCTTGTCTAAGAAATATCATGAAGTAATGTATATGCACCTAGACAAGCTCGATGAAGTGAGATTTGTGGCGCTAGATCATATGATTGCTCAAAAGATAAAAGTGGCGAAGGCTTATGATAAGAACGTGAAAGCCAAGCAATTTTCCTCGTGACTTAGTATGGAAAACTAGTCTCCCACTCAATATGAAGACCGAGATATTCAGTAAATGGTCCCCTACTTGGTAAGGCCCATATCAGGTGACCGATGCATTGAGCGGGAGTAATGAGCATTGCGGGAGAGGAGTTACCGCGTTCAATTAATGACAAGTATTTGAAAGCATTCTACTCGTCAACGTGGGAAATGAGAGATTGGCAAGAGGAAGAAGTAAAAGACACAGACATTCATATTCCACTTTCCAACGAGGTTACACATTGACGAGAGGAACGAAAGCAAACTAATTCCTAATCGCCATCACAAAATCATTCAGATGACCGTCCATGTATATTTTGCTTGATCGCTTTGGGCAATGGAGGAGTGCATGTTGTAGACTAGATTGAAAAGTCGATCACGCTCAGCTTCGAGAGCCTTGAGCTTTGACCCTTGCGAGGACAGGAGATTCTTTAGGTGGGTCACAAATTCTCTATAGCCCTATGTCGGCCAGTCTCTCGTTAAGACCGCGAGCGGGACTCGCTCGCAGTAGCATGTCCCTCCACCCTAGCAAGCTTTTGTCCTAGGTGAGCTTGCTCTCTTCGGACTCGGGCTAGTCGTTTCTCAGCTGTGGCCAGTATTTTCTTGTGCCAGTCTCCAGTAAAAGAGGCGAAATCAGCACGGCTGCTGGTAGTCAAGACCTTCTCCCTGTTGATCGCCTTCTCCTCGATCTTCGCCAAGTTGAGTTTGTAGGCTTCCAGGCCTTCAGAGAAGATGAGATTGAAAATCTCGCATTGGCGATGGAGCTTGAAACACCAACTGGGCAATTTCCACATTAGGATGGAGTCTCTTTTTGGCACTCTCCTTCTCCGGGTCCTTTGCGATAGCGGTAAACCCGCAAGAGAGCAACTTGTACAGTTGCCTCCATTCAGTTACGGCTTCCATAGAAAATATGTGGAAAATCTGAGGATGGGAGGATGATGCCATCGCCAGAGTAAGATACGAGGATAAGAAAGCAAAGATAGAGTGTAGAAGACTGGAAGGAGAGCCCATATATTTATAGCCAAAGCTGATGGCAGTTGAATAGATCATGGGCTTCTGATAACGAACGGTCGGGCAACGTTGGAAAGTGAAAGCTCGCCCATTAATCCATGATGTCAAGGGAGTTACAGTACTTGTGAGGAAATGCAAGCGGAAGCTAAAAAATGAGAAAATATTGGGTACATAGCAGACGTCAGGTCAGCAAATAAAAAGTCCGGGCGACATGTGTCGCACAGGGCCCAGCGAGAAAATATTAGGTAACTTTTCACGTAATCGGTGCCTTGAACCATTCAGAATTCGCCACCTGTCCTTGGGGCCCCACACATCAACCCAATATTCAATATTCAAACCCAACGCACGACAGTACATCTTCTATCTCCTCTGTAATTTTTTTACCCCCGCTTTTTTCTCTTGTCTCTTCCCTCTTTCCGACCAGGCAACGTTCTCTCCCACCACAGCGATGCTCCCGCTTTGACGACGGTGACTCTCCACTCCAACGACGGCAACGCTCTCGCTCTGACGGCGGCCTCTCTCTCCACTCCACGGCCTCTTCCTCCCGACGGCATTTTGGCGGCTCACTCTCATGACCTCTCTCTTCCCAAATAGTGATCTGATTATGCTCAGCCTTCTCACTCCCTTGTGACTCGCTCTGATCTCTCATTTGATCTTCCACCGGTGACGCTCGCTTCCACGCTCTACTCTACTCTGAGCCATCTAAGCTCTAAATCTACGACGACAAGCCCACCTTCCAGTTTTTTATTTTTTATTTTTTTTTTATTCTGGGTTTTTATGTGTGCATCTTTGTTTTGGGTGAAGCTTGCACGTTGATTGCCAAATTTTTCTTGTTTTGCCATAGGGGTGGTTCTGGTTCTTGCATAACAGAGAAGAGAGAAGCGATCGCTCTGCTCTTGTATCACCTCTACACTTGGCTTGGCTTGGTTCAAAGTTGTCCCTCCCAAGAAGCCCTAAATCAGCGACGACAAGCTCGCCTTTCAGGTTTTTATTTATTTATTGGGTTTTTACGCTCGCATCTTTATTTTGGGTGAAGCTCGCACACTGATTGTCAAAATTTTCTTGTTTGGCCACAAAGGGTGTAGGAGTGGTTCCAGTTCTTGTAGAACAGAGAAGAGAGAAGTGATTGCTTTGCTCTCTCGTATCGCTTCTATGCTCAGCTTTGCTCGGCTCAAAGCCATCCCTCCTGAGAAGCCCTAAATCTATGGTGTATCGCAACATTAATTGTAGTTCAAATTCAATGCAAAGAAGTATAAGAAATATGAAAATTGAGCAAGAATGAGGGCTTGGAGAGTAATGGAATCTCTCTTTTTTTTTTCCTTGGTCATGTTGAACTATTAAAATCACAGTTGGAGGAATTATATAGGGACTAGAGTTTGGAGATGTTTGTATAAGGTGCTCGATTACAAGTTCAATTTTGATTTGTGGAAGTTTATTGAACTGAAATGAGAAAACTTATGCTTTTCCTCTTTTCTTTTTCTCGTGGTAGATTTATTTTGTGGTATGTCAAGTCATGACAATCTTTAAGGCGAGATAAAACTTTGATGTTTATGCCCTACTAGAATATTTCTTGCAAATATGGGAAAACAAATGAACTAATTGCTACCATCTCCCTATCCTATGGATCCTCTGAAATGTGGTCTCTGTTTCTTCAACATAAAGAGCATTGTTGCATAGAAGATGTGTATCGATGGATATGACTAGTACAGCTTAGAGTATGTACTGATTGCACTTGTAGGTATTGTTTCTGTTCCTTGTGAGAATCAAAGGATTGTTTCTGTTCCTTGTGAGAATTCTCTGCTGAGACAAGTATCTAGTCTTCCCAAAAGATTGCCAGCTATTGAATCAGGGAAATTTCAGGACGACTTTTTGATGGTAAGTATTATGTTTACTTTAACAAGCCCTTAAGTTGAGGTTTCATTTTTTCCTTTGGTAAGTTTTTTGTTAGTTTAACATGCCTTGAAGTTGAGGTTTCATTTTTTTCTTTTTAAATTTCATTTTATGTGTTAGTTGCTGAATAATTTTGTTGTTCACTTTCTCGCCCAAATTCTTCTCCAATTTGCTTTTCTTCCAAGAGCACAATGATATGTTGCTGATTATTTACCTGGCCATGCTCACCAATTGCTCAAGGTATGAACAAATTTTTAAATTATTTGCTTTTGACTTATTTTGAGTACGTTCATTAGTCTTGATTTAGGATGAAAATATTGCTCTGGACCATATTCTGGGTGATAAGGCTTGGAAGATTGTGTATATAAATAAAAGCACACTTGTCACGTGCCTAAAAGCTTTATCTAATGATGTGAGTTATTAGCTGAATCTGGAAGAATATATACTATAAGTTAAAATTTTCATTGAGAACAATTTGACTCAAATGACATCTCCATAGTATTTGACTTTTTGTGCAATCTACTTGTTAGGAATTGCTTCTAGCAGATATGGTGTTGGAAAACCTTCTCCATTATTTAGCCTTGAGCAACACAATGTGTAACATCCTGAATTTCGACCCATCTCGGGATATATAAAAGGTTTATTTCTCGATGTTCTGCTAGTCACAACTATCTTGAATTGATCACTCGATGGTAACTGACCTATTCAGAAAGGCAATTAAGGACCAATACGCATACGGCTAGTGAATTCAATCAGAGATAGGCCGCTCAACCATAAGGATCAAAGAGGAATGATACCACATTATTGCAGGCAAATTAGCAAACGGAAACAAATCGATTCGGCAAAAATATGCGGTTGAATTGCAGTTGATTCTGCACAACTTCGATATAAACTGCAAACGACGTTAAACCAATTTCCTTTTGGCCCTGTACTCAACATGAGCAATTAACCCCTCATGATTACATGACAATCAAAGATTGCCCCGATTTGAATATGCACGATCGTAGATTGAAAAGTTATCAATCACAGGTCAAACGCATGAGAAATCCTAAAAGCCGCTCGGTAGTTTAGGTTGTGCTAGAGTCGCAATCAACGGATTTTAATCCCGATTTCGAGTTTCGGGTATTGAACTTTCAAGGATGTCGAGATTAAAATATTGGATGTTGCCTCATTGATTCTCGAATTTATTGATAAGCTCGGGAATTATTAAAAAAGTATTCAACGGACTGAAAAATTGGAACCAAGAGGAATTGGACCGATCAGAGGCCCAATGGACCTTGCATCTATGAGGGGTCGGCTACGTGGGCCCAAGGAAGCCCAACTTCAAGCCTTTAAGCCCGTTAGTTTTTTCTAGCCCGTTTTCCTTCAATTTAAGCCCAAACCAATTTTCTTCTAGCCCATATAGTATCTCGGCCTGTATGTACGTATAGTAAGGTATACTATACTTTTGGAATTTACCAATTTGCCCCCTTCTAGAAGTGGCATTCAATGTTGGAGGATAAGCCAAGAAAGTCAAGGAAAATTGGACTTGGCTTCTTGCTCTCTCTCTCTCTCTCTCTCTCTCTCTCTCTCTCTCTCTCCTCATTTCTCTTCCTCCCCAATGTTGTAGCCCACTCCCATGTTTCTCCCCCTCTTCCTCACTTTTTCTCCCTCATTTTCTCTCTTTTCCTTTTGTTTTCTCCATGGTTCTTCCCTTTGGATGCCCCCTTGACCAACCGGACCACCCTCACCCACCATCCTGGCCACCTTGCCGCTGTTTTGCAGCCGTCGTGTCGCTGTGGTGCCACCCGTCCTTATGGGGTTGTGCCGTAACCATTTGGTCATCTGACTTCTGTCGGATGCCTGACAATGAGGGGTTAGTTGTGGGGCTGCAGTAATAGGCGGGTCCCATGCTCCTGTCAATTGTGGGACTGCGGTAGTGCGGCGGGTCTTATGCTCATTCAGGAATGTTGTCAGTGGGGGATAGCCCATGATGTCGCCATGCCTTGAGGTAAAGAGGACGAAGTTGGCTTGGCTAGAGACCACCAACCCTAAGGTTGTGCCGTGGCCCTAGGGGTCGTAATAATTGGAGCATGTGTGGGCAGTGTGATATGAGAAGATTTTGTGCAATGCTCTGATTATTTGCATGCATCTTATTGTTGTTGTTGGATTAATCAGTAGATAAATAAAGTAGTACTTTTGAATGTGTTTTTGTTGGGTTTTCCTACTATCCCCGCTTTTGTAATTGACTGGGGGATTGTGATTCGCTTCCACATGTACATAATTACAAGATAAAAATAATGGTTGGCGACACGTCTTGGGACGTCACATCTAAATGACTGCGAGAGAACAGTGGTTTCCGTGTGCTTGAGGGTCGTGGCATGACAACCCCATCAATTTTGGTATCAAAGCCTGGTCAATACATGGAGTGATAAGGTGCGATGGATTTTGGGATAGTTAGTTAGGAAAACATCCCGTGCTTGTGCTTGTGCTTGTTTATTTGATTCTCTAGCTATAAGCGGGTTGTTCATGGTTTCTAATTCCTTGTGGAGTTGGAAATAAGATTTATGTGATAATTCTATTAGACAAACAATCCTGATTCGAGAGCCCTTGAGGAAGGGTGTCACGCCCCGACTCTCAAGCTCGCGGCAACCCCTTCTCTTGGTCGATTGAAAGCGACGTCCCAGGACCCGTCAACGACCATTCATTTTATCTTTCGTTGTCGCGACCTCACCTCGGGTGCACCATCTAGGGTTTGGCTAATAGATTACTAAGCCTAAACTTAGTTCGGGCTCTCCCAAGTCCATACCAACTCGCGACTTAGGGTTTAAGTTTTTTTAACATGCCAATGATTTTTAGGAGTCGCCACTAATCTATTTTTGGTGGGTCAATTAGAAACCCAAGTAAAGTACGGGAGAGTTACTTCACTCCTACGAACCAGAGATTATGGGATCGGGGACTTGATTACGTTAGATTTTTCTAACGCCCTTTCGGTACCTTTTCTCTTTTATTTGAAAAAAATGATTTATAGGCAGTTTGGATTGATTTTAATTTAATCCCTAACATGCAATGTGATCATGCGAGTGCGCAATCATTATTTAACACTCAATAAAGCAAAGTAATAAATAAATTGCAAGCATAAAAAAGAAATACTTACCTCGAAGCAACGAAAGCATCTACAATATTAGTTAGAAAATCACATCAACCTAAAAGTAATTTCTAATTAATACGCAATCACTCGAATTTTGGATTTTCTCTTATTTAATGAGGCCTAAGACTAATGTGCAATGCATGTAATGACGTACGAAAGTGTCTAAATTTACTAGCATGCAATGTGCAACTTAATATGCAAACTATGTGTCACGCAACATTAATTATTTAACTTAATATAACACTAGAAAATATTCAATGCAAGTATCCTAGTATGTCGCACATTCAAATGCAACTATCCTAGTATGTCACGCATTCAAATGACCCTAAACATGCAATGACTAGATGACACACGGAAGATGACCTAATTCTACATGACATGAGCATGGCAATTTTTATATTTTTTTATAATCAAAATTCGAAATAAAAAAAAACCTATATATAAACAAGAAAACTATCCTAAAATTTTCTAATAAGAAGCACATTTAACTCCACCATATTTTTTTTGAGTTTTCTTTAATAAGCCAAATCAATTCGAACAAAGGCATATCAACACATAATGCAACTGAATCATGTAAAGCACGCAATTTAGCCCCGACCCAAGATAGAAAACCAAAACAATGAAAAACCTGATCCGACGTCTCGCGGCTCAATATTTTTTATTATTGAGATTTTTTAATACGACACAACGACCTCACTTAATTGGAATTCAATCAAGCATGCAATACTTTAAACGAGAAAACAAAATAAAATATTCAAGAATTAATTTAGATAGAAACTTTACCTACCTTGTCTCTTTGGAAAATGCCTCCTTTTGTGAGCCAACCTTCAAGACCTGCAGCGAAAAGAGACGCTTTTTCTCTCCTCTCTCTATATTGCGCTGCCACTCCTTTTCTCTCAATTGTGGCTGTATTTTTTTTTGTGTCCCCCTCTCCCTTGAGTTGTAGGGTCCTTTTATAGGCAAAAGGGCTGAGCCATCAAGGAAAGAAAGCAGATTTTATTTTCTCTTAGGATGCTTTAAAATATATTTCACTTTCCTTGTGTATTACACGTCCATGTGCCCTTATTGAAGGATGTGCACATCTTTCCTTCTTTGAAGAAGGAAACATGTTGCTCAATATATGCTCTTTACGTGCAACAAATCTTTTCTTGCTCGCATGTTCGCATCGAATCACAAAATATGAATATTCTTCGCCAATTTTATTTCCTTAGACCAAATATCAGCCCCAAATTGACCCAACATTGCCAAAAATTCAAGATCGTAACAGAGTTGTCCGGATTCCGAATCTTGTAAAGATGAGCTCACAATTTATCCTTGATGATACGTGAATATATTACCCAAATATATGAAAAATCCACCGCCGCGTCATCGAATATTTCGAAATATATCAATCTTCCCACTTGTCGATCTTGAATGGGCTTGGCCAAATTTTCACTTATTGTGGGCTTAGTTAAACTCGTTAAGTTAAAGTTTAAAACCATCAATTGAAACCCATCCGTTATCAGCCCAATGCAAATGCAATAAATGCTTCTAAAACTATATATTATGCAATTTAATTCTAATATTTTTTGTTTAGGGGTTAAAATTAATCCCTAAATTTTTGTACATTAAATTACGAATGATCAATCAAAATTTAGGTGTCAACATTCGTTAAGCGCAAGTGGAAGACGAACCATCCCCAGACAAACAAACAATCAAACATGGATAGAGGGATGAACAGCCAGAACAACAGCAACTACTCATTTATTCAAATTACTGGATTAACCAAAGGAGGATGATTTTCGAATTACAAGCCCGACAAAAGGGCCGATCCATCCTCTAAGCGAAACCAAAAGGACTAGGCTAATCCAACAGTACACAAAGAACCCTCGGGTTTAACACCATGGTCACTCGAACCCATCAGACTCAAGCTCCGTCGAGTCGATCATTGGAGAAGCGGGGGCAGGATTCTCCACTGCAAGTACGCCATTCTAAGGACCTGAAAATGTTTACCACAACGGGTTGAGATAAAATCTCAGCGAGTTCTTCCCCCTAAGCCCCGGTTAGTATGCCAACTCAACCTGGGGTATCTCTCCAGAACCACCCCTCACTCAACCCACAACCCACAACCAGCAACAGCAGGCTAAGCAACAGACAGGACAACCAACATAGCAATATTCGATTCGCATGCAACCTTACCCGGTATGCCATACCCTACAAGTCCAATCTCATACAATGCAAGTAAGGCGCATGGCTGTTAGATGACACAATTCATCAATCACATGCAAGTCGCGCCACAAGCGATCTCACCTGGCCATTGCCACACTCTACACGACTGTCAACTCATGCGTGTGTACCACAAATCATCACGACATCAAGAGCATGTGAATAATCAAAGTATCTCACACAATTTTCTCATGTCTCACACTCACACATGCTCCGATTATTAACGCCCCCTCTTGGGCCAATGGCACAACCTTATAGTTGGTGGTTCCTGGCTAAACCAGCTTCGTCCTCTTTACCTTGAGGCACGGTGACGTTAGGGGTCATCCCTTCCCTTAGACAGCATTCCCGAAGGAGCATAGGACCCGCCCACTACCGCAGTCCCGCAACTGACGGGAACATAGGACCCGCCCACTACCGCAGTCCCGTCACATGTCCCCCGTCAAGCATCTGACCGAAGTCAGGCGACCAAACGGCCACAGTACAACCCCATAAGGATTAGCGGTCTTCCGGCAACGCCGGGGTTCCCTCTCTTAATGTGATCATGCAACACATCATCAAGCAATTCGTTTTTGTCTTTGCTTTTTGCTTGGTCGTGAATGCAACATCGCTCATGCTCATGCGACATGTCATTTCTGAAAACCCACGCAATATGTCATGCGATCTCACTCGACAATTCCAAAATCCGAAATCCAACCAACACTCGATCACGCATTTCATCATCAATCATGAGTATAATTAACAATTGGCACTTCAATTAATCATAACAATCAATAGCACATCAAATTCAGACAAAATTTAGCTTCTGAATGAATAGTGCCGTGAACAGTGCTCGTGAACAGTAATTATGAATAGTGATTTTTCCGAAATTCAATTAATTAAAACATTTAATCCAAAAATTAAACAAAACATTAATTAAAACAATTAATCAATTCAATTAAAGCAAATCATGCTTAATTAATCACATAAACACAATTAATCCCAAATTAAGCACAATTAAGCTAAATAAGCAAAATTAAACTAATCTAATCTTAATCATCTATCTAACCACCTATCTTAGGGCTAATACAACTTAATTAAACCCCTTAAACCAAGATTAACACTAACCAACCAACCCTAAGCAAGTTTAGGCACTAAATAGGGATTAGGAGCTAAACTCACCCGTTACGCGGGCCGACGACACGGATGCGGCGGTGGCGACGAACTCGACACCCGTGGACCTCTACCACGACGATCCAAGGCAGTCCCGGGGCTGAGAACAGCAGCAACAAACTCGAAATCCCTCTACAACTCTGAAAACGACACTGCACAGGAGGAAAGTGGCTGATCGGAGTTGAACGGGCTGCCCGGAGCTCCGGCGAGTAGCGGGCCATCGACCAATGGCACTTGGGGGTCGAGGGGGAACCACTTGTGGCTGGTATGGGTGGAGATTGGGTCGGAAAGGGAGGAAAATGGCTGAAACAGCAAAACAGAATAGCAGCAAGCAGTCGGAAAACGGTCAGGCCGGCGGTGGCTTTCGGCTGGAATACGGGTTTACTAGCAGCTCCTTCCGGTGATCGGCCGATGCTATTTCAACGGAATTTCTCTTCTGAACACAACGGCAGGTGGCACGAGACGAGATTCCAACGGGAAGACAATGAACAACTCAGATTTCGGTGAAAGGTCAAATTGAAAAACAGAAGGAAGGAGGGAAAACCATGGGAGAGAGGTGCTGCGATTTTGGAGAAGATGAAGAGGAGAGAGAGAGTGAAGTGAAGGCTAAATGATAAGCCTTATCAAGGCCATCAATGCTTGCCCCACTTGCCAAACAATTGACCTCATCTTCTCTCTCTTCCTTTTGACTTTTCTTCAAAATATCCAAGGGCATTTTGGTCATTTCCACCTTGTACATTTCCCAATCTGTCCTTGGGCTGAAAATGGAGGACGGGCCTAGGAAATGGGCTTGAAAATGAATAGGAACGGGCTCGGGAATTTATTGGGCTTGAATCGGCTCGGTTTTAGACAATGGGCTCGGAAGGGAAAAGGGTCGGTTTGGCCCAACGGGCTCACTTGCTTGCCTCGGGCCTTCCATGGTGGCTGTCCCACCTTAGGCATGAGGCCTACACTGATTTTGCCCGGCCCACGTCCTCATAGGTTCGTTTTCTTGGTCCGAAATCCCTTTTCCAAATACTCGGCTCAACCGGCAGTGTCGACTGTCTAAGAAGCATCGTCCAAAAGTCCTTCTCAAACATTCCCGAAAATTCGAAGTCCAATATTGGATTCTCATGCCATGTCAATTTCGCTAGAATGCCATTTTGGTACTACTCAGACTGACAGGCGGCTTTGAGGATTCACGCGTAACCGACTCGTGCCAATTCACGTTCAAGATTTCTCGACACTTGGACGTCCTTGACTACATGAAATTGTGAAGGATCGATTCTTATTTCTAAGTACACGATTATCAAGGATCGACATAGGGCCATTCGCGGGTTTGATAACAGTAGACGGAATCACCCGTCGTCCCATTATTTCTGTCCGCGAATCGACTTTTAGTCATCCCTGTAATCGGCCTGTATATCTACAGGATCATCCTTACGCCAGTCTCACGGTCCAGTCGTTTTCCCAGGTCAAGTTCTTTAGTCGCACGAGTTCTGTCCTCATTAGCTTTTCCCCTCAAGGTTAGTATCTCAGGAGTGATCAGTTCCGAGTGAGATCAACCAACAATGCATTGGCGAAATTAATGTTCATTCATCCTTTAAAGGGCTCAAATTTCAGGATGTTACAAAGGGCAGTCGAAGGATGGGCTAATGCTAAAGGAAAGCACTAGGGGATCCTAGATTTGATGAAATCCTACAGGCGTTGGAAGCCTTGGGTATTGAGATAGGGTAGCAAGCTTAGACTTAAGCTATTGTTGCTAATGCCACCATTATTGTTGCTATCTTGCCTTGTAAGTTCTATTGGTTGGAAAGAGGATAGACGATCAGTCGATGCTTAAGTTGGTTGAACTGTTCCTAGAGTTTGAGTCGTCCAAGTTTGCTAGGATGAGTAATCTTGAGGTCGCAACCTTCTGGATCAAGGAATTAGAGGAAGTGTTAGCATTGTGGGAATGCTCAGAGGAAGTTAAGATAGCCCTGGCAAAGTACCAATTGTAAGGTAACGTTAGCACGTAGTGGGAAGTAACCCAAGGAAGGGTTTTGCCCAAAGGTATGGTCCTCGAGAGGAGTGCCTTCATCGAAGCGTTCAATAGATAATACTTTTCTGAGTGCACACAAAAGCAGAAGGTAACTAAATTCCTACAACTTCATTAGAATCGCTTGTCAGTTGTGCAATAGGAGGTTAAATTCGCAGAGCGCTCAAAGTATATACAAAGAATGATTAGGAATCTAGTAGACCGAGTCAGAAGGTCGGGGATAGTTTGAAATCGAAAATCAAGGATTAGTTGGTGCCTTTGAACCTGAAGGACTTTGATGGATGGTATGAGAGAGCCCGACTAATTGAACAAGACGTGGCAAAATGAGCAGTTGCATCTGGATTGTATTTACATTTTATGGAGTTAATTATTCGCTTGGGAAAAAGGCTGATGACAGGAGGAATGGTGTGGGGAAAAATCAATATTCAACTTAGATGCCAAGTGTCAATTTTATGGATGGCAATACAAGACAATTACGTGTTCTATTAAGAAGGGATGTGTTTTTGAGTGCGACTATCAAGGTCACGTAGCGAGAAAGTGTCTCATTAAGCACCAAAGAAGTAACATTAATAGTCGCAAGTGAGACAACTGACTGAGAATACTCCATAGAACCACTTCAATTGCCCTTTGGTGCAAGAATAAGTGTATGCTGTTATTAGGAAGGAGGCAAAGGATTTGCAGGCTGTGACTACTGGTATAACTTTCAGTGTGATCATGCTACTTATGCGTTAATTGGTTTTTGGAACTACGCATTTGTTTATAACTGAATATTTTGTTAAGTTGGTGAAGGTTAAGACCAAAACAATTGGAAGTGGTTCTTAGCATGTTGACCTAGTTAAAGGATCACATGATGTTATAGCAGAACATCCTACCGCATGTTCAGATTGTATGATGGTCATTGGCGATTAAGAGAAATTGATCGATTTGATTGTTTCGGCAATGTATGATTCTATTTGATTGTTGGAAGGGATTAGCTTATTAAGTATCGAGTTACAATGGATTGCTATTGGAAGGTAATCCAATTTAACCCTTTAGGTGGGGTTAGTTTCGAGTTTACTGGGATCAAGGAGTGTCATGCCTCGAACCCTGAGCATGTAACATTCCCTTCTCTTGGTCAATAGAAAGCGACGTCCCAGGACTCGTTGACGACCATTCATTCCATCTTTTGTTATGTGCAAGTGAAAGAAGAACCATCCCCAATCCAACAAACAATGAAGCAATCAAACGGGGATAGAGGGATGAACAACAAGAACAACATCAACTACTCATTTATATATTCTTACTTAATTAACCAATGAAGGATCGTTTCCGATTTACAAATCCATCAAAGGGACTGATTTATCCTCTAAGCTAGGCCAAAAAGAAACTAGGCTAATCTAGCTATATAAAAAGAACCCTCAAGTTTAGCACCACGGTCACTTGGACCCATCGGACTCAGGTTCCGTCGGGTCGATCACTGGTGGAGCGAGGGCGGGATTCTCCACAGTAGGTGTGCCATTCTAAGGGCCTGAAAGTGGTTATACAATAACCAGTGAGATAAAATCTCAATGAGTTTTCCCTCTAAGCCCCGGTTAGTACACCAACTCAACTCGGGGTATCTCTCTAGAACCACCCCTCACTCAACCCAACAACAGACAGCTAGCAAACAGTAGACCAAACAACAAACTGGGGCAACCAACAATCAAGTAGTCGGTCTGTATGCAACCTTACCCAATATGCCATACGCTACACGTTAAACCTCATACAATGCAAGCAAGGTACATGGTCGTTAGACAATTCAGTTCGTCAATGACATGCAAGTCGCATCACAAGCAATCTCACATGGGCATGGTCACACTTGCATGACAGTCAACTTATGCATGCGTGCCATAAATAATGTGATCATCACGACATTAAGAGCATGCGAATAATCAGAGCATTGTACACAACTTTCTTATGTCTCAACATTCACACATGCTTCAATTATTACGACCCCTCCCTCTTAGGCCACGGCACAACCTTATGGTTAGCGGTTCCTGGCCAAGCCACTTTTGTCCTCTTTATCTCAAGGTATGGCGACGTCAATGGCTCACTCCCAAGATAGCATTCCCGAAGGAGCATAGGACCTGCCCACTACCACTGTCCCACATAGTAACCCCTCCCTGTCAGGCATCCGACCAAAGTTAGGCAACTAAACGGCCACGGCACAACCCCATAAGGATTGGTAGTCTTTCGGCAACTTCGGGTTCTCAATTTAATGTGATCATGCAACACATCATCAAGCAATCCATTTATATCTTTGCTTTGTCATGAATGCAATATCGCTCATGCTCATGCGATATGAGATTACAGATAACCCACGTAATATGTCATGCGATATCACTCGACAATTCCAAAACTCAATTCAACCGACATTTGATCATGTATTTTATCATTATTCACGAATATAATTAACAACTTCAATAAATCACAACAATTAAAAACACATCAAATTAAGACTAAAATTTGTTTCCGTGTGAACAATGCCGTGAACAGTAATCGTGAACAGTAAATTTCAGAATTCAATAATTAAAACATTAAATTCAAAAATTAAACAAAAAAATAATTAAAATAATTAATTAATCAATTAAGCTAAACATGCTTAATTAAACACATAAAACACACATAAGCAACAATTAAGCATAATCAAGCACAATTAAGCAAGATTAAGTTAAGATAATTTTAACCATCTATCTAACCACCTATCTTAGGGCTAATACAACTTAATTAAATCCCTTAAACCAAAATTACCACTAACTAAACCAACCCTAAGCAAGTTTAGGCACTAACAAAGGATTAAGAGCTAAACTCACCCGTTAATCGGGCCGGCGACATGGACGTGGCGGCGGCGACAAAGGCGACACCCGGGGACCTCTACTACAGTGATCCAAGATAGTCTCGGGGTCAAAACAACAACAACAACCTCTAGTCCCCACTGAACCTCTGAAAATAGCACTGCTGAAGGAGGAAAGTGGCTGATCGGAGCAAAAAGGGCTGGTCGAAGCTCTGGTGAGCGATTGGCCGGCGATCGGCGGCACTTGGGGGTCGAGGGGGAACTGATGGTGGCTAGGATAGGTGGTAGTTGGATTGGAAAGGGAGGAAAATGGCTAAAAAGGTGAAACTGGACAGAACAGGCGCTATAGTAGGTGGTTAGGGAGTAGCTGGCTTCTAGCCGGCGGGCCGGCGGGTCGACCAATAGCTCCGATCGATGAACCACCAACGTAGGCCATACAGAATCTCTCTACTAAGCACGGTGGTGGGTGACACAAGCGATGATCAGCATGAGAAGTGTCATGCCCTGACTCTCGAGCTCACGGCAACCCCATTTCCATGGTCAATTGAAAGCGACGTCCCAGGACCCGTCGACGACCATTCATTTTATCTTTTGTTAAGCACAAGTGGAAGATGAACCATTCCCAAACAAACAAACAATCAAACAAGGATAGAGGGATGAACAGCAAGAACACCAACAACTACTCAATTATTCAAATTACTGGATTAACCAACGGAGGATCGTTTTCCGAATTACAAGCCGACAAAAAGGGCCAATCCATCCTCTAAGCCAAACCAAAAAGAAACTAGGTTGATCCAGCTATACAAAAGAACCCTTGGGTTCAACACCACGGTCACTTAGACCCATCGGACACAAGCTCTATCGGGCCGATTATTGGAGGAGCGGGGGCAGGATCTTCCATTGTGGGTACGCCATTCTAGGGGCCTAAAAATGGTTAACCACGATGAGTTGAGATAAAATCTCAGCGAGTTCTCCCCCTAAGCCCCAGTTAGTATGCCAACTCAACCTGGGTATCTCTCCAGAACCACCCCTCACTCAACCCAACGATAGGCAGCCAGCAAACAGTAGACCAAACAATAGATAGGGCAACCAATTATCACATAGTCGGTTTGCATGCAACCTTATCCAGTCTACCATATCCTACACGTCAAATCTCATACAATGCAAGCAAGGCACATGGCCGTTAGATGAAACAGTTCATCAATCACATGTGAATCGTGTTACAAGTGATCTCACCTGGCCATTGCCACACCCTGCACGACTGTCAACTCATGCGTGTGTACCATAAATCATCACGACATTAAGAGCATGCGAATAATCAGAGTATCTCACACAACTTTCTCATGCCTCACATCCACACATATACTCCGATTATCACGACCACTAGGGCCACGGCACAACCTTATGGTTGGCGGTCAACCGGTCATAGACCAGGCATCGTTCTCCCCCATGAGGCATGGCAACGTCATGGGCTCTCTCCCATCGACGGCATTCCCGATGGAGCATGAGGCCCGCTCACTGCCGCAGCCCCGCATCTGACCACTGTCAGTCGACTCAATGGTCACGGCACAACCCCAATAGGGATTGGCGGTCATCTGGCTCAACCGGGCTATCAACTTTAATCTGACCATGCAACACATCAGCAAACAGTTCATTCTTGTCTTTGCTTTTGCTTGGTCGTGAATGTAACATCGCTCATGCGCTCATGCTCATGCGACGTGCCATTTCAAATAACCCACGCAATATGTCATGCGGTATCACTCGCCAATTCCAAAATTCAATTCAACCGGCACTCGATCAAGCATTTCATCATCAATCACGAGTATAATTAACAATCGGCACTTCAATTAATCACAATAATCAATAGCACATCAAATTCAAACTAAAATTAGTTATGCATGAATAATGCCGTGAACAGTGCTCATGAACAATATTTATGAACATTGATTTTTCCGAAATTCAATTAATTAAAACATTTAATCAAGAAATTAAACAAAACATTAATTAAAATAATTAATCAACCAATTAAAGAAAATCATGCTTAATTAAACCATAAAACACAATTAATCACATAAAACACAATTTAGGCAATAATTAAGCACAATTAGCAAAATTAAGCTAATCTAATCTTAACCATCTATCTAACCACCTATCTTAGGGCTAATACAACTTAATTAAACTTCCTAAACCAACCTTACCACTAATTAACCCAGCCCTAAGCAAGTTTAGGCACTAAATAGGGATTAGGGACTAAACTCACCCGTTAAGCGGGCCGGCGACACGGACGAAACGGCGGCGACGAACCTGACAACCGGGGACCTCTACCACGACGATCCAAGGCGGTCCCGGGGCTGAGAATAGTAACAAAAAACTCGAAATCCCTTTGCAACTCTGAAAAACTGACTACATAGGAGGAAAGTTGCTGACTGGAGGAAAACGGGCTAGCCGATGCTTTGGCGAGCGGAGAGCCGGCAATCGGCGGCACCTGGGGGTCAAGGGGGAACCACTAGTGGCTGGAATGGGCGGTGGTTTGGCCGGAATGGGAGAAAAATAGGTGAAAAGGTGGAACAAAGCTGCTACAGGCGGAAAAGTGGCGGTCCGACAAGCAACAACTTCCAACGGCCGTACTGGACGGCCGCAGACTCCGTTCGATGAACGGCCAATGCTATCGGAACATTTTTCGTCTTCTAAACACAACGGTGGGTGGCACGGGCTGAGATTCCAACGGGAAGGCAATGAAGAACTCAGATTTCGATGAAAGGTCAGACTGAAAAGCTGAAGGAAGGAAAGGAAACTAGGGAGAAACTGTTGGATGTATGCCCTAAAGCTACTATGTAATAGTTACATATTAGGGATTTCAGTTGTACTATCTTCATTATTATTTAATTAATGGCAATGACATATTCATTCATTTGTCCAATTATTTTATGAATGATTCCATAAGATCAGTTGTAACTAGACCTATTCTTGAGAAGTCAAGAATATTGTGACGGGTTCATAGTTAGACCGAATCGTTAAATTGTTCCTGGTTAATGGATTATTGAGTGGATATTTATAATCCTGTTGAGACCGGTGTGTTCTTAACTTCACCATTAAGTATTGGATACTTAAGGGAATGATGAGTCGCAAGTAATTAGGTATTATGATACCTGAGTTAGAACACAAGTGTTTGTATTAGACAAATTCACTAAACGTGACGTATATAGAACGATTAGCAGCATGGAAGCTTTTAGCGTGGTCAATGTCTAATTGTTCATGCTTTGGTCTTGTGCAAATAATCCTTAGACCTGAGGTACAATGTTAACTTGTGTATCGAATAACTATGGTTCACGAGTGCACATAATGCTGGGTCGTTGATTCGTCTTTATACCTGATGGTCATAGTTTGTTCATATACGAAGTTGCACGTGTACGCAATATGGAATCTGTCTCCTTGTTACATACAAGGTATTATAATGATGTCCTATGCAATCTAATTGTGACAATGTATTGAAATCCTCGGCCGGGGTTGTAACCGAGAATAAATTGTTTATGTCTCAAATAAAATACATGTCAATTAGATTTGTGCATATGATCGAATTGGTGACTTGACAAATATTCCATGGTCTTTGTTCGATCGGGACATAGTAAGACGGAGGGATTAAATTACACTGTAGCCAAAACTGACAGGTTCATTATGTTCTTAAAGCATTCACACTATCTGGGTAGCCATGACATATTGCTAGATGTCAATCATAGCTTGTAGGACCCAAAGATTAATCGGGACAATTAATTCTTTTGGGAGTATTAATGTGTTAGTACAAGTCTTACTACCAGTTTAGTGATGAACCTAGGGATGTCACACACCATAACCAATTGGGATAACGTAAAACAAGAGAGATATAATTTTGCAAACGTGTTTGCAATTACTACGGTCGCATTGAGTCGACTTGAAATTAAATTAAATAGGATTTAATTTAATTCGTATTATAGTCATGAGCCTATGTGCATATGATGCACACACATGCCCAAAGTGGATACATGTTAATGTACCCTAAATGCGCACACAAAGATTATGTCCTTTTTATTTAATTTTAGGAATTGATTAATTAATTAGTTAATTAATTAATTAAATTATGCATGCGGTCAGCAACAATTGCTGACCACATGCAACGCACTCATGTGCGTGTTTTAAAAAAAAGAAAAGAAAAGGAATTTGAAATTTGCTGCATGATGGTCAGCAACCGTTGTTGACCATCATGCATCATGCATGCCCATGACCAGCAACGGTTGCTGGTCGTGGGGGTAGTTTCCCACGATCACCAATGGTTGCTGATCGTGGATCATGGGTGGTTACCCATGATCGGTTCTATAAAAGGCGTGTGCGTTCGTTTTTCTGCGCGTACGTATGAAAACGAAAAGAAAAAGAGAGAAAAAAGGTTTTTCTCTCATTTGGGCTGTGGTTGATAATACTGAGGATACGAAGGAATATCTCCACGAAGTTGCTAGCATAATCGTAGTGGTGATTATCCGCAAGTTCTCTCTTCGTTCGATATCCATTGGTGGTGTGTCTGAACTAGAGGTCCGACATTTGTGGGGCTCGAACTGAATAACATTTGGACCAATTTGTTTAAAGCGCGCTTCGAGAGGTAATTCGTTCAACTCCTTTCTTATAACTAGATTTTTGATTAAAACGCACGAACAACGCCTTTGGAGATTCATGTATAGAAATATTTCATCTTGTTTCCGCTGCGTTTATATTAAATTGCCTATACATGATACATGAAATCCCAACAGAAACTGTGTGCGGTTTTTGGAGAAGATGAAGAGGAGAGAGAGAGTGAAGTGAGGCTGAAGATAGGCCTCAATTAAGGCTATTAATGGCTTGGCTCAAGTTCCCAAAACATGACATCATCTTCTCTCTCTTCCTTTGACTTTTCTTCAAAATATCCAAGGGCATTTTGGTCATTTCCACCTTGCACATTTTCCAATCTGCCTTTGGGCTGAAAATGAAAGACGGGCCTAGGAAACAGGCCAAAAAATGAGTAGGAACGTGCTCGGGAATCGGTTGGGCTCGAAATGGCTCAAGGTTAAACAACGGGCTCGAAAGGTAAAAGGGTCGGTTTGGCCCAACGGGCTCACTTGCTTGCCTTGGGCCTTCCATGGTGGCTATCCCACCTTGGGCGTGAGGCCCACACTGTGCTTGCTCGACCCATGTCCTCGTAGGCTCGTTTCCTCGGTCCGTAAATCTCTTTTCCAAATACTCGGCTTAATTGGCACTATCGACTGTCTAAGAAGCATCATCCAAAAGTCTGTCTCGAATGTTCTCAAAAATTCGAAGTCCAATACTGGATTCTCATGCCTTGTCAATTTCGCCCGAATGCCATTTTGGTACTGCTCAAATTGATAGGCGGCTTCAAGGATTCATGCGTAACCGACTCATACCAATTTATGTTCAAGACTTCTCGACACATGGACGTCCTTGACTACATGAAATTGCGAAGGATCGATTCTTATTTCAAAGTACACGATTATCAAGGATCGACATAGGGTTGTTCGCGAGTTCGATAATAGTAGACGGAATCACCCATCGTCTCATTATTTCTGCCCGCGAATCGACTCCTATTCGTCCTTGTAATCTACCTACATGACTATAGGATCGTCTTTACGCAAGTTTCACAATCGAGTCGTTTTCCCAGGTCAAGTTTTTTAGTTGCATGAGTTCTATCCTCATTAGCCTTTCCCCTCAAGGTCAGTATCTCAAGAGTGATCAGTTCCGAGTGAGATCAACCAACAATGCATTGGCGAAATTAACGTTCATTCCTCTCTAAAAGGGCTCGAATTTCAGGATGTTACAATTCTTCCCCTCTTATAAAAATTTCATCCTCGAAATTTGCAACCATTGACAAGTCCTCAAGAAGATGGGGGTGCTGATGCTTCATCACTTCCTCACTTTCTCATGTAGCTCCCTCTAATCCGTGATATTGCCAAATCACCTTAACTAAGGCGATAATCTTGTTTCAAAGTACTTGCTCTTTACGATCCTCTATCCTATTGACCTTTCCACGTTCTATGTCCAGTTCCTCAAAATTCAAGACATGAGTCAAGTCTAGTTCATACTTTCTTAACATGGACACGTGGAAAACATCATGTACTTGAGCAAGCTTTGGTGGCAACGCAAGATGATACACTAAAACCCTAATCCTTTCCAAAATTTCAAAGGGTCCAACGCACCTCGAACTTAACTTTCCTTTCTTGCCAAATCTGGAAGTACCCCTCATCCACGATACTTTCAAAAACACTTGATTGCCCACCTTAAACTCCAATGGTCTACGACGCTTATATGCATAACTCTTCTGATGACTTTGAGCAGTCTTTAGTCTGTCTCTGATAATCTGAATTGCATTCAATAACTGCTAAACCAATTTTTGAACCAGGGATTCCCAATTCTCTAACCTCGTTCCATTGACTGGAATTCCATAAACTTGACCATATTTCTGCTATACCACTCCAATAAAATCTTATCCTACAAGCACTCTCTTTTTGCACAGTGCGTAGTTTAGTTCATTTCTACCCCTTTCGACATCCTAGAAGCCTGCTAGGAGTTGTTCCATGCTCAGGCACTCTGGCCCCGGCGACCACTCCCCACCCTCGTCGGATCAATCGTTACGGGCATCTTCGAACTGCACCACTACTAGCAAAAGTCCCTTTTAGACATACACCATCTCATAGAGGTATTATCCGCTTTGGCCTATCCCATACCAAGCCTCATGATTTTAACCTCATCTGAGCACCTCAAAGTGCAAAACTTTCTCCAGCTCGTCAACCCAGGAGCTCGTTTCCACGAGGTCACTTATCGACACTTGAAATCCAATTCATTGAATTTCCATCAAATCGCTATTCGAATTCCACAAACTATCGATTTTTCTTTCAACATTCCTTTCACATCCATTTAATAACCAAACCAAGAATTCACCTCAACCACTTGAAAATTAGTGCAAACCAAATGTCATTTATCGCACCAAAAGCTTTCGGGTACCTCTTCAAATCCTTTCTGATACCTCGAGAAGAAAATCATCGATAATGCTACTTCACCATTTATCCACCTAGCATCAAGGGATAATTAATTCTTAATCCATCGAAGACAAAAATCCATTCCTCAAATCCCTATCTTAAATATCTCCTGAAATAATCCACCTTGGGTAAATTCATATCTTAATCGAATCTAAGACTTCCGAACAATAAATCATCCACCGTAATTCTTACCCAAGATTATCACCATTTAATAGATCATCTCTTATGATCCCATACCTACAACTCCTCAAATCATCAAGATAAAACTTAGTTGACTTCCATTAAATCCAATGACCTCAATTGTCGTGACGTGTAAGCAACCAATCTTCCTTGTTGCCTTACCACGCAATCAAATCCCTTATACGACACCTCACTGCAAATCTCTTATTCTCCAATACTAGACTAAATCCTCAAAATTGGTGCGGTAATCAGCTTATACTTAAGCTCTTAAAAATTTCACTTATTCGTCCATTCAAATTCTTACGTCATTTATTAAACTTCATATAAGAGATGTAGCTATCGTAGAGAACCTTTCTACGAATTGTCTGTAGTAACCTGTCCGACTTAGAAACTTCGAACCACTGTTACTGTCATAAGTCCTGACATATTCATGACTGCCTTGATCTTAGTGGATCTATAGAAATTCCTTCGTCCAAAATCATATGACCAACAAAACAACGCGAGTAAACCCAAACTCGCACGTATTAAACTTGGCATACTGTTTATGCTCTCGAATGGTCTATAGCACCACCCTCAAGTGCTGTTCGTGTTCCTCTAATTTCCTTGAATATTCCAACATATCGCTCACGAACACAATTACCATTTGCTCTAAATACGCCTTAATCACTCAATCCATCAAATCCATAAAAGCAATTGGTGTATTAGTTAATCCAAACGGCAGTATGGTAATCTTGGAGTGACCAAATCATACACGATATGTCGTCTTTAGTTTTTCCTCCTTTTTAATCCTCAACTACTGATAGCCCGTCCTTGGGTCTATCTTGGAACATATCGAACCTCCTTGAAATGGGTCAAACAAGTCATCCATCCTTGATAATGAATACTTGCTCATGACCGTCCCTTGGTTGAGCTACTGATAAGCAATGCATAAGTGCAACGATCCATCCTTGATTCTTTAACTAACCAATCAACCTCAGTTGTCCAATAACTTTAGCAACCCTCGTCCAATAAATGAGTTATTTCCAACTACGAATTTCAAAGTGGTCGAGGGTCCTCCTCGATTTCCCACAAACTCAATTTTCTCCAGCTTTGACCCTTTCACTATCATGTCTGCCACCAGTGCCAAATACCCTTGGCATCCAAGTTCGGTTGTTGGAATCTTTCTATTGAGTGGGATGGGATTCCTTCTCCCCATCATCGGCCTCTTTCCAAACCGACGATCATCTCTATTAGGCACGAACTGCGAGCCAGATGCGATCGCCCTCTTGATCATATTCTTTTCTATCATCTGGGCCCTCTTGTACATCTCATCAAAAATCTTTAAGTTCAAGGGCACCAGCTGGCTTCAAGCCATCTCTGAACTATCTCGCCCTATCCAAGGGTCCTCCACTAATCTCGACCTAGTATGTGCCGACTCGGCGAACTTTGCCTCATACTGATCCACTGACATCTGATTATAACGAAACTATTGAAACTCTGCCATCTTTGACTCTCTTGCACTGTCCAAGAAGTACTATCCATTGAAAGCTTCACGAAAGGCACCCCATGTCTGAACCATGCCTTTAGGGAACACTCTTCCTTAAGTGGTTTCCCACTAAGTACTAGCATTACCTTGAAGCTGATAAGTCACCAGAAGTACCAGTTCTTCCTCTGAACACCTCAATACTGTAACAGTCCTCTCGAAATCCCTTATCTAAAGGGTCGCCTATGCCATTGAACCTCGGTGGCTTCAGTCTCAAGAACTGCTCTACCAACCTAGGCATCGGTCTCTCACAGGCCTCTCCTCTCACTAGGGGAACCACAAGGACCACAGCAAAAGCACATAGCTTGCTGTCCTAACAAGGTCTCTAGCACCAACAAGATCCCAACTAACCTAGGATCTGCCTGCGCGCTACCTCTAGCACAAGTCTGACCAAACACTACCCTACGCCTAAGGGCTCTCTCTGCTCAGGATTGCTCATCACTCTAGACTATGAGCAACCCGCCACCACACCAAACCACAAAAGAAATCATAGGCACGTAAAGTAAAAGTCATCCCTATCTCACTATCCTAAAAATCCTACGCACCTTATTACTCCAAGTCTCAACCTCGCTCTAATACCAAAACCGACAGGGTTGTCACGCCCCGACTCTCGAGTTTGCGGCAACCCCTTCTCTTGGTCGATTGAAAACGACGTCCCAAGACCCGTTGACGACCATTCATTTTATCTTTCGTTAAGCGCAAGCGGAAGACGAACCATCCCCATACAAACAAACAATCAAACAGGGATAGAGGGATGAACAGCAAGAACAACAACAACTACTTAATTATTCAAATTACTGGATTAACCAACAGAGGATTGTTTTCCGAATTACAAGCCCGACAAAAAGGGCCGATCCATCCTTTAAGCCAAACCAAAAAGAAACTAGGCTGATCCAACTATACAAAAGAATCATCGGGTTCAACACCACGGTCACTCGGACCCATCAGACTCAAGCTCCGTCGGGTTGATCATTGGAGGAGCAGGGGCAGGATCCTCCACTGCGAGTACGCCATTCTAGGGGCCTGAAAATGGTTAACCACGACGGGTTGAGATAAAATCTCAGCGAGTTCTCCCCCTAAGCCCTGGTTAGTACGCCAACTCAACCCAGGTTTCTCTCCAGAACCACCCCTTACTCGACCCAATGACAGACAGCCAGCAAACAGTAGACCAAACAATAGATAGGGCAACCAATTATCATACAGTCAGTTTGCATGCAACCTTACCCGGTCTGCCATACCCTGCACGTCAAATCTCATACAATGCAAGCAAGGCACATGGTTGTTAGATGAAACAATTCATCAATTACATGTGAATCGCGTTACAAGCGATCTCACCTGGCCATTGCCACACCCTGCACGACTATCAACTCATGCATGCGTACCATAAATCATCATGACATTAAAAGCATGTGAATAATCAGAGCATCTCACACAACTTTCTCATGCCTCACATCTACACATATGCTCCGATTATTACGACCACTAGGGCCACGGTACAACCTTATGGTTGGTGGTCAACCGGTCGTAGACCAAACATCGTCCTCCCTCATGAGGCACGACGACGTCACGGGCTCTCTCCCATCGACGGCATTCCCTATGGAGCATGGGGCCCGCTCACTGCCGCAGCCCCGCATCTGCCCACTGTCAGGCGACCCAATGGTCATGGCACAACCTCCAATGGGGATTAGCGGTCATCCAGCTAAACCAAGCTATCAACTTTAATCTGACCATGCAACACATAAGCAAACAGTTCATTTTTGTCTTTGCTTTTGCTTGGTCGTGAATGCAACATCGCTCATGCGCTCATGCGCTCATGCTCATGCAACATGCCATTTCAAATAACCCACGCAATATGTCATGCGGTATCACTCTTCAATTCCAAAATTCAATTCAACCGGCACTCGATCAAGCATTTCATCATCAATCACGAGTATAATTAACAATCGGCACTTCAATTAATCACAACAATCAAGAGCGCATCAAATTCAGACTAAAATTAGTTTCTGAATGAACAGTGCTCGTGAACAGTAATTATGAACAGTGATTTTTTCGAAATTCAATTAATTAAAACATTTAATCCAGAAATTAAACAAAACATTAATTAAAATAATTAATCAACCAATTAAAGCAAATCATGCTTAATTAAACCATAAAACACAATTAATCACATAAAACACAATTTAGGCAATAATTAAGCACAATTAGCAAAATTAAGCTAATCTAATCTTAACCATCTATCTAACCACCTATCTTAGGGCTAATACAACTTAATTAAACTTCCTAAACCAACCTTACCACTAATTAACCCAGTCTTAAGCAAGTTTAGGCATTAAATAGGAATTAGGGACTAAACTCACCCGTTAAGCGGGCCGGCGACACGTACGCGGCAGCAGCGACGAACCTGACACCCGAGGACCTCTACCACGATGATCTAAGGTGGTCCCGGGGCTGAGAACAGCAGCAACAAACTCGAAATCCATCTGCAACTTTGAAAAACTGACTGCACAGGAGGAAAGTCGTTGACTGGAGGAAAACGGGCTAGCCGGAGCTCCGGTGAGCGGAGGGCCGGCAACCGGCGGCACCTGGGAGTTGAGGGGGAACCACTAGTGGCTGGGATGGGTGGTGGTTTGGCCAGAATGGGAGAAAAACAGGTGAAAAGGTGGAACAAAGCTGCTGCAAGCGGAACAGTGCCGGTCCGACGAGCAGCAACTTCCGGCAGTCGTACGGGACGGCCGCCGACTCTGTTTGACAAACGACCAACACTATCTGAATGTTTTTCGTCTTCTGAACACAACGGTGGGTGGCACGGGCTGAGATTCCAACGGGAAGGCAATGGACAACTCAAATTTCGGTGAAAGGTCAGACTAAAAAATTGAAGGAAGGAAGGGAAATTAGGGAGAAAGTGTGTGCGGTTTTTTGAGAAGATGAAGAGGGGAGAGCAAGTGAAGTGAGGCTGAAGATAGGCCTCAATTAAGGCCATTAATGGCTTGTCAAGTTCCCAAAACATGACATCATCTTCTCTCTCTTCCTTTGACTTTTCTTCAAAATATCCAAGGGCATTTTGGTCATTTCCACCTTGCACATTTTCCAATCTGCCCTTGGGCTGAAAATGAAAGACGGGCCTAGGAAACAAGCTAGAAAATGCATAGGAACGGGCTCGAGAATCAGTTGGGCTCGAAATGGCTCAAGGTTAAACAATGGGCTCGGAAGGTAAAAGGGTCGGTTTGGCCCAACGGGCTCACTTGCTTGCCTTGGACCTTCCATGGTGGCTGTCGCACCTTGGGCATGAGGTTCACACTGTTCTTGCCCAGCCCACATCTTCGTAGGTTCGTTTCCTCGGTTCGTAAATCTCTTTTCCAAATACTCGGCTTAATTGGCACTATCGACTGTCTAAGAAGCATCGTCCAAAAGTCCGTCCCGAACGTTCTCGAAAATTCGAAGTCCAATACTGGATTCTCATGCCTTGTCAATTTTGCCTGAATGCCATTTTTGTACTGCTCAGATTGACAGGCGGCTTCGAGGATTCATGCGTAATCGACTTGTGCCAATTCACGTTCAAGACTTCTCGACACATGGACGTCCTTGACTACATGAAATTGCGAAGGATCGATTCTTATTTCAAAGTACACAATTATCAAGGATCGACATAGGGTTGTTCACGAGTTCAATAACAGTAGACGGAATCACCTGTCATCTCATTATTTCTGCCTGCGAATCGACTCCTATTCGTCCTTGGAATCGGCCTGCATGACTACAGAATCATCCTTACGCAAGTCTCACGGTTGAGTCGATTTCCTAGGTCAAGTTCTTTAGTCGCACGAGTTTTGTTCTCATTAGCCTTTCCCCTCAAGGTCAGTATCTCAGGAGTGATTGGTTCCGAGTAAGATCAACCAACAATGCATTGGCGAAATTAACATTCATTCCTCCCTAAAAGGGCTCGAATTTCAGGATGTTATAGGAAGGCCATGTACAACTTGGTTTTTCGAAGAAAGGTCATAAGGAAAAACAGAATGAAGGAAGGGAAAACAAGGGTGAGAAGTGTGCGGTTTTCGGAGAGCTGAAAGAGGAGGAGAGAGACTGAAATGACGGCTGAAGATAAGCCTCATCAAGGCCATTAATGGCTTGCCCTAAGTCTCCAAGCAAATGACATCATCTTCTTTCTCTTCTTTTGTCATTTTTTCAAAATATTTAGGGGCAAAATGGTCATTTCCACATTGCACATTTCCCAATTTGCCCTTGGGTTGAAAATGAAGGGCGGGCCTAAGAAATGTGCCAGAAAATGAATATGAATGGGCTCGAGAATTTGTTGGGCTCGAAACGGCTCAAGGTTAGACAACGGGCTCGAAAGGGTAAATGGTTGGTTTGGTCCATTGGGCTCACTTGCTTGTCTCGGGTCTACCATGGTGGCCATCCCATCTTGGGTGTGAGGTCCACACTGATCTTGCTAGGCCCATGTCCTCGTAAGCTTGTTTCCTTGGTCCATAAATCCCTCTTCCAATTACTCGGCTTTACTGACACTATCGATTGTTGCAGAAGCATTATCCAAAAGTCCATCCCAGACTTTCCCGAAAATTCGAAGTCCAATACTAGATTCTCATGCCTTGTCAATTTCGCCCAAATGCCATTTTGGTACAGCTTAGACTGACAGGCGACTTCAAGGATTCACGCATAACCGACTCGTGCCAAATCACATTCAAGACTTCTCAACACACGGATGTCTTTGACTACATGAAATTGCGAAGGATAGATTCTTATTTCAAAGTACATGATTACTAAGGATCGACATAGGGTTGTTCGCGGGGTCGATAATAGTAAACGGAATCACCTGTTGTGCCATTATATTATGTCTGCGAATTGATTTCCATTCGTCCTTGGAATTGGCCTACATATCTATAGGATCGTCCTTATGCAAGTCTCATGGTCAAGTCGTTTTCCCAAGTCAAGTTCTTTAGTCGCACGAGTTCTGTCCTCATTAGCCTTTCCCCTCAAGGTCAGTATCTCGGGATGATCAGTTTCGAGTGAGATCAACTAACAATGCATTGACGAAATCCATGTTCATTCCCCCCTTATAAAATTTTGTCCTCAAAATTTGCAACTACTAACAAATCCCCAAAAAGATGGGACTGCTAATGCTTCATCACATCCTCACTTTCCCATGTAGCTATCTCTATTCTACGATGCTGCCAAATCACCTTAACTAATGCGATAGTCTTGTTTCGAAACACTTGCTCTTTATGGTCCTCTATTTGTATCGGTCTCTCCACGTACGACACCCTGTCGTCTACATCCAGTTCCTCAAAATTCAACACATGAGTCGGGTCTGATTCATACTTCCTCAACTTTGGCACGTGGAAAACATCATATACTTGAGAAAGCTTCGGTGGCAACGCAAGACGATACACTAAAACCCCGATCCTTTCCAAAATTTCAAAGGGTCCAACGTACCTTGGACTAAACTTTCCTTTCTTGCCGAATCTAGAAGTACCCATCATTGGTGATACTTTCAAAAATACATGATCGCCCACCTTAAACTCCAATAGTCTACGACGCTTGTTTGCATAGCTCTTCTGACGACTCTGAGTGGTTTTTAGTCTGTCTTTGATAAGCTGAATTGCACATAAGGATTGTTGTATTAACTCTGACCTTGTAATCTTACGCTCGCCAACCTTGTCCCAACAAAGCAGAATTCTACAGGGTCTCCCATACAAAATCCATCATAATGTGTTCCCACTTCTATTCGGGAATCTCAAGAGGTTGCAGCAATCCACTAGACTTACAATGCCAAGTCTTTACTTGCTGGCACATGAAATTCTGATACATTTTCGTACTGCCAGGGTGAATGCTATAGTTACTACGATGAGCTTCTAACAAGACTACTTCCTTAACTTTTGCATCTTTCGGAACGCACAATCATCCTCAAAACCTCAATGTCCCATCCTCGGACACTTGAAAGTCTACTTTCCTCTTTGCTTGATCCATTTGCAAGATTTTAAGAACTTCAGGATCTGTTGCTTGGACACTCTTAATCCTACTTTGCATCTCGAGTTCCACCCTAAGAGTGGCCATTAGACTAGCAAGATGGCTGACCTCAATTTTAAAATTTAGTCCCTAACTCTTTCCAAAAGAATCCATTCTTGTACCATCATCTGAGCAATCGACGACTTTCAACTGAGCGCATTTACCACTTTGTTTGCTTTTCCCAGATGATGCAGAATTTCACAATCGTAGTCCTTAAAAAGTTTCATCCATCGTCGTTGCCTCATGTTCAACTCCTTCTAAGAGAACAAATACTTCCAACTCTGATAATCTAGGAAAATTGGTAACCTTTCCCTACACAAGTAGTGTTTCCAAATCTTAAGTGCAAAGATAGTCGCCACTAATTCCAAATCATGCGTTGAATAGTTAAACTCGTGAGGCCTTAATTGTCGGGATGCGTATGCAACCACTTTGCTATGTTGCATTAACACTCAGCCTAGTCCTTTATACAACGTATCACTATAGATCTCGTACCCACCAAGACTAGACGGTATTGTCAAGATAGGTGCAGTAGTCAATTTACTCTTGAGCTCTTGGAAACTACGCTCACACTTGTCCATCTAATCAAATCTCTCTTCTTTCTTTAACAACCTTGTCAATGGCATGGCTATCGCAGAAAACTTCTCCACGAAACGTCTGTAATATCCAGCCAATCAAAGTTTCTTGGGATTATAACATCATGTCAACAGAGATCCCTTCACCTGAAATTACATGACCTAAAAATGCCACGCGAGATAACCAAAACTCGCACTTGCCAAACTTAGCATAAAGTTCATGCTCCCTCAAGGTCTATAGTACTGATCTCATGTATCTCTCATGATCATCTGGACTCCTTGAGTATACTAGTATATCATCAATGAACACAATTACAAATTGGTCCAAATACTTATTGAACACCCGGTTCATCAAGTCCATAAAGGCTATAGGGATATTGGTCAATACAAACGGCATCATCGTGAATTCGTAATGACCATAGCGCGTCCTAAATGCTATCTTTGGTACACCCTTATTTTTTATCCTCAATTGATGATAGCCTGTCCTTAGGTCTATTTTGGAAAATACCAAGGCTCCTTGAAGTTGATTGAACAAATCATCAATCCTTGGCAACGAATACTTGTTCTTGATGGTTACATGATTGAGTTGCCGATAGTCAATGCAGAGACGCAAAGACCCATCCTTTTTCCTTACAAACAATACCGGCACTCCCCAAAGAGACACACTAGGATGAATGAATCCTTTATCCAGTAGCTCTTGCATCTGCACCTTCAGTTTCTGAGAAGGCCATCCTATAAGGCGCCTTGGAAATCGGTTCAGTCCCAGGAGTCAACTCAATTTCCCACTCTAGGGGCAATCCCGGCAATTCCTTGAGAAACACATCCATGTACTCCTATACTACTGCAATATCCTCCACCTTTGATCCTTCTAGCAGTGTATCTACCACCAATGCCAAATACCATTGGCATCCAGATTCCAACAATCGAGTCACATCGAGTGACGAAATCAAAGGAATGGAGGGTCCCCCTTGATTTCCCACAAACTCAAAACTATTACTCACTATTGGGTTAAACTGAATTGTCTTTCCATGACAATTCATCATAACTCGTTGCTTAGTGAGCCAATCCATGCCAACTATGACATCAAAGTCATACATTGTTGTTGCAATCAAATCAACAATTCCCTCTCGACCTAGTTTCGGGCGGTTGGCTTTCCCACGTGGTTCTTTCTATTGGGTGGGATGGGATTCCTTCTCCCCATTATCGGTCTCTTTCCAAATCGATGATTATCTCTATTAGGCACGAACCGCAAGCCAGATGCAGTCACCCTCTCGATTATATTCTTTTCTATCATATAGGCCCTCTCGTACATCTCATCAAAACTCTTTAAATTCAAGGGCACTAGCTGGGCTTTCAATTTTGGCTTCAAGCCATCTCTGAACTGTCTTGCCCTATCTAAGGGTCCTCCACTAATCTCAGTGCATACTTGGCCAACTCAGCAAACTTTGCCTCATACTGATCCATTAACATCTGATTCTGACAAAACTGTTGGAACTTTGCCATTTTTGACTCTCTCGTACTGTCTGAGAAGTACTTCCTCTTGAAAGCTTTACGAAAGGCACCCTAAGTCTGAGCCATGCCTTTAGGGAACACTTTTCTTTGAGTGGCTTCCCACCACGTACTGGTATTACCTTGAAGCTGATAAGTTGCTAGAAATACCTTATCTTCCTTTGAACATCTCAACACTATGAAGGTCTTCTTGATATCCCTTATCCAAAGGGTTGTAGCTTCAGGGTCACTCACGCCATTGAGCCTCGGTGGCTTCAGTCTCAGGAACTGCTCTAACAGCTTAAGCATTGGTCTCTCACAAACTTCTCCTCTCACTAGGGGAACCACAAGGACTACAACAGGAGCACACAGCTTGCTATCCTAATAAGGTCTCTAACGCCAGTAGGATCATATCTAGCTTAGGATCTACTTGCCTGCTACCTCTAGCATTGGTCTAACGAGACGCTGCCCTACGCCTAGGGGATCTCTACTCAGGATTGCTCATCACTCAGGACTATGAGCAACCCACCACAACACAAGAACACCAAGCAATCACAAGCATGTAAAATAAAAGCCATTCCTATCTCACTATCACAAAAATCCCACACACTTTATCACTCCAAGTCTCAATCTCGCTCTGATACCAAAATCGACGGGATGACATGCCCCGAACCCCGAGCACGTAACAACCCCTTCCCTTGGTCGATAGAAAGCGATGTCCCAAGACTCGTCAACGACCATTCATTTTATCTTTTGTTATGCGCAAGTGGAAGACGAACCATTCCCAATCCAACAAACAATCAAGCAATCAAATAAGGATAGAGGGATGAACAGTAAAAATAAATAGCAACTACTCATTTATACATTCTTACTGGATTAACCAACGGATGATCGTTTCCAATTTACAAGTCCATCAGAGGGACCGATCCATCCTCTAAGTCAGGCCAAAAAGAAACTAGGTTAATCTAGCTATATAAAAAGAACTCTCAAGTTCAGCACCACAATCACTCGGACCCATTGGACTTAGGCTCCATCGGGTCGATCACTGGTGGAGCGGGGGCAGAATTCTCCACTGCGGGTGCATTATTCGAGAGGCCTGAAAGTGGTTATACAATAACCAGTGAGATAAAATCTCAGCGAGTTCTCCCTCTAAGCCTTGGTTAGTACGCCAACTCAACCCGGGGTATCTCTCCAGAACCACCCCTCACACAACCCAACAACAAACAACCAGCAACCCGCAAGCAAACAACAAACATGGCCAACCAACAATCATATAGTCGGTTCGCATGCAACCTTACTCGGTATGCCATACCCTTCACGTTAAACCTCATACAATGCAAGCAAGGCACATGGTCGTTAGATGATACAACTCATCAATTACATGCGAATCGCGTCACAAACGATCTCATCTAGCCATTGCTACGCACTGCACGACTGTCAATTCATGCGTGCGTGCCACAAATAATATCATCATCACGACATTAAGAGCATGCAAATAATCAGAGCATTGCACATAACTTTCTTATGTCTCACAACCACACATGCTCCGATTATTACGACCCCTGCCCACTGGGCCATAGCACAACTTCATCCTCTTTACCTTGAGGCATGACGACATCAAAGGCTTACTCCTAAGACGGCATTCCCAATGGAGCATAGGACTCGCTCACTACCGCAGTCCCAGATTATAACATCCTGAATTTCGACCCATTCCGGGATAGATGAAATGGTTATTTTATCAATACACTATTAGTTACGTTTACTCTGAGTTGGCCCCTCATGAGTTAACTAACTATTCGGCAAGGCAATTAAGGATCAGTACGCGTACGACTAGTGAATTTAATTAGGGATAGGCCGCCCGACCATAAGGATCAAAGAGGAATAATACTATATTGTGGCAGGCCAATAAGCAAATAGAAATAAATCGATTCATCAAAAGTACGAGGTTGGATTGTGAGTGATTCCGCACGATTTTGATATGAACTGCGGACGACGTTAAACCGATTTCCTTTTGGCCCTGTACTCAGTGTGAGCAATTAGCCTCGTGATTACATGACAATCGAGGATCGCCCTAATTTGAATATGCACGATCATGGATTGAAAAGCTATCAACCACAGGTCAAATGCGCGAGAACCCCTAAATGCCGCACCGAAAGTTAGGTCGTACTAAAGTCGCGATTGATCGATGTTAACCACGAATTTCAATCCGGTATCGAGTATCGGACTTTTAAGGATGTCAAGACTAAAATATTGGACGTTGTCTCACTGATTCTTGGATTTATCGGTAAGCCTGAAATTATTGGAAAAGGATTCAACGGGCCGAGTTTTGGAGCCAAATATTTGGGAATTTGTGCTTCGGGGGTAAAAAGACCAAAATACCCCTTTCTAGTTGCTTGTTTAGATATTTGTCTTGTTCTCTTTTTTTTCATTTTCTTTTCTTTTCCTCCATCTTCTCCTCACGTTCTCTCTCTCTCCCCCTTTTCTCTCTCTTCCCCCTCACGTTTCCCTCTTGTCGGAAGCCCCTCCCCACTTGCCCCATCTTATCTCTCTTTTCCCCCCTTTTGACTAGTCTTCTCTCTTGTCTCTTTCTTCTTTTTCCCCACTTGCTTGACAAACCCATGTGCTCCTCTCTCTCTCTCTCTCTCTCTCTCTCTCTTCCGCGCAACACATTGATCCCCCCTTTGTAGCTCCTTCTTCCTCTCTTCTTCTTCTTCTTCTCTGCTGGCTAACTTCCCTGGCTTGCTGCTGCTGCTGCGTTTTCTTGTTGCTGCCACCCATCACCGTCGCAGCTCCGTCATCCCACTAGCTCGTCGCCGGTCACTGGTGAGTCGCCGTTTGTTGGCCTCAAGTCGAATCGGCCCTGCCTAGCCTCTGTCTTTCTCTCCTCCTCCTCTATCCGCCATTGTTGCAATGCCAACCGGTCGCCTGGACGCCGAGCAGTGAGCTGCCACCTCGCCATCGCTCGGCCACCACCTCCCTTCGCTCGACCACCCCAGACCGAGTTGCTGCCGCCCCCCTTTAGACCGAACCAGATCCGGCCAGCTGCCGTCTGTGGCTCGACCTTCGCCACCTCACCGTTGTCCCTCCGCCCTGGCCACCGCCATCCGCCTAGACCTTCGTCGGAGCCACCCCAGCCTGCTGCCACCCTGTGAACCAGCTGCACCGCCCCTCCTTCTCCCTTTTAGCTTCTGACCAGCCTTCGCCGGAGTCACTGACTAGCCACCAGAGCTGCTGGACGCCGTTTGGAGTCGTTGGACCGCGCACTAGACAGCCTTGTGCCGCCACAGCCGCCGGTTCCTCCATGTCCCAGCTTTTCGCCGTGTGGACAGCCGCCCTCGGCCGAGATCCGGTCCCGGGCCACCTCATCTCGACGCGCCGGAAGTTCCCGGGCATTCCCCTCGTTGCCACCGTCGCGCCCATGTCGTCAGAATCGCTAAACCGTGAGTCGATTTCCTAATCCCATAGTTAGGGGTTAATCTTGCTTAGGAGTAGTTTAATTAGCTTAATTATTGATTAGTGCTTTGGATGATGACTATTAGTATTTTAATACTATTTGATTATGCTTTGCTTAGTGTTAATCATGGTTAGTGTTAATAAATATTATTATTATTTTTGGAATAAATAATAATAATTTATTTTATTTCGGAATTATTAATTAATTAAATTAATTTATGATTTCGAATTATTATCATTAATATTTTTATTACTATTCATTTATGAAATTAATTATTTTTGGAGAAAATAATTAATTGTGATTATTTTATTAGAAATGGTTTTAATTGAGTAATTTTGGGGGAAAATTACTATGGTCTATTTTTCCAAAGTCATTATTATTTATATACTTCATTATTAAATATCATTGGTTTATTAAAGAAGAGTTTTACTAAATGGAATTATTTGGGTTGGATAATTAATTATGGTATTGAAAAATAATTATAAGTATTTTGTGGGACTTGCATTATTTTATCGGAACAATCGACTATAGTATTATATGCTTCTTAAATGAGTATCTTTGAGTATAATTATATTTTATACTTATTTTGGGATAATTGAGTATTGTTGGAAATAGTTGATTGTCGTCGTCGTGAGAACACTTGTTTAGTTATTGTTAAATATTGAGACACGTGGTTGGGTATCGGTAATTATTGAGGTACGTGATGATTTTAGAAAAGTATGCAAGTACTGTGATGTTGATTGATCATAATTGATTGTCAAACTGTGACTTGAACTGCTAATTGTTACAACTTTCGTGAATGATTGGACTGTTGCTATTGTACGTGACTATTGGATACTGGTGCATGACATTATGCGTGGGTTATCTAAAATGGCATGTCGCATGCGTATGAGTGATGTTGCATTCACGATAGAGCAAAGATATAAATGGATTGCTTGATGATGTGTTGCATGATTACATTAAGAGAGGGAACCCGATGTTGCTGGAAAACCGCCAATCCTTATGGGGTTGTGTCGTGGCCAGTGGGTCGCCTGACTTCGGTCGAATGCCTGACAGGGAGGGGTTAACTTTGTGGGACTGCGGTAGTGGGCGGGTCCCGGGCCTCTGTCAGTTGCGAGGCTGCGGTAGTGGGCGGGTCCTATGCTCCATCGAGAATGCCGTCTTGGGAGTGAGCCCATGACGTCACCGTGTCTTGAGGTAAAGAGGACGAAGCTGGTTTAGCCAGGAACCGCCAACCATAAGGTTGTGCCGTGGCCCAGGAGGGGGCGTAATAATCGGAGCATGTGTGAGTGTGAGACATGAGAAAGTTGTGTGAGATGCTTTGATTATTCGCATGTTCTTAATGTCATGATAATTTAAATGATAGTTTCAGTAGGTTGTGTGTGCCAAGGTCAGGTAGGGTCGCTTGTGTTTGCATCTGCTTATTAAACTATTGTCTCATAATGCTGCTTGAGGTATGGTATGTGTTGTTCGCCGGAACTAGGTTGCATGATTAGACTACCCTCGAGGCGAGCAAAATTCCTAACTGAGGCTTAGGATTTTGACTTATTGAGATTTTATCTCACTAGTTGTTGAATAACCATTTTCAGGTCCGTAAGATGGTGGATCGACGCGTGTTTCGACTCATGGCCGTTTTTGAAGGGAGTAGATTAACCCTGGCTCGTTGCTTTCATTGACTCGATAGGAAGATGTCCGTGATAAGGGCTTGTATTTGTAAACTTCCTAGGGTTAATTAGTAGATAAATAAAGCATCACTTTGGAATGTGTTATTGTTGGATTTTCCTGCTATCCCTACTTTTGTAATTGACTGGGGGTTTATGATTCGCTTCCGCATGCGTTTAATTAAAAGATAAAAATAACAGTCGGCGACAGATCTTGGGGAGTCGCAAATCAAATGACCACAAGAGAACAGGGGTTGCCGCGTGCTCGAGGGTCGGGGCGTGACACAGATAGTAACCGTTCCCTATTAGGCATCCAACATAAGTCAAGCTACTAAATGGCCACGGCACAACCCCATAACGATTGGTGGTCTTCCAGCAACACTGGATTCTCAATTTAATGTGATCATGCAACACATCATCAAGCAATCCATTTATATCTTTGCTCTGTCGTGAATGCAACATCGTTTATGCTCATGCGACATGCAATTATAGATTACCCACGCGATATGTCATGTGGTATCACTCGACAATTCCAAAATTCAATTCAACCAGCATTCAATCATGCATTTCATCATTATTCACGAATATAATTAACAACCAGCTCTTCAATAAATCACAACAATCAAGAACACATCAAATTAAGACCAAAATTCATTTCCATATGAATAGTAACGTGAACAGTAATTGTGAATAGTAAATTTCAGAATTCAATAATTAAAACATTAAATTCAGAAATTAAAAAAAATATTAATTAAAACAATTAGTCAATCAATTAAGCTAAACATTCTTAATTAAACACATAAAACACACATAAGCAACAATTAAGCATAATCAAGTACAATTAAGCAAGATTAAGTTAAGCTAATCTTAACCATATATCTAACCACCTGTCTTAGGACTAATACAACTTCATTAAACCCCTTAAACCAAAATTACCACTAACTAAACCAACCCTAAGCAAGTTTAGGCACTAACAAAGGATTAGGAGCTAAACTCACCCATTAAGCGAGCCGACAACATGGATGCGGTGGCAGCGACAAAAGCGACACCCAAGGACCTCTACCTTAGCGATCCAAGGCGGTCTCAAGGTCAACACAATAGCAACAACCTCTGCTCCTCACTAAACCTCTGAAAATAGCACTACCGGAGGAGGAAAGTGGCTGACCAGAGCAAAACGGGTTGGCCGGAGCTCTGGCGAGTGGTTAGCCGGTGATCGGCGGCACCAGGGGTCGAGGAGAAACTGTTGGTGGCTGGGATGGGTGGTTGTTAGGTCAAAAAGGGAGGAAAATTGCTGAAATAGTGAAACTGGACAGAATAGGCGCTACAGTATGCAGTCAGGGAGCAGCTAAATTCCGGCCGGTTGGCGGGTCGACCGACGACTCTAACCGGCGAATGGCCGATGTAGGCCATACGGAATCTCTCTCCTGAGCATGTTGGTGGGTGGCACGAGTGGTGATCAGCATGGGAAGGCCATGAACAACTCGATTTTTCGGAGGAAGGTCAGAAGGAAAAACAAAAAGAAGGAAAGGAAAACAAGGGAGAGAAGTGTATGGTTTTTGGAGAACTGAAAGAGGAGAGAGAGTGAAATGAAGGCTGAAGATAAGCCTCATCAAGGCCATTAATGGCTTGCCCCAACTCCCCAAGCAAATGACATCATCTTCTCTCTCTTCTTTTATCTTTTCTTCAAAATATCTAGGGGCAAAATGGTCATTTCTACTTTGCACATTTCCCAATCTGCCCTTGGGCTGAAAATGATGGGCCGGCCTAAGAAACGGGCTAGAAAATTAATAGAAACGGGCTCGGAAGGGTAAATGGTCAGTATGGTCCAACGGGCTTACTGTCTTATCTTGGGTCTACCATGGTAGTTGTCCCATCTTGGGCATGAGGCCCACACTGATCTTACCCTGCCCACATTCTCGTACGCTTGTTTCCTCAGTTCGTAAGTCTCTCTTCCAATTACTCGGCTTAACTGACATTGTCGACTGTTGCAAAAGCATTGTCCAAAAGTTCGTCCCTGACGTTCTTGAAAATTCAATGTCCAATATTGGATTCTCATTCTTTGTCAATTTTGCCCGAATGCCATTTTGGTACAACTCAGATTGATAGGTGGCTTCAAGGATTCATGCGTAACCAACTCGTGCCAAATCATGTTCAAAACTTCTCGACACATGGACGTTTTTGACTAGATGAAATTGCAAAGGATAGATTCTTATTTCAAAGTACACGATTACCAAGGATTGACATAGGGTTGTTCGCGGGCTCGATAACAGTAAACGGAATCACCCGTTGTCCCATTATGTTCTGTCTGCGAATCGACTTCTTTTCGTCTCTGGAATCGGCCTGCATATCTACAGGATCGTCTTTACGCAAGTCTCATGGTCAAGTTGTTTTTCCAAGTCAAGTTCTTTAGTCGCACGAGTTCTTTCCTCATTAACCTTTCCCCTCAAGGTCAGTACCTCGGGAATGATCTGTTCTGAGTGAGATCAACCAATAATGCATTGACGAAATCCACGTTCATTCATCTCTCAAAGACCTCGAATTTCAGGACGTCACAGGGAGGACCCTCAATCCCTTTGAAATTCGTGGTTGGAAGTAACTCGTTTATTGGATGAAGGTTGCTAAGGTTATTGGACAATTGAGGTTAATTGGTTAGTTGAAGAATCAAGAATGGATTATTGCACCTATGCAGTGATTATCGGCAGTGTAACCAAGGGACGGTCATGAACAAGTATCAATTACTAGGGATAGATGACATGTTTGACCAACTTCAAGGAGCTTCGACATGTTCCAAGATAGACCTAAGGACGGACTATCAGTAGTTGATGATTAAAAATGAGGATATATCGAAGACGACATATCGTGTTTGATTTGGTTGCTACAAGATTACCGTACTACCATTTTGATTAACTAATACACTAGTTGTTTTTATGGATTCGATGGATTGAGTGATTAAGGCATATTTAGAGCAAATTGTAATTGTGTTCGTGAGCGATATGTTGGAATATTCGAGGAATTCAGAGGAACACGAACAACACTTGAGGGTGGTGCTATAGACCATTTGAGAGCATAAACAATGTGCCAAGTTTAGTACATGCGAGTTTGGGTTTACTCGCGTTGCTTTTATGGGTTGGGTGATTTTGGACGAAGGAATTTCCGCTGAGATCAAGGTAGTCATGAATATGCCAAGACTTATGACAGTGACAAAAGTTCGAAGTTTTCTAAGTTAGACAGGTTATTACAGATGATTCGTAGAAAGGTTCTCTACGATAGTTACGTCTCTGATATGAATGTTAATGAAGGACGTAAGAATTTGAATAGATGGATAAATGCAAGCATAATTCTTAAGAGGTTAAGTATAAGTTGATTACTACACCGATTTTGAGGATTTAGTCTAGTATTGGAGATTACGAGATTTACAGTGAGGTGTCGTATAAGGGATTTGACTGCATGGTAAGGCAACAAGAAAGATTGTTTGCTTACGAGTCACAACAATTGAGGTCATTGATTTAATGGAAGTCAGATAAGTTTTATCTTGATGATTTGAGGAATTGTAGGTATGGGATCATAAGTGATGATCTATTGAATGGTGATAATCTTTGATAAGATTTATAGTGGATGATTTATTGCTCGAAAGTCTTAGATTCGATTAAGATATGAATTTACCTAAGGAGGATTATTTCGAGAGATCAATAAGATAGGGATTTGAGGAATGGATTTTTGTCTTCGGTGGATTAAGGATTAATTATCCCTTGATACTAGATGGATAAGTGGTGAAATAGCATTATTGATGATTTCTTCTCGAGGTATTAGTAAGGATTTGAAGAAGTATCTGGAAACTTTTGATACAATAAATGACATTTGGTTTGCACTAATGTTCAAGTGATTGAGGTGATATTTTCGACAAGTATTAAATGGACGTGAAAGGAATGTTGAAAGAAAAATCAGTGGTTTGTGGAATTCAGATAACGATTTGATGGAAATTCAATGAATCAAATTTCAAGTGTCGATGAGTGACCCCGTGGAAACGAGCTTAAGGGTTGACGAGCTAGAGAAAGTTTTGCACTTTGAGGTGCTCAGATGAGGTTAAAACCGTGAGGCTTGGTATGAGACAGGCCAAAGCGGATAATACTTCTATGAGATGGTACATGTCTAAAAAGGACTTTTGTTAGTAGTGGTGCAATTCGAAAATGCTCGTAATGATTGATCCGATGAGGGCGGGGAGTGGTCGCCGACGCTAGAGTGCCTGAGCAAGGAGCGACTCCTGACAGGCTTCTAGGATGTCGAAAAGGGCATAAATGAACTGAACTACGCACTGTGCAAAAAGAGAGTGCTTGTGGGATAAGATTTTATCGGAGTTGTATAGTAGCAATATGGTCAAGTTTGTGGAACTCCAATTTATGGAACGAGGTCAGGGAATTGGGAATCGCTAGTTCATAAATGGTTTGGTAATTAATGGATGTTGTGAAGATATGAGGGACAGGCAAAGGACAACACAAAGATGCTAGAAAAGCGCTCCAGACAAAAGACTAAGTCTGTTGGAATATAAAGTTTTGTATTGCATCTTCCTTAAGGTGTCGTTGATGAGAGGGACTTGTCAATTTGGACGCTACCAGTACCTCAGCTTAGTGGTATGCAGGATAAAGTTCTACAGGTCCAACTGAGGATTCGAAACCAAGAGGTGGCAGCAAAGTTGCTTTTGGCAAAATCGGAGAATGCTTAGCCTTATTGAAACCAAAGATAGTTTGGGTAAGATTAGAAGTTTTGGCAGCACTGAAAGTATTTGACAGCATTATGAGGCAGAATGAACGACTTGGGAAACTGAGGGTGCAATGAGGCATCAATACCCTCATCAGTTTAAGGATGCAAGAAGTCCTGCAAATTTCGAGAACGAAATTTTGTTAAGGGGGGAAGAGTTGTAACATCCTGAATTTCGACCCATCTCGAGATATAAGAAAGGGTTATTTCTCGATGCATTGCTAGTCACGACTACCTTGAATTGATCACTCAATAGTAACTGACCTATTTGCAAAGACAATTAAGGACTGATACGCATACGACCAATAAATTCAATCAAGGATAGGCTACTCGACCATAATGATCAAAGAGGAATGATACCACACTATTGCAAGCCAATTAGCGAATGGAAACAAATCGATTCGGCAAAAATATGAGGTTGAATTGCGGGTGATTCTGCACGACTTCGATACTGACTGCGAATGACGTTAAACCAATTTCCTTTTGGCCCTATACTTAGCATGAGCAATTAACCCCTCATGATTACATAACAATCGAGGATTGCCCTGATTTGAATATGCACGATTGTAGATTGAAAAGCTATCAACCATGGGTCAAATGCGCGATAAATCCTAAAAGTCGCTCGGTAGTTTAGGTAGTGCTAGAGTCGCAATCAACGGATTTTAATCTCGATTTTCAATCCAGTTTCGGGTATCGAACTTTCAAGGATGTCGAGACTAAAATATTGGATTTTGCTTCATTGATTCTCGAATTTATCGGTAAGCCCGGAAATTATCAGAAAATGATTCAACGGGCCGAAAAATTGGAACCAAGAGGAATTGAACTGAACCAGAGGCCCAATAGGCCATGTGCCTATGAGGGGTCGGCTACGTGGGCCCAAGCTAGCCCAAGTGGGCCCAAGGAAGCCCAACTTCAAGCCTTTGAGCCCATTAGCTTTTTCTAGCCTATTTCCCTTCAATTTGAGCTTGAATCGATTTTCTTCTAGCCTGTATAGTATCTTGGCCCATATGTACGTATAGTAAGGTATACTATACGTTTGGAATTTACCAATTTGTCCCCTTCTAGAAGTGGCATTCAATGTTGTCGCGACCTATTTTTTCCATCTCGAAGGGGAAAGAAATATCTAAATAAATAGGTTTAGGGGTATTGTCCAAATGGTGGGTCGAAGATCCTTAATTAGACGTGGGCTCTCCCAAGTCCATATCCCGCGTGACATTTGGTGTTTATGAAAATCTTCAAATATGAAGTCGCCAGTAGCCTATTGGAGTCGGCTAGAAACCAAGCGAGGCATGGGAACGAGCCTCACTTTCTACGCAACCAGAGAGTCTAGGATCAGGGACTTGATTACACTAATTAGCCAATTAGTACCCTTTCGGTACCTAATCTTGTTAATTTCAAAAAGATTTTTGTTAGGCAGTTTGGATTGAATATGTGAGGTGATCATGCGGGTGCGCAATCATCAAAATAGCAATCAGTAATTAAAGGAGGCATTAAATAAATTGCAAGTAAAATCCTAAGGTGAAGCCATAAGGACTTGTTCGATTTTAAGCACAATCTTAAGCCGATGATTTTCCCACACCTTTAAAGCGAAAATTATCCAAGAATTATTTTAAAGCTTCTTAGGGAACTCTAAAATAAACTTGGAATTTTTTGGGATTTTTGAAAATTTTCTTTTTTTGGAATTTCTAATATTTTAATATTTCAATTTTTTTCAAAACATATTTTTTTATTTTTTATTTCTTCGAAAATTTTTATAAATTTTCAAGATTCTGAATTTCCCATTAATTTTCTGAAATTTATAATTTTTTTATGATTTTTTAAATATTTTAAATATTTTTTAATTTTCTGAATTTTTGGATTTTTTAATGATTTTTTTATAATAAAAAAATAATAATAATTCGGACCGGGTCAGGAAACTCGGCCCTACTAACCTGATTCGGACCTTGTTGGTCCGGGTTGGGCCACAAAAGACTAGGCCGGCCCTAAATCACTGGGGATTAAAAAAAGGCCCACGAAAATATCGTTTTTTTTTATAGAAAGAGCCAACTTCTAATTTCTATCTCTCAGCCCAACCATCCCGGCCGGCAACGAACCCAGCCCGGCGTACACAAGCCCAAGACGAAGCCCACCTTCCTATTTTTCTATCTTTTCTATTTTCCAAAATTTTCCGATTTCTCTTTTTTAATCCTTTCCTTTTGTTCTTTTGTTTTAATTTTTTTTATTCTTTTGGTCTTCTTCTTCTGGTCTTCTTCCCCCATGTCCTCTCATGCATGCCCGATGCCTTCATGCACGAGGACCTCCAAGCCTGAAGCTCACCCGCTCTCTCACCGAAGCTCGCTCGCTTTCCAATGGGTAACCACCACTCGCCGGACATCCCATTCGACCGGCGCCGGCTATCGCTAGCCACTTACCTGGCGACTGTGAAGCTATTTTCCGGCACAAAGGAAGCTCCCATTGACTCGACAATGAACAACGATTCCACGCAAACCATACGAAAAAATGACATGATTCGAACGAATATAAGTGTAAACATGTACAGATCCCAAGTTAGGACGTGAGCAGGCTTCGTTCTTCTCTAGGGCATTTTATCGAACACTTGGCGTGTGCTACCGAATACTAAGGTTTCCGGCTCAACCGCGCCTTGAACGTGCCTTGGGGGGTCTCGAACATGACATACAAGGAACGTGGGACCAAAATGCAAGGGCGGCGAGGGCCGAAGCTTGCATGAGCCGGATGGCCGTGAGCTCCGGCCTGGTGGGCCTAAAAACAGAGCAAGGATGGAGCTAGACCTACCTGGTCAACTCGAGGACGTCACCGGGAAGGTTGTCGGGTAGGCCCATACATGTTTGAGCCGCTCTCGGTCGCTCGTATCGCTCTGGTCGCTGGGTTCGCCTTCTCTCTCTCGGATATCTGTCTTCTCTTTGTTTCCAGTTTTCTCTCTTTCGAGCACTCTCAGCTGAGCAAGAAAACCCCGGCTCCCTTTTTTTGTCTGAGTTACTCCTTCGTCTCTTGAGCTCACCCCGGAGTCCTCTCAAATCTGGTTTTTTCCGAACCCACTCGGCTCTCTCTTGCTCTCTCTGAGCTCTCTCTCGGTTATGCCTTTTTCTCCGATCTTTTCCAATTTTCCTCCTGTTCTTTTCCGTTTCGTGTCTTCCCTCCCCACTCTCTCCTTTTTTTCCTCGGATCTTTCTATGAAGAGCCTCTCCCCAGCCACTCACCCTCCGTGAAAGCCTAGCCAAAGAAGAAGCCCTCGATCTCTCTCTCGAGCTCTCCCTGATTTCTTTTTAGTCCTCTTACTCTTTTCTATCCTCCTGTTTCTGTCTTTTCTCCTCTCTGATACAGCTGCACTCGGGACCAAAAACCGCTCTGCGCTGCTCCCTCTTTTTCCTGCGCTGCGGCTCCCACTTTCCCTTTTCTGCTTTCGCCTTCTGCTGTCTTTGCTTCTGCTTCTGCCTTGCTGACTTGCTGCTACTTCTGCTGTTGACTTGCTGCCGCTTCTGCTCTGACCTACTGCCGCTTCTGCTCTGCTTGCCATGCTGCTTTTCCGCACGTGGAAGAAAAGAAGAAGGAGGAGACGGGTGGGCCGAGCCGAAACAAAAGGGAGAAGGAAAAAAGGGAAATGGGTTGAGCCCGTGCAAGGAAAGGGAAAGGGCCACATGGGGGGCCAGGCGGGCCTAGCCCTGGCCCGGCCTCCTTTCCTTTTTGTTTCCTTTTTTTTAATTAATTAATTTTAAATTTTAAAACTAGTGATGCAAATGCTCCTAATGTCTATATGCAATGCAATTTTAATGAAAGAAATTTTTGTTAAGGGATTAGAAACTAATCTCTAATTTTCCAATGCAATTAATAAATACTAAAACAAATCGCCAAAATTTAGGTGTCAACAAAGGTTGGAGGACAAGCCAAGAAAGTCAAGGAAAATTAAAGCGAAATGATGTTTTGGAAGGGAAATGGGACTTGGCTTCTTGCTTTCTCTCTCTCTCCTCATTTCTTTTCCTCCCCAATGTTGCAGCTCACTCCCACGTTTCTCCCCCTCTTCCTCACTTTTTCTCCCTCATTTTCTCTATTTTCCTCTTGTTTTCTCCATGGTTTTCCCCTTGGATGCCCCCTTGACCAACCAGACCGCCCTCACTTGCCATCTTGGCTGTCTTGCCACTATTTTGAAGCCGTTGTGCCGCTGTGGTGCCGCCCGTCTGTGGCCGCCAAGCCGCGTCTCTCCCTCTCTCTTTTCTCTTCCTTTCTCTTCCTTTTCTTATTGTTTTTCCTCTAGAAACCACCCTTGTCGTCACCGCTGGAGCCGTCACCACTGCCCAACATGTAGCCATTGAAGTCAGGGAGCCAACCGAACACCGTTGGCCACCCTCGGTTGCCGCCGGCCATTTCCGCGTTGCTACATCCCTTTCACGTGAACAGTAATTCGGGGCTATTTTGGCCCATTTCGGCCACCGTTCATCATCCATTGTTGTCCCCAAGCTTACCCCGTGTAGCCCTCGTTCCTCCCTATGTGCCGGTGTCGCTGGATTTCCAACCCATGTAAATTAATTTCCTAATCCTTGTTTAGAGGTTAATATTGCTTAGGGGTTAATTAGTGTATTTGTGTGCTTGTGATTAATCATGGTTGATTGGTTGATTATGCTGGTTAATTAAGGCTAACGACAGTTAGTTAATTGACCATAGTTAGTAATAAAGTAACTAGGGTTAACTAATTAAAGTAACTAATGTTAGTTTTAAAGTAACCAAGGTTAGAATTTAATCATGGTTAGGTTAAATGAAATATGGTTGGGTTAATTGATTAACCATGGTTAGGTTTAATTATTTTTATTTATTTAATTAATTTTGGACGAATTTACTATTCACGATTACTATTCATGTGTACTATTCATGAACACTATTCATGGCACTGTTCATACGAAAGCTAAAATTTTTAGAATTGAATTTGTTCTTGATTGTTGTGATTTATTGAGGTGCCGGTTGTTAATTATACTCGTGCATAATGAGGAAATGTGTGATTGAATGTTTGTTGGAATTGAATTTTGGAATTGTCGATTGATATCGCGTGACATATTACGTGGGTTATTTGAAATGACATGTCACATGAGCACGAGCGATGTTGCATTCACGACAAAGCAAAAATATAAATGAATTGTTTGATGATGTGTTGCATGATCACATTAAATTGAGAACCCGGCATCGCCGGATGACCACCAATCCTTATGGGGTTGTGTCGTGGCCGTTTGGTCGCCTGACTTCAGTTGGATGCTTGACAAGGAGGGGTCAGTTGTGGGGCTGCGGTAGTGGACGGATCCCATGCTCCTGTTAGTTGCGGGGCTACGGTAATGGGCAGGTTCTATGCTCCTTTGGGAATGCCGTCAATGGGGGATAGCCCATGATGTCGCCGTGCCTCGAGGTAAAGAGGACAAAGCTGGCTTGGCCAGAGACTGCCAACCCTAAGGTTGTCCCGTGACCTTGGAGGTCGTAATAATTGGAGCATGTGTGGGTAGTGTGATACGAGAAGGTTTTGTGCAATGCTTTGATTATTTGCATGCCTCTTACTGCTGTTGTGAGGCGATTGACAGTTTCTGCAAGTCGCGTGTGCCAAGGCTAGGTGAGGTTGCTTGTGGTTGTGCTTGTTAATTAACTGTCTTCTGCTTTTGTTTCTCTAAAATGTGGTGATTGATGGTTGATTTGATGGATTAGGTTGTATGTGAAACTCCCAAGGCGAGCGAAGTTCCTAAACGAGGCTTAGGGCTTTAACTTACTAAGTTTATCTCAACTCGTCGTGGTTAATCATTTTCAGGTTCGTAAGATGGAGAATCGGCGCATGTTACGGTTTGTGGCCGTCTTTGAAGGGAGTAAATTAACCATGACATGTTGGTTTCATTGGCTCGTTAGGAAGATGCCTGTGGTAAGGGCTTGTACTTATAAACTTCCTAGGGTTAATCAGTAAATAAATAAAGCAATACTTTTGAATGTGTTCTTATTGGGTTTTCCTACTATCCCTGCTTTTGTAATTGACTGGGGATTGTAATTTGCTTCCACATGTGCATAATCACAAGATAAAAATAATGGTCGATGACGCGTCCTAAGACTTTGCATCTAAATGACTACGAGAGAATAGGGGTTGCTGCATGCTCGAGGGTCAAGGGGTGACACAATGTATTTTTTCTTTCACAAGGTTTCAATTTAGTCCGTCCATAGGAGGTCTTCTAACATGACAAACCTTGAGTATGGGTTAGCTAAGCTTTTGGGGAAGTAGCAAAGTCGAGAGCTTTCTTTTGTGAAATATGCTTAATTTTGGTTTGTGTGCTTTATGACTTAGAAGTTTTTATGGTGCACAGACAAATTGATAATGATTGGATTGATATTAAATTGTCAATGCGTGGGTTTGCTCTCAATGTTGCGAGGCTTCATTTCAGAAACTCAAATAATTCTTCTCCTTTTTGCAGCACAATGAACAAGCTAATTGATATATTCAACACCGCTTATGACAGACACGGTAGGAGGGTAGAAAGGACCCCCTTTGTTTGAAAGATTCCTTGTTTCTATCAGACCAACTTCAATTGATTATGGTTCAGCATCTCTTGAGCATTGCGCTTAATTTATGGCCTACTATCAAAGTCTAGACTAGTGCATGACGCAAGTGATCATGGCTGCTGCATATCAAACAAGTTTCTTTACTGAGGCCGATGCCACATAAAAGATGGGATTAGGGAGATGAAATAAAAATCTTCATACATTCACATTTTACTAAGGTTCTCTCATTATTTGCTGGGAATGTTCCACCCTCCTGGGCATTTTGTAGTTCCTGGGGCTAATGATAGTGAACTGGGGAACCTTGCTACAAGATTTTCATATTTTATAGGCATGTTTTGACCTTTTGGCTTTGCCTTAGATGATGGTTCTAGTGCAGCTTTTAGCATCATGTAGTGATTCTATAAACTTTATGGATTTTGAGCATTGTTGTTGAACTTGTATACTTGGATCCTGTGTAAGACTTGCGTTCACTTCTATTTTTCATCTCTTCTATCCAACAACTTTGGTAACTTGCTTAGATGAAGGGTCAAATTCTCCTAAGCCTTCGAGGATGTCAAGTGGATGGTGTTTGTATATAAAATACACACAGTGTGATTCGTACAAATGAACAAATGTGGACAAATTTCATTTTCATTTAATTCCAGCTCTCATTGAGGGTATTTTATGAACCATTCGGCATATAACAACAAACTTGGAATTTCTTGCCAATTGGCTTTGACCATTCCCAAATGCGGAATCAATGAGAGAAGGAAACAAATTGGCAAAGTACAATTTCTTGTTGAGCCACTCTGGAAAAAACTCTCTTAAAGCTTTATACAGACAGTTTAGTTTTGGAGACAACAATCCCACCGCTATTTGCATACAATCATTCGCTATTGCGGACTAGTGCGTTGGCAATGTAGATAAGGGACATGCTTTTCATTGACCCCTTTCTTGCTCGATTTCAGGGGATGCAAAGCCAAGGCCCTAATGCTGATCACACACTTATTGATTTGATCCACATTTCTAATGCAGCCATTCACAATAATTGCAGCCCCTCCCATGTTCTAAGCCAACCGTCCCATATTCCCACCCACCAAAGCACATCTCAAGCTTAATCCACCATCAATGACCAACACTTTCTCTCCACCTCTAGTTTCGAGCAACTCTTGTACTTGAGAGTGACAATAGGACCCGATAACATTTTGCGTTGGCCATATATCTGGAATATTGGATGCGGCATGAGCAGGTTGCCGCTTGCCATGACTAATGCATTTGAGTCGCAATCTTTGGTTGTTGTCAGAGAAGCCATCGTTTTATCTTGCAATATTGGTTAGTTAGTTCTTGGCAATCAAGAAAAACATTGATGATCCATATATATTTTTCACTAAATCCCCTAAATAGAAAGCCGATGATTGAGAAAATTGAGAAAAACACCAATGATCTTGATATAATTTTCACAGAATCCCCTTAGGAGAAAGCAGAGGAGACATGGACCTATGGTCGAGTAGTCACATGCCTCTTTATTGCACCAGTAAAATATCGATCACCAAACTACTTACATCATACATCAATCTAAAGGAATACCTAAATGATGCGATCATGACCTCAAACAAAGTGACTTTTGTATATTTGCACATTTTGCAGACTGATGCAGTGGAGGTTCTATTTCCTAAAGGAGATGAAGAAAATAGCTAGTGCACATCTTAGCTTATGCCATAAGACCTGCATAAAAGAAAGCAAAATGTGTTTCACATATAATGAGTGAAAAACTACCTTTGTTTCAGCCATCCAGATGTTACTTCTCAGAAATATTAGACACCAAGCTTTCAGCCTCCTCAAAACGCCCCAATCCCACGAGCCAAAAACTAATGCCATTTTATCTTGCCTTAAAGATTGTCACAACTTGACGTACCAGAAGATAAATCTACCACCAGAAAAAGAAAAGAAAAAAAGCATAAGTTTTCTCATTTCGGTCCAATAAACTTCCACAAATCAAAATTGAATTTGTAATCGAGCACTGCATACAAACATCTCCAAATTCCGGTCCCTCTATAATTCCTCCAACTGTGATTCTAATAGTTCAATACGACCAAAAAAAAAAAAGAGATTCCATTACTCTTCAAGCCTTCATTCTTGCTCGATTTTCATATTTTTTTTTTATCATTCTTTGCGTTGAGTTTGAACTACAATCAATGTATGTGACTAGAACAAAAGACAGTCGCCAAACCAACTTTGGAAAAAACAAAAATCAAGAAATGAAACCTATTGTGATACATCACAGATTTAGGGCTTCTTGGGAGGGATGACTTTGAGTCGAGCTGAGCCAAGCATTGAAGTGATGCGATCGCTTCTCTCTTCTTTGTTCTGCAAGAACCGAAACCCCTCCTACACACTTTGTGGCCAAACAAGACAATTTTGACAATTAGCATGCGAGCTTCACCCAAAATGAAGATGCGAATGTAAAAACCCAATAAAAAAAAGAAGAAAAAAAAGAAGAAAAACCTGAAAGGCAGGCTTGTCGTTGCCGATTTAGGGCTTCTCATGCGGGACAACTTTAAACCAAGCTAAGCCAAGTGTAGAAGCGATATAAAAGCAGAGCGATCGCTTCTCTCTTCTCTATTTTGCAAGAACCAGAACCACCCCTACACACTGTGGCAAAATAAGAAAAATTTGGCAATCAACGTGCGAGCTTCACCCAAAACAAAGATGCAAATGTAAAAACCTAGAATTAAAAAAAAAAAAAAGAACCTGGAAGGTGGGCTTGTCATCGCAAATTTAGGGCTTACATGGCTCTGAGTAGAGTGGAGCATGTAAGCGAGCATTGTCAATGGAAGATTGGACGAGAGATCAGAGCGAGTCGTGAGGGAGGGAGAAGGCCGAGCGGAATCAAAGCTTGATTTGGGAAGGGAGAGGTCACGAGCGTGAGCCGTGAGAATGCTCTTGGGAGGAAGAGGCTGTGGAGTGGAGAGAGAGGGACCATCGTCGAAGTGACAGTGTCACCGTTGTTAGTGTGGAGAGTCACCGTCGTTGGAGAGGGAGCGTCACCATAGTGGGAGAGAACATCACCTGGTCGGGAAAGAAGGGAGAGAGTGAGTAGAGAGAGGAGAGAAAAGAGCGTGGGTAAAAAAATACAGAGGAGAGAGAAGCACTCTCGGCCCTTGGATTTGAATATCAAGCTGACGTGTGGGGCCCAAAAACAGGTGGCGGATTTTGAATGGTTTAGGGTATAGATTGCGTGGCACTTTTAAGGTACCTAATATTTTCTTAGGGCCTAGTGTCATTTTTTTCTGTCTCCTCTCTCTCTTCCCGTCACCTTTTCGTACTCTCCTCTCTCTTCCCGTTTCCTCACCTGCTCTATTGTATCATCTTTCTCCATTTAGCACCTATTTTTCGTTTTGCCTTTCTACATCCGCCATGGCTAGAGCTCAAGCTCGCCATCGCGGAAGCCATGGCTACTGAGTTTTGACATCTTACCATGGACCTGCACATGGCGGCCGGCAAGGGGTTGGCAGAGTACTCACCCGCGTTTCACACGGTGCACAGGGCGGCAGCATCGGAGTCCATTGTGACTGGCCCGGCGGCAACAATGGCTCTGTCAAAGAAGATTTCCAAAGGGACCCGCACATGGCGGCTGGTGAGGGTGCTCGCAGAGTGCACATCCGTGTTGTACGTGGCGCATAGGGCGGCAGTGTCGGAGCCCATTGCGACGAACCAGCTGTAGCAGCGGCCGTGTCGAAGAAGGTTTCCAAAGGGACCCGCACATGGCGGCTGGCGAGAGGGTTAGCAGAGTTCACGTCCTTGTTGCATGCGGCTCACAGGGCGGCGACATCGGCCGCTGGAGCTTCACGTGTGGGGATGGATGTTTGATGGGAAAACGCGACGGAGAAGATGCGAAAAAGGAAGAGATAGAGGAGAGGAGGAGAAAGTAAGGGGGAGAGAAAGGAAAATAATTCAAGTGGACTGAGGGGACAGGTGTCCCATGAATGGACTTTCTATTTGCTGACCTGGCGTCCTATCCAATATTTTCTCAAACGGAGGTTAGGACTCCCCGTCAGACTATTATGATCTCAGAACTCGGAGAAGTTTCCAAAGACCTAAAAACAGCGGTCACTTCGGAACGTGAAGAAAGGTTCATTGAACGACCGGCTTTTTGAGATACCCAAGGAGCCATCAAGAACCTATACTTAAAGGAACGAGATATGAGAGTCCTACGGAGATATGGCGGTACATATCCCAATGTATTACGCAATTGTACTAGTGGATAATATATATATGGATGAATAGATTGATTTATTAATGTTACGGGCCATATGGGACAGTGTTAAAGCTTTGATGATTCTTTAAACGGCGAGTTGGCGGCGTTATGAGATAGCCAGGGCTCGATACGAGAAGTCCGATTCTGACTCAAAAGTAGTGAGAAACCTTCAAGGCAAGCCTTACTCAAGGGAGGTAAATGAGACCTTGTCGAAGTGTTGCTCGGAGCCTTCGGTGTCAAGGACGTTGGGTGTGTGTGTATATATATACTGAGCGACAAACCAACACAAGATAGAAGGTGTACACTATACGAAGAAACATGTATATTAACAAGATCAAGAAAAGTGCATGAGCAAGGATAAAGCAGTTAAAAACCACACTGCTGTCAAAATGCAAGAACGAAAGTGCGTAGGCGCAACTCTAGATTCTTAGGGCCTGTTTGGTCACCATTCTATTCCCCGAAACAATTTCTGATCAGAAATAATTATTTTTTATTATGCTCCTGAGAATAATTTGTAAGTATTTAAAGGTGTTTGGTATACTGTTCAAAATTTTTATTCCCGGAATAGAATTGCATTTGGTATGAGTCTTCAATTTTTTTTTATTTTAATTTTTTAATACTTTTATTATAATTTTCTTATATTTCTCTTTCTCTTTTTTTATTTTTCCCTTTACTCTCCTTCTTCCTCTTTTAGTGGGCAGTCACCATCGCCAGCCGGGGGTAGGGGGAGGTCCGGCCAACTTGGCGGAGCCTCACTAGGCTAGGGCGAGGTCTAGGGAGCTCACCAAAGGCTCGCCTAGCCATCAACACGAAGTCAGCCTCGCCCTGTCCTGGTGAAGCTCCAGCGAGCTTGCCGGACCTCGCTCGACCGCTTGCTAGCGGTGGTCGGGGGGCAGCGATTGGGCAGCAATGGGGTGGTTGTGGGTTGGGAGGAGGAAGAAGAAGAAGGTAGTGGTCGGGGGGCAGCGAATGGGCGGCAATGGGGTGGTTGTGGGTTGGGAGGAGGAAGAAGAAGAAGAAAGGGAAGGGAAAAAAGAGGAGAGGAAAATTAATTCTCAAAATTGTTTTTGGGAGCGGGAAGCAACTTTTTTTTTATTCTTGATTCTATTCGAAATCTATTCCCGAGAACAAATTTGTTCCCGGGAACAAAAAATTTACCAAATAGATTTCTGTTCCAAATTTGTTCCCTGGAACAAAAGAATATAATCAGTTGTGCCCGGGAATATTACCAAATAGGCCATTATTTTCAGCACAACATTGAGAATTTCGAGTAACTTGGGCACGAATTGTTGCATGCAGCCGTTCGCATTGCTGTTGGTGCATGAGGTCAACAGCTAATTTTACAAACGCCTCGTGGAGCTCAGTTTTCCGAAGAAGGTCTGAGGAGGATGGGCAGTTTGGGTTTGCAAATCGTAGGAGCGTGGAGTTTTCACGCTGATCACTGTCCAGTTGCTGAGTCAGGAATTTGATTTCATCTTCAACGTCAGATCTTTCTGCTTCCTTTGATCGATACTAGTCGTCAAGCGCTTGAATAGAGATAAGGTGAACGCAGTTGTTTCCCAGAAACCGCGGCGGGGGGGATTATCCAGAAGACAGGATGTCGGACAATCTCCGTAGGAATAGAATGGCATGTATTTGACTATCCACGTATGATCACTCTATTTATTATAAATTACACGAAAAAATAAAAAGAAATGCATGGATGTTTTAGGTAACACAACAATGGTTAAATACCGAAAGGGCGCTAATAGACATGTTAGCGTAATCAGAATCCCTGAAAACCCTAGATCTTTAGTTCCGTAGAAAATGAGGATTCACTCTCGACCCTTGATTAGGCTTTCTAGCCGGCCCCCAAAAAACGAGGCTAGTAGCGATTCCTAAATGTTATATTAGGTTGTCGAACCAAATCTAATAAAAACGAACCTGTCATGCGGGGTATGGGTCTTGTGTGGACTCACCATGATTGGTAGACTCGATGCGGCAGTAATCTAAAAAGATGAAGTGATGCCATTTTTTTGGCGAATGTACATTTGAGAGGGCTATCATGATAAAAATATCTCTAAACTTGCCTTTCACATCCAGTTTTCTTTTCATAAGATGTGCCTTGTGTGTGGGAGACAAGTCACAACATTTTTCCGCTGTCACGCGGGGTATGGGTTTAGGAGAACCCGCAATCACATAAATTTCAAACTTAATGGGTCAAAACCAAAGACGAGGTGATGGCATTTTTTGTGGACGTAACCTTGAGTGCGAGCTCAAGATCAAATACCCCTAAACCAGTCTCCCCCAATGTCTCCACGGTGAGGCAGCTCAAGGTGGGCAAGTTAGAACATCGGTTAACTTAGAAAATCATATAACTTCTCCTGCATTTTACTTGAGTTCTTAATGGACTCATAATATATTAGTGGCAGCTCCATTATAAACTAAATTGCATGTTTAATTTATTTAATTAAAACCCCAAAGTTACGATTTGTATTGTCTTGGGAGAGTCCATGCTTAGCGAGGGTACTATCACTTTAATGAGTGGCCGCTTGTATAAGCATATTAGTTTATTAGCTTTTTCTTGGTTGTTTGGCTTTGGGAAGGTCGCAACATCAACTAAGGATAAAGGACTTTCAGAGGGATAAAGTTCACCACTGTGGGAAGATTGCAACATCAACTAAGGATAAAGGACTCACCACCACGGCTTAAAGGAGCACCACCCACAAATAATAAAGAACTTTGGGTTCACCACCAATGGAATTGGATACATAACTGAAGATAGATATTCACTCACTTGATGAAAATCTCACATATTCATCAAATTCAAGTCTTTTGTGTAGAAAATAAGATTGCACCTTAATTTGTAGGGGTACTCTTCTAAGCAAACAAAAATGACACATAGAATTCTAAGAAATCATAATGACTATGGACAGTTAGCTAATTATGATTCGAAACAGTCATGCTCATGAAAGCTAAGACACGAAACCACAACACAATTAAAACGCATAATAGCTAGGACTTAATGCTTGATAACTAGAAAGCTAAATGCATTTAACTAAGACCAAATGCATAGTAATTAGGATTAGACCTTCAAATTCGTGCACCAACCTTGGGAGCCAAATAACCACTATGGAAGATCAACCAACAACGATGGAAATAGAATAGAGCAACCTCTTGTTGCTAGGTAGTCGATTAACAATCTCGAAGTGACAACAAACTAGTAAATCGACATCTTGGTAGTTGATCAGAAACCATGAAATTGACAACTAATCCATTGAATGGACAACTTCCCTACATAATTGATGTCTTCAACCTGAACCCATAAAATCGAATTGTAACAAAAATCAGCCTATGCTTGTAGGAGCAAGCATTTGGGTTGGATCAATTGATGAGATCTCAAAGTATGTTGAGAGTTGTTTGACAAGACTTTGTGCTCCTGCATCAAATCCTTTGATCAACCACTTCAACTAAAACATCAAATAACCACTAGGGTTTGCACACCCTTTCCAAAGGGGAGGGGGAAGGTAGGGGTTCGAATCCCCATCTTCTCAGGGGGTTTGATATCCTCAATTTGAACCCCTATCTCAAACGCGAGGAATAGCCTAAAGTATCGATGCGCAGATAGTAGAAATGGGCCATAAATCAATTCAAGGATCGTTCTTGAGTCAACTGTTCGATTGGGAAAACCATTAAGGATAGAAATGCACTTGACTAGAGAATTTGACTAGGGAAGACAGCTCAATCATAAGGATAGACGTGGGACAATCTTATGTTATCATAAGTCAATTAGTGAATGGTTATAGATTGGCTCGGCATAAGTATATATAGGCGAATTGTGAGTAATTCCAAATGGTTACAATACTAATTACGAAGAATCCTAAACTAGTTCCACATTACTATGTACTTCAGGATTAAGCAATTGGTCCCACATAATTACATGATAACCAAGGATCATCCATGAATCGAAGAGGCACAAACGTGGATTGATATCGAATCAACTATGGGTCGAGCGTGCGAAACCTCTAAAAGCCACTCACTTGTATAGGCCGTATCAAAGTTGCTTTTAATCGATTTTAGCCATGAATCATGATATGATCATGGGTTGATCTTTGGATAATTAAGAGATAATCTTATCAAGCATTGATTAATTAGTCTCCCTACTTATCATAAAGCCTTAATTTTTGGACAAGTGGAAGTGGGCCAATTTTTGGAAGCCTCATTAGTGATTCATGCCCAAGAGAGAGAAAGAAGCCCATGAAGCCCATGAAACCTTTCAAGCCCAAGTCCAAACACAATTCAAGCCCATTGATAGTTTTGGAAATTTGCACGTTAATGACCTGTGCGTGAATAGTGTTTTGCATTATTAGCCTTGTTAATTATATCTTCTAAAAGCTTATTTGGGAGGAAACTTAGCTTGGTCTTGCTTGAGGAAGGAGGGGACGCTACTTTGAAGGAAAAGGAAGAGGCTTGGTTGGTTTTCAATTTGAAGCATGTGCTTGTTGGATAGCTTATGATGGCCTAGAAGTGAGACTTGATGGAGAAGTTGCAAGAATGTTTCTTGGCCTTGCTTTTTCACTTGGATGGGAGGGTTTCAATGAAAGGCTAGCCTAGGGTGGACTTAGAGTTGATGATGGCAAAGTGAATTATTGGCCTCTTGTAAGAAGACTTAAGAGGAAAGCCTTCTATCTCTCTCTTATTCTCTCATTCTCTCATTCTCTCATTTCTCATTTCCCTCATCCTCTCCCTTTCCCTCTCTCTCACGCCCACTCTCTCTTGCCCACATCCTCTCTCTTGCTCACCTCTTTCAGCCACTACCACCTTCACCGCCTCACCACCATTGCCCTCACACCATCCTCACCATTGCACCGCTATCCGTCTCACATCGCTCATCATCCACTGCCACCATTCGCCTCACTGCTGCTCACCATCATGCCATCATTTGTTCTTTCATTCATTCATTGGTTCATTGTTACTCGTCATCGTCCCTAATTGTCAACAGTTTCATAAGTAGATCATCTAATCCTTGGCTAAGGCATTGTTCTACGTGGTTTGCAATATAGATCTAGTTCTTGAATGTTCTTGTCTGAGGTTGTCAAGTGCTTGGATGGTCGATCTTGCTTTGTTAGGAAGAGAGAGCATGTATATTAATTTTGTATGGTTTGCTCGTGAATGACTTGAGTTTTATGCTTTGTCACTTGCCTATTTAGTTGCAAGGAAGGGTTGTTATTGCTATAGGATTGCCAAATTAGTAGAAACTACCATCTTGTGATCACAATGTTTGTCTAACATTGCAAGGATTCATTGGGGTTGAATTATATGCTCATGGAAAACTACTTTGAATAATTGATGGGTGATTTTGATGTTGTTTTGCAAGTGGCAATGATGTTGAGACATTTGTCATTATATGTCGTTGTCAAAAGTTTGAAAATCATGTCTCGAGTTTTCGACAAAAGACTTGCATAGTCTTGGACATGTGTGGAACCATACTAGACCGAGTCCTTCTCTTAGTACAATGATATTGAGGTGTATCATTCCGAACTGGGATTGGCCTAAGTTGGTGCTCGAGTTTATCGAGTCAAGCTAACAAGTTTTTGCATCGAACTCGGCATTTCTTCATCAACTTAATTCTCGTAAGTCATAACACACATGTTTTGCATGCTTTCAAGGCTATGGCTTAAATTGGAAGATAAGAAACGGCATGAGTGCTTAGTTGTATGTGTAATCACATGAAATAACCTGTCATTGAAGGTTTTTAGGATGATGCTCGATGTTTATTGGATGCTGGGTGGGGATCCAGATGCCGTTTGTGGATGGATTTCAGAACGAAGCTCTTAATTGGATGCCGTCTTCAAGGAAGGTTGAGATGTTATTGTGCCCAATAGGATGGAACGATGCCCGGTCAAGCCAGAAGCCCCGGTGGGGGTTCGGTTGTGGCCACTTATAGTCGTAATAATTAGAATACATATGAATGATTGAGGATGCAATTGTGCATAATTATGTGATATAATTGTGTTCTTGAATTATATGTACAAGGTAGGAATTGAGATCCTCTTTTGTGTTAATAGATGAGGCAAAGCAAAGGCTTTGCTATTGATCTACCATTGGTATGTTAAATTCTATGTTTGGTGTGTTTCTGATACGAGACATCCTCCTATATGAGGATTAGATGATATACTTATTGAGTTTTGACTCATTTGTTGTTGTTTAAATTTTTTCTGGCCTTTAGGTATGAATGTCCATATCATTTGCTTCAGGCTCTCCATGGCTTTAGAGTTAAAAGTGTTTGATTTTGCAATGATTAGGAAGAGATGCAATCTTCCAAAAGCATACCACTACGATGTGGGTTGATGAGGGGGTTAAAGCGTTTGGTTCCCCATTGCTTTGTAGCCTCATTTGTTTGGTTCAATGGGGATCACTTTGGTCTTCTTTGAGGGTTTAGCAGACCACCCGATGGCCTCACTGAAGCACCATTGGATCCCATGGTAGCAAACCCTCTCGAGGTTACTATGAGCGATCCCGAGCCCGAACCGTAGTGGACTAATCACCTCACATAGGGCAAACACTTTTTGAAAGTCATCCTCATAGATAAAGGAGCTAGGACTAACCCCCAACCCCTTTTAAGTTTAATTGGAAAAGCTCATGGTAGTGGGCTTGTAATTAATCAACTTATTATGTGTGTGTGTGTGTGTGTGTGGTGTTCAAGTGTTTTTCTTACTATCTATTTGTTGTTTGTTGTTGGGTAATGAAGTTGTATGCTTCCTGTCATGACCAGCCCTCGACAACAGTCGGTGTCGGGAGGAACGGAGTTTAGGGGTATTTACTCATAAGACCGTCCTCAAAGAGCAAGTTATAAAAGATGGCTCGAACACATTATCAATGACAACCATATCCACCAAGAGGTCCATCAATTGTGAGTGTAGGTTGTCCCAAATCTATACCCCATGCAACAATGAAGATTCAACTTATTTATCTAAGTTAATTAACAACCTAAGATAAAGGTTTATGAGTTGCCACTAGCCTCAATTTGAAGGCCGGCTAGAAAGCCCAATCGAGGGTTGGGAGAGGTTCTATCGATTTCTATGCAACCAAAGCTTTAGGCCACTAGCTAATTGTTTCTATTAGCGCATTTTCGGTACCTAACAGTCATTATGTTTAACCTAAGGTGTCCATGCATGACTTGTTACTTTTTCGTGTCATTTTGGAGATATAAGGTGATCATGCATAGGTGTCGGTTCTCATGCCATTCTAATTCTAAATAATTTTAATTGAAATTGTAGTGCATAAAGTAAACAGCCAAGGAAAGCAGTAAATCTAACATGCAATCCTAAGAAAGTACATAAAAAGAACAAGAAGGAAAGGAAAAGAACCTGCAACTCGTCTGGTTTATATACAACACGACAGAAAAACCCGAGATATGTATCGGGTGTCAAATGAATGGTAGAAAATTTGTGGTTGGAAAGGACATCGACCATCGCCATCTTTGGAGCCACCTTCATTGCTAACCCTAAATCTAGACTAGTTCTAAATGAACAATTTACAATGGAAACAAACAATGATTCAAACAAAAGCATATGAGACATGGCAAGTGAGCAAATAAGAATCATTCAACCAACGAGTTGGAAAAGGCCTTGGGGTCGGCCTTTGAAGTTACATGCACAACGTGCCATGACATATTATCCCCATTCATTATTAGACATAGTATATGACTTTTAATCATAATTATTCACTTTATAGTGACTAATGTCATAATCCCTAAAGTTGAGTTCTAATGTATATCCCAAGATTACCCTCATGCATGCATTGAGCTTGAAAATAAGTACACGACCAGGCCCAAAGACTTTATTTCTCAATCAATCAAGCAATTAGTGTACCGGCACCTATTCACTTCACTAACCAAGCATACATCGATCAAAATTTCAAGTATCAAACATGCATTTGATGACTTCTTTTTTGAAAATTTTTATGTTCAAAGTTTGTGAGACGTCAATTGAAAGTCATGAGGACATCACGAATTAATTCTACATCCATCATTTCTTAAAAATCATGGAACGTACACGTATTACATTCAATAGAACAGGGGATCTAAAACACCTTGATAAGAAGCGAGTAATTGGACATGACTCATTAAGCCGTAGACCTCACCAAAATTCCAGTATGTGATACACTCAATATAACATTTTTCATGAGACAGCTTCTTAAGATGAGTTACATGTGAATTTATAAAAATCCTAGAATTCAATAAAATGCATTAGAACAGAACAGAGCAGCAATAAATGAATGCAATCTCATGGCAAAATGAACAATTAACGATGTTGAAAATTCCTCAAATTTTACCACATGATAGTCCGAAGGATGACAAACAAAGTTTGTGAAGGATCTGAGTATTGAATCACAACAGAAAAATTCCAAAAAAAAAGGCAAATTGCGGATGCGCAGATGCTCACAAGTGGGTTTCGAATTTCATGCTTTTCTAGATTATAGGGCAACATTGTAAAAATGGAAAAGTAGTCCAATTGACATGCAGATGGATTGATTTTGGTGTGATTAGAAAAATTAATGAATTTTCTAAGACTTTCTAAGAGATGACATGACATGATCAATTAAGGTCATTTACTCTTTCAATCATGGGCATTTTCATGAACATGCGAATTGACTCAATTTAGGGCAGTAAGCACATGAACAAATTGCATGGTTTAACTTTTGTATATGACATGGTAAAAGTGTGAGATAAATCATGTAGGTCAAAAATCAAACCACAAAAAATTTTCATTAAGGGATTGAAGCCCTAATGCAATCACGAAACATGATATGAAAATGTTAATGACGGGATGTATATTGAACATTTTCATGATAACAGAACCAAATAATCTGGAAATATGCAATGACGAGATGAAATGATGTTTCATTAGCATAGCATAAGTGTCCCTAAAGTGATATTATGATATGCAATGATGTTCATGAGGTGTTCATAGACAAACAATCACAATCAATTACACAATCACACACATGCATACTTGAGTTTGCACAAGACAATGCAGGGGTCAGGACGATTTTTAATGGATTTCATCTCGTCAGTGACATTTAAAAATCATGGGAAAAATATATGTCATGACCTACATCAAGATGAACAAATATCTAGAAGGGATCAACTCGAAAGGAGTTTGGAAAAATCACAACAAAATCAGTAAAGTCAGAATTTCGGATTCTGAAATATACATACCAGCAGAACAGATGACATGTTTTGGAGGATTTAACCTAGTTGTGCTCATTGAAAATTTTGAGAAAAAAAGTATGTTATGACCCTCATCCATATGCACAACTTTCATGAAGAATTCTAGATCATATTCCAATCATAAAAATCAGAAAAGATTCATGAGACTGATACATGCAATCAGGAACTTTAGAAATCGGTATATATGACGGTGATGTTAGGCTATTCGTCCTATCATGATGATATCTAAACTTTTTAGCAAAAAATTATGTTCTAGCCTACATGTCACGAACATTTTTTGTGAAGGAATCATCTCAAAATTTTGATCACAAAATCGACAAAAAATTGCAAATTAGCAAAGATTGGATCCATCACAGAATAGCAGTAATCAGTATGCAATCACAGAACCTATACAGGACTTTGATGACAGTTTTCAGGCATCAAATGAAGGTTGATCAGAGTGATCTATGGCTCGTTAGAAAGCTTATCGAGTCTATATTAAAAGTCGAAGAGGCCTTGAACTCATTCAAATGAGTTTCCAAGCTCAAACGAAGAGGTCTTTCTAGGCCTGTCAATCTGGAGCTTAATTTTAACAGATTAAGAACAATCACTTAATCAAGCTTAATCACACCACATTTATTCAAGAAAATCAGTCCATGAGTATCATAAAACATCACAGCAACTTTATCAATCACAAATCAAAACTATGCTTGAGTTTTAGCCCCGATCACCTATTGCGATCTCGCTTTATCGAATTCATGATAAGGAAACCAACCTTTATACGCGTTTAACCATTGAATCGAGTTCAACTCTACAAGAACCGATCACCAGCGACCACAGAATTAGTACAAGGATGCCGGAGAACGTCCTGGTTGTTGGAGGGGAAAGAACCGGTGCTGGATTAGTGCCGGTTTTCTACTACACAGAACTGGTCTCAAAGCAGACTAGTTCTCTACACCGAGGAAGATCGGGCCAAACGGCTCGATCGAGAGGTTGTCAGAGGGAGCGTCAGTCATCAGGATGTTGGGGAAAGGAGGAGGATCGCTATCGGGGGAGGCACCATCAATAAGGAAGCCGCAAGGAGGCCGTTGGAGCTCAGTTTTGTGGTGGTTTTAGAGGGAGAGTGGTCGGTTTTTAGAGAGAGATAGAGAGGGAAATAAGAGAGTTTAGAGAGAGATTAGAGAGAATTTTATGTAGAGAGAGAATATAGATATGAAAAAATGGCGTCTTCAATTTTGGAGGGAAAATAGTATATATATCCCTTCTTAATCTTATGTCACGCCCCGAACCCCGAGCACGCGACAACCCCTTCTCTTGGTCGATTGAAAGCGACGTCCCAGGACTCGTCGACGACCATTCATTTTAATCTTTTGTTATGCGCAAGCAGAAGACGAACCATCCCCAGTCCAACAATCAATCAATCAATCAGGGATAGAGGGATGAATTAACAAGAACAACCATCACTACTCATTTGCACAATTTACTGGATTAACCAACGGAGGATCGTCTTTTGAATTACAAGCCCGACAAAAGGGGCCGATCCATCCTCTAAGCTAGGCCAAAAAGAAACTAGGCTAATCCAGCTATACAGAATGAACCCTTGGGTTCAACACCACGGTCACTCAGACCCATCGGACTCGACTTCGTCAGGTCGATCACTGGAGAAACGGGGGTAGGATTCTCCACTGCAGGTGCGCTATTCTAGGGGCCTGAAAAATGTTAACCACGACGGGTTGAGATAAAATCTCAGCGAGTTCTTCCCCTTAAGCCCCAGTTAGTACACCAACTCAACCTGGGGTATCTCTCCAGAACCACCCCTCACTCAACCCAACAACAAACAACCAGCAACCCGCAACCCGCAAGCAAACAATAGACAAGGGCAACCAACAAACAATTAGTCAGTTCGCATGCAACCTTACCCGGCATGCCATACCCTGCACGTAAAACCTCATACAATACAAGCAATGCAACCAACAATCAAAAGTCGGTTTGCATGCAACCTTACCCGGTATGCCATACCCTGCACGTTATAAGTCAGCACAATATACACAATGAACATGGCCGTTAGATGATGCAATTCATCAATCACATGTGAGTCGCACCACAAGCGATCTCACCTGGCCATTGCCACACCCTACACATTATAAAATCATGCATGCGTGCCATAAATCATGAAGTGATCACCTCATGCATAATCGAAACCAATGACGTCATGTTTCTCATGTACTCTCGCATTCACACGTGTTCCGATTATTACTGCCCCACAGGGCTACAACTTGGTCGAGGTGCAACGGCGCTACGGCGCCCTTCCTCCGCAGAGGCCCAACCGTGCCCTTCCGTGCTATTGCTACGGCGCTACGGCGCCCTTCCTCCACAGAGGCGCAATCATGCCCTTCCGTGCAGGCCGAGGCGCTATGGCGCTACGGCGCCCTTCCTCCGCAGAGGCGCAATCGTGCCCTTCCATACCCTCCGAGGCGCCACGGCGCTACGGGGCCCTTCCTCTGCAAAGGCGCAACCATGCCCTTCCGTGCCCTCCGAGGCGCAACGGCGCTACGGCGCCCTTCCTCTGCAGAGGCGCAACCGTGCCCTTCCGTGCCCTCCCTTTCCATAATCTCCGATAAATCGGGTTCAACTTAGTGATCACGCAAGCATTCCATCATAATCCACTTATTATCTTTGAGCATTAGCCAATGCACACATGCTTGCATATAAAACCTCAAATCATTTCTCACAAAGGCGGTCCATTTCCGATGTCCCTCGGACAAACCATTTTCCCCACCTTTCTCATAAAAGCGGTCCATTTCCAGTGTCCCTCGGAAAAACCATTTTTCCCACCTTTCTCATAAAAGCGGTCCATTTTCAATGTCCCTCGGACAAATCACTTTCTTTCTCATAAAGGCGGTCCATTTCCGGTGTCCCTCGGACAAACCATTTTCTTTCTTTTGTGAAAATCACACTATTCAAGTGGATGCTTATGCAATGCCACATCCAATTCACTTCATATGATTAAGGCACATGAAATTATACACAATTTCACTTCCAGATGAACAGTGCCATGAACAGTAATCGTGAACAGTGAAATTTCCGAATTTAATAATTAAATAATTTAATCCAGAAATCACATAATTTAATCAATAAATGCAGAAATTAAATAAATCAATTAATTAAAACAATTAATCAATTTAATCAAGCAAAGCATGCTTAATTAGCACATAACACACAATTAAACATAATTTAACAAGATTAAGCTAATCTAATCTTAACCCTTAATCTAACCACCTATCTTAAGGCTAATGCACTTAATTAAACCCCTTAAACCAAAATTATCACTAACTAAACCAACCCTAAGCAAGTTTAGACACTAAATAGGGATTAGGAGCTAAACTCACCCGTTAAGCGGGCCGGCGACACGGACGCGGCGGCGGCGACGAACCCAACACCCGGGGACCTCACTCACGACGATCCAAGGTGGTCCCGGGCTCAACACAGCAGCAACAACTCGGAATCTCCACTGCAACTTTGAAAAAACTGCACTGTTGGAGGAGGAAGAAGCTGATCGGAGTTGAACAAGCTGCCCGGAGCTCTGGCGAGCGATTGGCCGGCGATCGGCGGCACCTGGGGGTAGAGGGGGAACTGTTGGAGGTTGGGATGGGTGGTGGTTGGGTCGGAATGGGAGGAAAATGGCTGGAAAGGCGAAATTGGACAGAGCTGCCGCTACAGTGACGGTCCGGCGAGCAGCGACTTCCGGCGGCTGTACAGGACGGGCGACGACTCCGTTCGACAAACGGCCGACTCCATCTGAACATTTTTTGTCTTCTGAACACAACGGCAGGTGGCACGGGCCGAGATTCACATGGGAAGGCCATGAACAACTCGATTTTCCGTGGAAGGTCAGAAACTGAAATTTCAGGAAAGCAAGGGAAGAAGGGGAGAGAGGGGCTGCGATTTTGGAGGGCTGAAGGAGGAGGAGAGAGAGTGCATTGAGGGCTGCTTCTAGGCCTCATCAATGCCATTAATGGCTTGGCTCAAGTCCCCACAAAACATGACATCATCTTCTCTCTCTTCCTTTGACTTCTCTTCAAAATATCCAAGGGCATTTTGGTCATTTCCACCTTGCACATTTCCCAATCTGCCCTTGGGCTGAAAATGAAAGGCAGGCCTAGGAAATGGGCTGGAAAATGAATAGGAACGGGCTCGGGAATTTGTTGGGCTCGAATTGGCTCAAGGTTAGACAATGGGCTCGGAAAGGTTAAGGGTCGGTTTGGCCCTACGGGCTCACTTGCTTGCCTCGAGCTTTCCACGGTGACCATCCCACCTTGGGCGCGTGGCCCACACTACTCTTGCCTAGCCCACGTCCTCGTAAGCTCATTTTCTCAGTCCGAAATCCCTTTCTTAAAAACTCGGCTCAACCGACACTGTCGACTGTCGAGGAAGCATCGTCCAAAAGTCCGTCTCGAACGTTCCGGAAAATTCGAAGTCCAATCTTGGATTCTCATGCCTTGTCAATTTCGTCCGAGTGCCGTTTTGGTACTACTCAGACTGACAAGCGGCTTCGAGGATTCACGCATAACCGACTCATGCCAATTCACGTTCAAGACTTCTCGACACATGGACGTCCTTGACTACATGAAATTGCGAAGGATTGATTCTTATTTCTAAGTACACGATTATCAAGGATCGACATAGGGCCATTCGCGGTTCGATAACAGTAGACGGAATCACCCGTCGTCCCATTATTTCTGTCCACGAATCGACTTCTAGTCGTCCCTAAAATCGGCCTGCCTGACTACAGAATCATCCTTACGCAAGTCTCACGGTTGAGTCGTTCTCCCAGGTCAAGTTCTTTAGTCGCACGAGTTCTGTTCTCATTAGCCTTTCCCCTCAAGGTCAGTATCTCAGGAGTGATCAGTTCCGAGTGAGATCAACCAACAATGCACTGGCGAAATTAATGTTCAGTCCTCCCTCAGAGGGCTCGAATTTCAGGACGTCACAATTCTTCCCCCCTTATAAAAATTTCGTCCTCGAAATTTGCAATCACCAAATCCTCAAAAAGATGGGGGTGCTGATGCTTCATCACTTTCTCACTTTCCCCATGCAGCTCTCTCTGTTCCATGATGTTGCCAAATCACTTTAACCAAGGCAATAGTCTTGTTTCGGAGTACTTGCTCTTTACTGTCCTCTATTCGTGTCGGCCTCTCCACGTACGACACTCTGTCATCTACGTCCAGTTTTCTCAAAATTCAACATATGATTCGGTTTTGGTTCATACTTTCTCAACATAGACACGTGGAAAACATCATGTACTTGAGCAAGTTTCGGTAGCAATGCAAGACGATACGCTAAAACATGTACCTCGTACTTAACTTTCCTTTCTTGCCAAATCTGGAAGTACCCCTCATCGGCGATACTTTCAAAAACACATGATCGCCCACCTTAAACTCCAATGATCTACGACACTTATCTGTATAACTCTTCTGACGACTCTGAGCTGTCTTTAGTCTATCTCTAATAATCTGAACTGCATTCAATAACTGCGAAACCGAATTTTGAACCAGCGATTCCCAATTCTCTGACCTCGTTCCATAAACTGAAATTCCACAAACTTGATCATATTACAGCTATACCATTCCGATAAAATCTCATCCCACAAGCACTCTCTTTTTTTTTGCACAATGTGTAGTTTAGTTCATTTCTGCCCATTTCGACATCCTGGAAGCCTACCAGGAGTCACTCCTTGCTCAGGCACTCTGGCCCCAGCGACCACTCCCCGCTCTCGTCGGATCAGTCGTTATGGGCCTCTTCAAACTGCACCACTACTAGTCCCCTTTAGATATGCACCATCTCATAGAGGTATTAGCCGCTTTGGCCTATCCCATACCAAGCCTCACGATTTTAACCTTGTCTAAGCACCTCAAAGTGCAAAACTTTCTCCAGCTCGTCAACCTATGAGTTTGTTTCCATGGGGTCACTTATTGACTCTTAAAATCTGATTCACTGAATTTCCATCGAACCACCATCCGAATTCCACAAACCACCGATTTTTCTTTCAATATTCCTTTCACGTCCATTTAATAACCAAACCAAGAATTCGTCTCAACCACATGAAAATTAGTGCAAACCAAATGTCATTTATCACACTAAAGGCTTTTGAGTTCTTCTTCAAATCCTTTCTAATTGATCGTCCGTCTACGAATGGTACACCGTACTATATTGCAGTTTCGTCCCCTAAGCCGACCACAAACTTTTCCAGAAAGTTGCCACAAACTTAGGATCACAGTCAGATGTGATCGTCACTGGAACTCTATCAATGCGTACAATTTGACGCACGTACAATTCCGCATTCCTATCCAACATAAAATCTTTTCTTACCGCAATGAAGTAAGCTAACTTCATCAATCTGTCAACTACTACCCAAATCGAGTCATTGCCTTACTGACTCCTTAGTAGTCCCATCACAAAATTCATCGTAATGTGTTCCTACTTCCACTCGAGAATCTCAACTACGATGAGCTTCCAACAAGACTGCTTCTTTAAGCTCTGCATTTTTTGGAACGCACAATCGTCCTCGAAACCTTAACATCCCATCCTCGAACACTTGAAAGTTTGCTTTCCTTTTTGCCTGATCCGTTTGCAGGATCTTAACAATTTTAGAATCTGTCACTTGGCACTCGTAATCCTACTTTGCATCTCGGGTTCCACCTTGAGAGAGGCCATTAGACTAGCAAGATGGCAACCTCAATTTTAAAATCTGAGTCCCTGACTCCCTCCAAAAGAATCCATTCTCGTACCATCATCTAACCAATTATCGACTTTTGACTAAGTGCATTTGCCACTTTATTCGCTTTCCCCGGATGATACAAATTTTCACAATCATAGTTCTTAAGAAGTTCCATCCATCATCATTGAACATGAGGCAAAGATGATTGCTACTAATTCCAAATCATGCGTCACTGTAGATTTCGTATCCACCAAGACCAGATAGTATTGTCAGAACAGGTGCGATAGTCAATTTACTCTTGAGCTCTTGGAAACTACGCTCGCACTTGTCCATCCAATCAAACCTCTCATTTTTCTTTAACAACCTCGTCAATGGCATGGTTATCGCAAAGAAACTTCTCCATGAAACATCTGTAATATCCCGCCAATGCCAAGAAACTTCGAATCTCAATTATCGTCATAGGTCTCAGCCAATTCATGACCACCTCGATCTTAGTCGGGTCAACGACGATCCTTTCACCTGAAATTACATGCCCTAAAAATGCCACGCAAGATAGCCAAAACTCGCACTTGCTAACTTACCATAAAGTTCATGCTTCCTCAAGGTCTGCAGTATTGATCTCAAGTATTTCTCATGATCCTTGGGATTCCGCAAGTCTTAACGAACTGTCCTTTATCTAATAGCTCTTGCATCTACACGTTCAATTCTTTCAATTCTAACAAGGCCATCCTATAAGGCGCCTTAGAAATCGGTTCAATCCCAGGGGTTAACTCAATCACAAACTCAATTTCCTCCTCTCGGGCAATCTCGGCAATTTCTCGAGAAACACATCCATGTACTCTTGTACCACAGCAATATCCTCCACCTTTGATCCTCCTACCAGCGTATTTGCCACCAATGCCAAATACTCTTGACACCAGATTCCCACAACCAAGTCACCTCGAGTGATGAAATCAGAAGAACGGAAGGTCCTCCTCGATTTCTCACAAATTCAAAACTACCACCCATTACTGGGTTAAACTGAATTGTCTTTTCATGACAATCCACCATATGCAATGACTTCCTCACGACCTAGTTTCGGGCGGTCGGCTTTCCCACGTAATTCTTTTTGTCGAGTGAAATGGGATTCCTTCACCCCATCATCGGTCCCTTTCCAAATCGACGATTGTCTCTATTAGGCACGAATCGCGAGCCAAATGCGGTTGCTCTCTTAATCATATTCTTCTCTATCATCTAGGCCCTTTCGTACATCTCATCAAAGCTCTTTAAGTTCAAGGGCACGAGCTGGGCTTTCAATTCTGGCTTCAAGCCATCTCTAAAATGTCTCGCCCTATCCAAGGGTCCTCTACCAACCTCGGCACATACTTGGCCAACTCAGTTAACTTCGCCTCATACTGATTCACTAACATCCGATTCTGACAAAACTGTTGGAACTCTGCCATCTTTGACTCTCTTGCATTGTCCAAGAAGTATCTCTCATCGAAAGCCTCACGAAAGGCACCCCAAGTCTGAACTGTGCCTTTAGGGAACACTCTTCCTTGAGTGGCTTCTCACCAATTAATGGCATTACCTTGAAGCTAATAAGCCGCCAAAACCACTCTGTCTGACTCTGAACACCTCAGCACTGAAACAGTCCTCTCACTATCCCTTATCCAAAGGGTCGCAACTTCAGGGTCGCCCACGCCACTAATCTCGGTGGCTTCAATCTCAGGAACTGCTCTACCAGCCTAGGTATCGGTCTCTCAAAGACATCTCCTCTCACTAGGGGAACCACAAGGACCACAGCAAAAGCACTCAGCTTGCTATCCTATCAAGGTCTCTAGCGCCAGCAAGATCCCGTTTAACCTAAGATCTGCTTGCATGCTACCTCTAGCATTGGTCTGACCAGACGCTGCCCTACACCTAAGGGTTCTCTCTGCTCAGGATTGCTCATCACTCTGGACTATGAGCAACCCGCCACCACACAAAGCCACACAAGGCCACAAAAGCAATCACAGGCACATAATATAAAAGCCATCCCTATCTCACTATCCCAAAAATCCCACGCACCTTATCACTCCAAGTCTCAACCTCGCTCTGATACCAAAACCGACGGGGATGTCACGCCCCGAACCACGAGCACGCGACAACCCCTTCTCTTGGTCGATTGAAAGCGACGTCCCAGGACTCGTCGACGACCATTCATTTTAATCTTTTGTTATGTGCAAGCAGAAGACAAACCATCCCCAGTCCAACAATCAACCAATCAATCAGGGATAGAGGGATGAATTAACAAGAAAAACCATCACTACTCATTTACACAATTTACTGGATTAACCAACGGAGGATCGTCTTTTGAATTACAAGCCCGACAAAAGGGGCCGATCCATCCTCTAAGCCAGGCCAAAAAGAAACTAGGCTAAACCAGCTATACAGAATGAACCCTTGGGTTCAACACCACGGTCACTCAGACCCATCGAACTCGACTCCGTCAGGTCGATCACTAGAGAAACAGGGGTAGGATTCTCCACTGCAGGTGCGCCATTCTAGGGGCCTGAAAAATGTTAACCACGACGGGTTTAGATAAAATCTCAGCGAGTTCTTCCCCCTAAGCCCCGGTTAGTACACCAACTCAACCTGGGGTATCTCTCCAGAACCACCCCTCACTCAACCCAACAACAAACAACCAGCAACCTGCAACCCGCAAACAAACAATAGACAAGGGCAACCAACAAACAATTAGTCGGTCCGCATGCGACCTTACCCGACATGCCATACCCTACATGTAAAACCTCATACAATACAAGCAATGCAACCAACAATCAAAAGTCTGTTCGCATGCAATCTTACCCGATATGCCATACCCTGCACGTTATAAGTCAACACAATACACGCAATGAACATGGCCGTTAGATGATGCAGTTCATCAATCACATGCGAGTCGCACCACAAGCGATCTCACCTGGCCATTGCCACACCCTGCACGTTATAAAATCATGCGTGCGTGTCATAAATCATGATGTGATCACCTCATGCATAATCGGAACCAATGATGTCATGTTTCTCATGTACTCTCGCATTCACACGTGTTCCGATTATTACTGCTCCACAGGGCTACAACTTGGCGGAAGTGCAACGGCGCTACGGCGCCCTTCCTCTGCAGAGGTGCAACCGTGCCCTTCCGTGCTATTGCTACGGCGCTACGGTGCCCTTCCTCCGCAGAGGCGCAACTGTGCCCTTCCATACCCTCCGAGGCGCCACGGCGCTACGGCGCCCTTCCTCCGCAAAGGCGCAAACGTGCCCTTCCGTGTCCTCCGAGGCGCAACGGTGCTACGGCGCCCTTCCTCTATAGCGGCACAACCGTGCCCTTCCATGCCCTCCCTTTCCATAATCTCCGATAAATCGGGTTCAACTTAGTGATCACGCAAGCATTCCATCACAATCCACTTATTATCTTTGAGCATTAGCCAATGCACACATGTTTGCATATAAAACCTCAAATCATTTCTCACAAAAGCGGTCCATTTCCGATGTCCTTCGGATAAACCATTTTCCCCACCTTTCTCATAGAAGCGGTCCATTTCCAGTGTCCCTCGGACAAACCATTTTTCCCACCTTTCTCATAAAAGTGGTCCATTTTCAGTGTCCCTCGGACAAATCACTTTCTTTCTCATAAAGGTGGTTCATTTCCGGTGTCCCTCGGACAAACCATTTTCTTTCTTTTGTGAAAATCACATGATTCAAGCGGATGCTTATGCAATGCCACATCCAATTCACTTCATATGATCAAGGCACATGAAATTATACACAATTTCACTTACGGATGAACAGTACCATGAACAGTAATCGTGAACAGTACACATGAACAGTGAAATTTCCGAATTTAATAATTAAATAATTTAATTCAGAAATCACATAATTTAATCAATAAATGCAGAAATTAAATAAATCAATTAATTAAAACAATTAATCAATTTAATCAAGCAAAGCATGCTTAATTAGCACATAACACACAATTAAGCATAATTTAACAAGATAAAGCTAATCTAATCTTAACCCTTAATCTAACCACCTATCTTAGGGCTAATGCACTTAATTAAACCCCTTAAACCAAAATTATCATTAACTAAACCAACCCTAAGCAAGTTTAGGCACTAAATAGGGATTAGGAGCTAAACTCACCCGTTAAGCGGGCCGGCAACACGGACGCGGCGGCGGCGACGAACCCGACACCCGGGGACCTAACTCATGATGATCCAAGGCGGTCCCGGGCTCAACACAGCGGCAACAACTCGGAATACCCACTGCAACTTTGAAAAAACTGCACTGCTGGAGGAGGAAGAAGCTGATCGGAGTTGAACGGGCTGCCCGGAGCTCTGGCGAGCGATTGGCCGACGACCGGCGGCACCTGGGGGTCGAGGGGGAACTGTTGGAGGTTGGGATGGGTGGTGGTTGGGTCGGAATGGGAGGAAAATGGCTGGAAAGGCGAAAATGGACAGAGCTGCCGCTACAGTGACGGTCCGGCAAGCAGCGACTTCCGGCGGCCGTACAGGACGGTCGACGACTCCGTTCGACGAACGGCCCACTCCATCTGAACGTTTTTTGTCTTCTGAACACAACGGCGGGTGGCACGGGGCGAGATTCACACGGGAAGGCCATGAACAACTCGATTTTCCGTGGAAGGTCAGAAACTGAAATTTCAGGAAAGCAAGGGAAGAAGGGGAGAGAGGGGCTGCGATTTTGGAGGGCTGAAGGAGGAGGAGAGAGAGTGCATTGAAGGCTGCTTCTAGGCCTCATCAATGCCATTAATGGCTTGGCTCAAGTCCCCACAAAACATGACATCATCTTCTCTCTCTTCCTTTGACTTTTCTTCAAAATATCCAAGGGCATTTTGATCATTTCCACCTTGCACATTTCCCAATCTTCCCTTGGGCTGAAAATGAAAGGCGGGCCTAGGAAACGGGCTGGAAAATGAATAGGAACGGGCTCGGGAATTTGTTGGGCTCGAATTGGCTCAAGGTTAGACAACGGGCTCGGAAGGGTTAAGGGTCGGTTCGGCCCTACGGGCTCACTTGCTTGCCTCAGGCTTTCCACGGTGGCCATCCCACCTTGGGCGTGTGGCCCACACTACTCTTGCCCGGCCCACGTCCTTGTAAGCTCGTTTTCTCAGTCCGAAATCCCTTTCTCAAAAACTCGTCTCAACTGACACTGTCGACTGTCGAGGAAGCATCGTCCAAAAGTCCGTCTCGGATGTTCCTGAAAATTCGAAGTCCAATCTTGGATTCTTATGCCTTGTCAATTTCGCCCGAGTGCCATTTTGGTACTACTCAGATTGACTGGCGGCTTCGAAGATTCACGTGTAACCGACTCGTGCTAATTCACTTTCAAGACTTCTCGACACATGGACGTCCTTGACTACATGAAATTGCGAAGGATTGATTCTTATTTCTAAGTACACAATTATCAAGGATCGACATAGGGCCATTCGCGGTTCGATAACAGTAGACGGAATCACGCGTTGTCCCATTATTTCTGTCCACGAATCGACTTCTAGTCGTCCCTAAAATTGGCCTGCCTGACTACAGGATCGTCCTTACGCAAGTCTCACGGTCAAGTCGTTTTCCCAGGTCAAGTTCTTTAGTCGCACGAGTTCTGTCCTCATTAGCCTTTCCCCTCAAGGTCAGTATCTCAGGAGTGATCAGTTCGGAATGAGATCAACCAACAATGCACTGGCGAAATTAACGTTCAGTCCTCCCTCAAAGGGCTCGAATTTCAGGACGTCACTTCTTAAATCCTAGCTATTGGATTAATTCATCCGCTAAGGATTATTCAATGTGCTTAACTAACTACTTGGAACTTCTAATCATGATTAATACATTTATCTGGAATCAGCAGTTATGCTTTGTTTGGAACTTTTCCAACTAACTGTGCCACCATTGAATGTAAAGACAAACCCAGACATAGACTTATAATCATTAGGATCCGATTGAAAATCGGAATCCGTATAAGCTATAACTTTAAATTCTCATTCTCCATATATCAAGAATAAATCCTTAGTCCTTTGCAAGTACTTAAGAATATTCTTGACTGTTATCTAGTGCTCTTGTCCTATATTAGATTGATATCTGCTAGTAATACTTACAGCATGCGCAATATCAGGTTTAGTACATAGCATAGCATACATTATGCTTCCAATAGCGGATGCAAATGGTATCTTCGCCATCCACTCTCTTTCTTCATAAGTGTTGGGACACATCTCCTTAGAAAGACGGATCCCTTGCCTGAAAGGCAATAATCCTCTCTTTGAACATTGCATGTTAAAACGTGATAACACCTTGTCTATGTACGTAGATTGTGAGAGGCCAATCAATCGTCTCGATCTATCTCTATAGATCTTGATACCTAAAATGTAGGTTCCCTCTCCTAAGTCTTTCATGGAGAATTTCTATGACAAGAAGAGTTTTATTGATTATATCATTGGTACATCATTCTCAATTAAAAGTATATCATCGACATACAAAACTAGAAATGTAATTGCACTTCCACTGATCTTCTTGTATACACAAAGTTCATCCGGATTTTTTATGAAGCCAAACGATTTGACTACCTCATCAAAACAAACGTTCCAACTTCTAGAGGCTTGTTTGAGTCCATAAATAGATCTCTTAAGCTTACACACCTTCCGATTTTCACCATTGGATTCAAAACCCCATGGCTATTCCATATAGATGTCCTCCTCAAGAAAATCATCTAGAAAAGCATTTTTAACATCCATTTGGAATATCTCATAATCAAGATGTGCAGCTATAGCCAACATAATCCGAATGGATTTTAGCGTGGCCACAGGTGAGAAAGTTTCGTCATAATCGATTCCTTCTTTCTGACGATATCCTTTCGCTACCAACCGTGCTTTGTAAGTTCCAATTTGACCTTCAGCATTCATCTTTCTCTTAAAGATCCATTTACATCCAATCGATACAGTACCATCAGGCAGGTCAACTGAGGTCCGAACATCATTGGAATACATTGAATCCATTTTAGATTTCATGTCTTCTAGCCATTTACCAGAATCGATGTTTGACATCGCCTCCTCATAGGTTTTAGGATCACCGAGTTGATCACTATCATTCACAATGAAAAATGCTTCAATAAGATCAACTGAGTGTCTATAACGAGCAGGTGGGCGAGGCGTTCTCGCACTTCACCTAAAAGGTCGTGTATCAGAAGCTCCCACTGAATCAGAGATTGGTATTTGAACTTGGTTGTTTTGTACTTCATTATTTTCTTCTTGTAAGACTATTTTCCTCCCAGCACCACCTTCTTGGACGAACTGATTCTCCAGAAAAGAAGCGTGCCTACTCACCAAAATTCTTTGGTCTAAATGAAAATAGAAATAATATCCAAGAGTTTCCTTTGGATATTCAATGAAGTGACCTTGTTTAGATCTTGCCTCCAATTTGTCCATTTTTAGCTTTTTAATGAAAGCTAGACAACCCCAAATCTTAATATGATTAATACTTGGTTTCCTACTATGCCATATCTCAGAGGGCGTAATTGGAGCAGATTTGGACGGCACTCTGTTCAGTATATATGCAACTGTCTCAAGGGCATATCCCCAAAGGGATATAGATAAATCGGTGTAACTCATCATAGATCGAACCATATTTAATAAAGTACGATTTCTTCGTTTAGATACACCATTATGTTCTGGAGTTCCAAGAGGTGTCCATTGAGATAAAATGCCATTCTCTTTAAGATAGTCCAAAAATTCAGTACTAAGGCATTCACCTCCTCGATCTGATCGAAGAGCCTTAATACATTTTCCTGTTTGTTTCTCAACTTCAGCCTTGAATTCCTTGAACTTTTCAAAGGATTCAGATTTATACCTCATTAGGTATAAATAACCATACCATGATTGATCATCGGTGAAGGTAATGAAGTAAGAATAACCACCTCTAGCAATTTCATTAATTGTTCCATATACATCTGTATGTATTAATCCCAATACGTCAGCAGCTCGTGCACTATGTCCCACAAAGGGAGTTTTGGTCATTTTTCCTAGAAGACATGCCTCACAGGTTGAGTATGACTCAAACATTGATGGATCAATGTACCCATCATTACCCAACTTGTTAATTCTATCTTCTCCAATATGACCTAATTGGAGATGCCAAACATACTTTTTATTTAGACTGTCTCTCGGGTGTATATTAGTTATGGCATTTATATCAATTATGTTTTGCTTATTGACATTGGTAATCGTATTACCGGACATTGTAATGGTATAAAGATTATTGGTTAATAAGCCAGAACCAACACATCTTCTATTATAATAAATAGAATATACATCATCATCAAAAGAAAATTCATAATTCTCTTTACCCAAACGAGGTATAGAGATGATGTTCCTAACAGCATTCTTATAATGCAAACAGTTCTTTAAAACCAATACATGTCCAAAAGGCAAACATAAACGAAAAGTCCCTATAGCTAACGCATCAACTCTTGCTCCATTGGCAAATGTTAGGACAATCTCATTTCGCCCTAGCATCCTGCTTGTTTCCAGATTCTGCAAAAACATACAAATATGTGAAGTTGCAGCAAAATCTATAACCCATGAGCTAGATTCAGCATTAACCATAAGATTAGTTTCAATAAGCATAGACACCATACCTTTACATGGTTGGTCCTTGGGCTTGACCTTTAAGCTCGTGAGGTGCTTCTTACAGTTCCTCCTCCAGTGCCCCTTGACACCACAGTAATGACATTTTCCTTTTTTAATCTTGGGTTTTGGTTGCATAACAGGTTTGACAAGCCTCTTCCAATTCTTTTTCTTCAAAATAGTCTTACTCCTTGAAGAAGAAGCCTTAGCCATAGACACTATATTTGGCCTCGTGTTATGCATTTCCTTCTCATAAACTACCATCATTCTATGTAACTCAGCAAGAGTTTTCTCCATCTTATGCATGTGAAAGTTTTGGATAAAACCAGAGAAGGAATCAGGCAAAGATTGGAGGATCAAATCCATAGCTAACTTGTTGTCCATAACGAGATTCAGTCTAGCCAATTCTTCAATGTGCCAGATCATTTTCAAAGCATGATCATTAATTGATGAGCCTTCAGCCATCCTCATATGGTACAATGCCTTAGATATCTCATATCTAGATGTTCGACCATTCTCATCAAAGTATTCCTTTAAGTGCAAAATGATCGACCTAGCATCTTCCATAGATTCATACTTCTTCTGTAACTCGTTATTCATCGAAGCAAGCATATATGACCTAACTTTTAAGTCATTGTCATGCCACTTATCATAAGTGACACGCTCCTCTTGGGTCCCACCCTCAGGAAAGGAGTTTGGCATCTTTTCATCAAGCACATACCCAATTTTTTCCGAATTGAGAACAATTCTCAAATTCCTCACCCAATCAGTGAAATTGGGTCAAGTCAAACAATTCTTGTCAAGTATAGAAGCGAGTGGGTTTGTAGTCATCATTTTCAGAGTAATAATATATCTGTTGTAGAAAATAAATTGTTGGTCATTGTATCTTTCAAAATAACTATTTCATTTTGGCCTTTAAATCAAATAGATCCTCCCACTGAATTTATATTCGAATCCTATACTCCTTGAGATGGGAAGCGGTAATCTTTGTTGGGTAAAGATTACTAGTGGGGATTGGAGTCCCACCAGCCCAAAGCCCACCTCACCTAACAGTTATTGGTGTTCCATAAACTTAGTGAGTGAACCAACTTGTTCAATGCATCATATGCGAGTCCCAATCATAACTTTGGCCTCTAGACCATGAAAACCTCACCTAGCAGTTATTGGCATCATGATCATAGTTAAGTCTAACCCATCGTCTCATGCAAGTATTGAAAGCACAAACGATTTCCTCACCCGATTTCCTCACCTGACAGTTATTATAAATCATTTGGTTCCAATCTTACAACATCATATACATAATTGAGTGGTCCAATATTATGAATGGTAATTAACTCCTATGTATCCATAGCCGATCAATTAACCATCATAATATTGGATCAAACCATGACGATGGAAGGCCACGAGTCCGAAACCTGTTTCGACTTAATATTATTAATAAGAAGATTTGGGTCGTTATTAACGGTCTTACTTTGCACATTAACCGGTTTAACATGCACGATAACATAAACACAAAATAAGTAGATATCATATAAATATCTATCCTATGTGGTGATCATGGAATTATGGTTCAATAGGTCTTGAGCCAATGAGACCCATTTAGCCATTTTAATATTTTAATAATAGGGACCTACTCTTCATTTCTTCTTCAATCTTTGAACTCTTCAAAGACCGGGCCCATAGAGCTCTCCGACTTAATGGCTCCTCTCGAACTCGTAGTGTTTACATCAACAATTGATATAATAAACTATGCTAAAATTACATTTCATGAAAAATAAAATAAAAGGAAGGACGCAGCCTCCATTTAATAATTACATCCCAAAAATGAATACTTGTAATCATCATACATTCATCCATACAACCATCATAATGATTAGGGATTTTTCCATGATCACCACCCTTCCTTACGAGCCATAAATTCAAAATTTAAAGCTCCGAAAGGCATAAATAAAATTCTGCATTTAATAAAATTTAAAGTTGAACAACGCAAATTACGTCAGGAAATCAAATCAATGAAACAAAGTTCACGAGTGCAATTCCAAATGGAAGTTGTGTCGTCATCTTTAAATTCACAATTGTGAATCATATGCAGAATATAAATGCAAAGTATAACAAGTTACGGATTTTTGATTTAAAATTGATTTAGTTCCAATTTTGCATAGTTGATTAAATTTATCACATAAATTAATCAACGTCTACGAAAAAATCTATGAACTATAAAACAATTAAACGCACGAAAAACACCTAAGGTTGGCTCTGATACCACTGTTGGGGTTTCATGAATCATGTATAGGCAATTTAATATAAACGCAGCGGAAACAAAATGAAATATTTCTATACATGTATTTCCAAAGGCGTTGTTCATGCGTTTCAATCAAAAATCTGTATATAAAAGAGAGTTAAACGAATTACTTCTTGAAGCGCGCTTTAAATGAATTGGTTCAAATGTTCTTCAGTTTGAGCCCCACAAACGTCGGACCTCTAGTTCAGACACACCACCAATGGATGTCGAACGAAGAGAGAACTTGCGGATAATCACCACTACGATTGTGATAGCAACTTTGTGGAGATGATCCTTCGTATCCTTGATATTTTAGACACAACCCAAATGAGAGAATCCTTCTATTCTCTTTTTCATTTGCGTATGTACGCGCACAAAAACACACACTCACCCTTTATATAAGAATTATTTTACAAGCGGTTACGCGCGAATAACCACCCACAATCCACGATCAGCAACCGTTGCTGATCGTGGGAAACTACCCCCACGACCAGCAACCGTTGCTGGTCATGGGTCATGCATGATCCCACGACCAGCAACCGTCGCTGGTCGTGGGTTCATGCATGAGATGCATGCATGATGGTCAGCAACGGTTGCTGACCATCATGCCCCATTATTTTTTTTTTTAATTCAAAAATTAAAACGTGCACATGATGTGCGTCCCATACGGTCAGCAACAATTGCTGACCGTGTGCATAATATAAATAATTAATCTAGTTAATTAATTTTCAAAAATAAAAAGAACATAATATTTATGTTCGCACTTAGGGTACATTAACATGTATCCACTTTGGGCATGCGTGTGCATCATATGCACGTAGGCTCATGACTATAATACAAATTAAATCAAATCACATTTAATTTAATTTCATGTCGACTCAATGCGACTGTAGTAATTGCAAACACATTTGCAAAATTATTTCTCTCTTGTTTCACGTTATCCTAATTGGTTATGGTGTGTGACATCCCTAGGTTCATCACTAAGCTTGTAGTAAGACTTGCAATAACACATTAGTACTCCCAAAATAATTAATTGTCCCAATTAATCTTTGGGTCTTATAAGTCATGATTGACATCTAGCAATATGTCATGGCTACCCAGATAGTGTGAATGCTTTAAGAACATAATGAACCTGTTAGTTTTGGCTACAGTGTAATTTAATCCCTCTGTCTTACTATGCCCCGATCGAACAAAGACCTTGGAACATTTGTCAAGTCACCAATTCGATCATATGCACAAATCTAATTGACATGTATTTTATTCAAGACATAAACAATTTATTCTCAGTTACAACCCCGGCCGAGGATTTCAATACATTATCATAATCAGATTGCATAGGACATCATTATAATACCTTGTATGTAACAAAGAGGCAGATTCCATATTGCGTACACGTGCAACTTTGTATATGAACAAACTATGACCATCAGGTATAAAGACGGATCAACGACCTGGTATTATGTGCACCCGTGAACCATAGTTATTCGATACACAAGTTAACACTGTGTCTCAAGTCTAAGGATTATTTACACAAGACCAAAGCATGAACAATTAGACATTGACCACGCTAAAAGCTTCCATGTTGCTAATCGTTCTATATGCGTCACGTTCAGTGAATTTGTCTAATACAAACACTTGTGTTCTAACTCAGGCATCACAATACCAAATGACTTGTGACTCATCATTGCCTTAAGTATCCAATACTTGATGGTGAAGTTAAGAACACACTAGTCTCAACAGGATTATAAATATCCACTCAATAATCCATTGACTAGGAACGGTTTAAAGATTCAGTCTAACTATGAACCTATCACATATATTTTTGACATCTCAAGAATAGGTCTAGTTGCAACTGATCTTATGGAATCATTTATAAATATAAAATAATTGGACAAATGAATGAATACGTCATTGCCATTAATTAAATAATAATGATGGTAGTACAACTGAAATTCCTAATATATAACTGTTACATAGTAGCTTTAGGGTATACATCCAACATTTACCCAGCTGAGAAATTTAAAAGGATTGCAAAGTAAAAAACAGGTAGCACACGAGATGAAAAAAACACTCAGCATCTCGGTCTTTTCCCTATCGATTGACCGGAGGGAGAGAGAGAGAAAAAAAAAAGGACAGTTAGCAGACTAACTTACAGCTAAAGCACTCAAAAGAAACAACGAAACTGCCTGCGGATTTCATGAAACTATGCTTTGGTTTAGCTATGATCAAGTAATTGGCACAGAAAGAATGGAAAATTGAAGGTAGCACATCATAAGCGAGCAGTGTTCGCACGATTGAGTTGAGGCATCGCCATTAATATCAGCTCCACCACAAGTAACATAACAAATAAGAAAATGAAGTGGAACAAAAGAAGAACCTCCCACGACGTCTTGAACCGAGAGAGTCATTGAGAAACAAGAAGGCCTTGAAGATAGAAGGTGGAGCAAGGTCTCTCCCGCTTTATAGAACTTGGCCATAGGACTAGACAGATACTAGGAAGCACCAACATTTTACGGAAGCTTTTGTGTTGTGTTTGCTTCAACACGTGTCTGACACTCTTTGACGTTCTTTTATTTTTAATCAAATTAATTTGATTGAAATAATCATAAAAATAATAATTTATCATGTATATGACATTTAATATGCAACGTATCCCAATATATTGAAACTTTCTATTTTTTGAGAACTAACGTGTCAGCGTGTCATGTCGTGTCGCCTGTCATATGTCAGTGTCAATGTTACAATTAATGACTAGAACAACCGGGAGTTGATCAACTTTTCGTAGGGCCCACATGAGCATTAACGGTGATTGGACTTTATTGTTGCAATAGTTGGCACTGAAAACTTATACCTTAAATTTATTCACAGTGACATAAATTAAAAAAAATTGAATTTATACTAATGTGATAAATATATCTTAGGTGAAACTGAAATAAATGGTAGTTTTTTCGTGATACAAAAAAAGTTTGGGATATTGTGTTGTAGTGGGTAGATTTAGGATTTTTGTGATACAAAAATAAATTTAGGGCATTTTGTGTCATAATGAGCATAGTCTGAAATTTTTTGTAGTATTTGTCCCAAAAGAAATATAAAAAAAAAAAACTGAAAAATCAAGGCGAAAAATGGGAAGATATTCTGGGCAGTCCTTCGATAACACTAGCGCAGCCTTTCTCTTTGACATTCTCGCCTTTCCCTTCCTTCATTATGATTGCATTTGGTTCGGCCTTTGCACAAAAGCAAAGCACTTAAAACAGTTTTTGATAAAATGCAAATAATACTCTATATTTGCTTTTATCGACATCTAACTATGAACGATCCCATTTAATCATTTATCAAACAAGAAAATTAGATATCAATTTCAATCCTTAAACAAATATATCAGTATTGCATAATCTGGCATCTGCATTCTACATTGCATTTAGGCATTACAAAAACACTGTCTGTGCCGGATAAATTTATTTTGAATTGGTCTAGTTGTAAATTAGATTCGAATTGGTCGGACATGATAAATGAACTTGAACTGAGACCCCAAAACTCATTTGAACCTCACAAGCCTGATCCCTTTTAATGGCCGCGCCTCGCTTGACAAGCTGAAGATTACATGTAATGAGGTAATTACCCTCCGGCCATTTTTGGGAAGTGGGAGTCCATATTCGATCAGCACCCAAAAAGGAAAATGAAATAAATTTTGCTTTGCAACTTGCAGAAGCACAATCGAAATTGATTCAAGAATTTGCTTGAGATTTGATAGATGGGAGAAAGAAGGAAACAAAATTAGGAAAGGGACAAAATAAACAAAGAGATAGAAAAAGATGAAATGTGCGCATGGAATAGCGCATCTTTAGGGAATTTTCGGATCCTCAATCTCAGTGGAATATGGCAAGGATTCATAGTTTATAAAGAGATCCTGATCTTCATCCTTTGTTGGTGACACGTCTTTTAGGCCTTAGTGGTGATTGTATTGTATCCTGCATTTGCAATTTTTCCCATCAACTTGTCCACATATGCATCATCAAGTTTCTAATTTAAACTGAATTTTAATGATTGTTTTATTTTTTTATTTTTTTTAGCTTCAGATAAATTAAGTGGTATTGACAGTGTGCATTTATGAACTCTAATCAAGATTTTTCCTTAAAGATATCTCGAGTTTGAACCAATATATGAGATTCAACCTGACTTGGATGTGGGGGGACCAAAATTCTTAACTGAACACCTATTGGAGTCATGCCGTTGGGGTTCAACCAAGATAGGGTTGTTACTTTACTTTATCTAATTTCTTTGGAGCGTGGGCAATTATGTGAGGATCGAAGATTGATCAATAAAGAGAGTAACTCCTCTATGGGCCGTACAACTGACGCTACTGTTGATTGGCCGTATAAAGAGGAGAGTTCAATTCTTTCTTGATTTTAAGCCGCATAAAAGAAATAGAGAAGGACGAAACTGTAGAGTTCTTTCTTTTAAATATTGGAAATATTCAAGCTAGTGAGCACTTGTTACTTTGTAATTTTTGGATTAATCAGTGGAATTTTAGCTATTGGCTTTTCCCACAGTGTAGGCATCAATATTTGGTTCGAATCATGCAAATGTCCGATATTCTCTATTGTTTCTCATATGTCTCTGATGACTTTCTGCATTTATTTGTTAAGAAGCTCCAATCGAGGAGTATATGGATATGTTGTGATTGCTATAATTGATAAATAGTAAACACAAAAATCTCATAAAAGATGTTGACTTAATCCGAAAGCTGCTAATTCCATGAACCAATCAAGTTGAAAGATGTGAGAGGAGGTGAGTTTAGAGAGACAAAGAGAGATAGGAAGAGTGTTTGTTTGGTGGTGTCCAAATGAGGAGCGCAACACTTTTTGTGCCCCAAGTAAAGACAAAAATTGTTTAGGTAATGTCCCAAGAAAAACGTGGGAATCGGATTGCAAGCATTCCATCCACATAATTTTATGATTGTGTACGAGCCTTAGGATTTAAAGAATCTCCCGTGTGTCCGCCTCAACTAAAATGCTCGTATTGAATTGAGTGCGTGTACCAATATTTGGGTACAAATTTCAACTATTTGACGTGACATTAGATTTATAACTTTTTACCATTGGGATGATCTACATTTCTTACTTGGGGTCTCCTTTTTAGTACTCAATGCCCTTCCTTTGTATATATATCTCATGCAAAAAAAAAATCAATATTTCACAAAAAGTGACTTCTAGATAATATATATGCTCAATTAGCTCATGGGAGTCATATAACTTCTTGTAAAATAACTTCAGGTGGTATACAAGTCAAGTTATAATCATCTTGTGTCAAATTCAAAAATTTCCTCTGACTTCATATGTGGAAAAATTTATTCTAGCAAAAAGATATATTAAATCTCAAATCAAAGTTAAACCATTATTACAATGTCAATTTTATAAGTTAAACTAAATATTGGTGTTGCTTGAAAGGAGATCACCATCAAATGAAGAAATCAAAATGCACATCAAAACCTCCCTTTTTTAGTGCCATGGCCATCTAAAACGCGTTAGAAAGGCCAGTTTTTTCTCACTAATTTAGAACTAGAACAAGCAAAATTCCAATAGGAAGAAACTCAAGATAACCCCTCCCTTAACTCACAAGGGAAAAATGAAAACAAATCCAATTCACAATGGGGCAAGGCCAACATGAGATTGCGGTGGTTGGTGGTGGGGTCACCGTGGGCATGGCTATAACAGTGGCAGTGTCAATGGCTAAAAGGAAGAAAGAAGAAGGAGAGAAATGTAAGGCATTGAATAGAGAGACAAGAGACTGAAAGTGGGCCACCATCTAGGCACATGGCAATCAATGAGTGGAGTAGAGCATGACACCACCTGATATTTTCTCATACTAGTTAAAGGATTCATGTCATTTTGAAAGTACTCGACAAGCCTATATAAATCTGCTCTTAATTACCTCAACTGCCATAGCTACCTTTTGTTAGCTATTAAATTAGGATGGGTCACCTTCCGCTCTGTTACAAGACTTTTCTCTTCAACCCGTTATCTACTTAACAAGATTGAATTGGTTTTAGTCCAAATTCCCAAATTAATTAGACATAATCGAAAATAACGAAATTTGACAACTTTCAAATTTTTCTCAAAAAACTTTTCCCCCATTTTCTTCTCTTCTTTTAATTTTCCCTTTTCTTTCAACATATCTTTCTCTCCTCCACTATACTTCTTTATGTTCTTTTCCCTAACTATTTATTTCCCACAAATAAAAAGGTCAAAGGAAGTACAGACTCAAAAGGCCACATCGAAATCGCAAACGATTCGAAATATAATAGAATATTTGCACTAAAGTTGACATAAAATAATGTCTCTCATTCACATTTTACGTTACAAATCTATTTATTATATCAATGGAATAGAGGGTATGAAACACCTTCATTTAAATAAGAAAATCAACTTTTAAAGTGTCCCTATTTAATCAAACAAAATTTTCACATATTAAACATTATAAGTTCCCTTAATTTCATTCAAAACAATGTTATTTTGCAGGTGATAGTTAGATTGGATCAGCGGACACATCATAATTGCTCCTATAGGAAGGCTCTAACATGTTTCACCATTTGAGGAGCAGTTCAGTTGCTATCATATGGGAGACGTCGTGCCCTTTTATAGTTGGCATATTAAGAAGTCCGTTATTCCAGCCACTGAAAATTGACGGGTCATTTCAATTCCGAGCTTTTGATGAGCCCTTGTCTACTAGTTGTTATCACATGTCATGTCACACCCTGAACCCCGAGCACGTGACAACCCCTTACCATGGTTAATTGAAAGCGACATCCCAGGACTCGTCGACAACCATTCATTTTAATCTTTCATTATGCGCAAGTGGAAGATGAACCATCCCCAGTCCAACAAACAATCAATCAATCAATCAGGGATAGAGGGATGAACAGCAAGAACAACCATCACTGCTCATTTATACAGTTTACTAGATTAACCAACGGAGGATCGTTTTCCAATTTACAAGCCCGACAACAGGGCCGATCCATCCTCTAAGTCAAACCAAAAAGGAACTAGGCTAGGGTAATCCAGCTGTACAAAATGAACCCTTGGGTTCAACACCACGGTCACTCGGACCCATCGGACCCGGTTCCGTTGGGTTGATCACTGGTGGAGCGAGAGCAGGATTCTCTACTGTGGGTACGCCATTCTAGGGACCTGAAAATAGTTAACCACAACAGGTTGAGATAAAATCTTAGCGAGTTCTTCCCCTAAGCCCCGGTTAGTACACCAACTAAACCCAGGCATCTCTCCAGAACCACCCCTCACACAACCCAACCACAACAACCAGCAATCAGCAATAAAATAACAAGCAAGGTCAACCAACAATCAAAAGCCGGTTCGCATGCAACCTTACCCGGTATGCCATACCCTACACGTTATATGTCAGCACAATACACGCAATGCACATGGCCGTTAGATGATGCAATTCATCAATCACATGCAAATGCGTCACAAGCGATCTCACCTGGCCATTGCCACATCCTGCACGTTATCAATTCATGCGTACGTGCCATAAATGATGATGTGATCACCTTATGCATAATCGAAACTGATGATGCAATGTTTCTCGTACACTCTGGTATCCACAAGTGTTCCATTGGACCGAGGTGCAACGGCGCTACGGCGCCCTTCCTCCGCAGAGGCGCAACTGTGCCCTTCCGTGCAGGCCGAGGCGTTACGGCGCCATTCCTCCACAGAGGTGCAACCGTGCTCTTCCATACCCTCCGAGGCACTACGGCGCTACGGCACTACAGCGCCCTTCCTCCGCAGAGACACAACTGTGCCCTTCCATACCCTCCAAGGCGCAACGGCGCAACGGCGCTACAACGCCCTTCCTCCGCAGAGGCGAAACCATGCCCTTCCGTGCCCTCCTAGGCGCAACGGCGCTACAGCGCCCTTCCTCCGCAGAGGCGCAACCGTGCCCTTCCGTGCCCTCCCTTCGGTAATTCGGACTCTCGTAGCCAATGCACACATACTTGCACATACACTTACATTTAAAATCTCAAGTCCTCCCTCATAAAAGTGGTCCATTTACAGTGTCCCTCAGACAAACCATTTTTCCCACCTTTCTCATAAAAGCGGTCCATTTCCAGTGTCCCTCAGACAAATCACTTTCTTTCTCATAAAGGCAATCCATTTCCGGTGTCCCTCAGACAAACCATTTTCTCTCTTTTGTGAAAATCACACAATTCAAGCAGATGCTTATGCAATGCCACATCCAATTCACTTCATATGATCAAGGCACATGAAATTATGCACAATTTCACTTCCGGATGAACAGTGCCGTGAACAGTGCTCGTGAACAGTGCACATGAACAGTGAAATTTCCGAATTTAATAATTAATTAATTTAATTCAGAAATCACATAATTTAATCAACAAATGCAGAAATTAAATAAATCAATTAATTAAGACAATTAATCAATTTAATCAAGCAAAGCATGCTTAATTAGCACATAACACACAATTAAGCATAATTAAACAAGATTAAGCTAATCTAATCTTAACCCTTAATCTAACCACCTATCTTAGGGCTAATGCACTTAATTAAACATCTTAATCATCCCTTAGCACTAATTAACCCAATCCTACGCAAGTTTAGGCACTAAATAGGGTTTATGAGCTAAACTCACCCGTTAAGCGGACCAGCGACACGGGTGCGGCAGCGGTGACGAACCCGACACCCGGGACATCTCTCCCGACACTCCAAGGCAGTCCCAGGGTGGAAATCACAGCAGCAACCTCTGCTCAAATCCCAAACTTCAACAGACAGCATTGCAGTAGGAGGATGCTGCTGGTCGGAGCAAAAACAAGTTGGCCGGAGCTCCGGTGAGCTGGTGGCCGGAGGTTGGTGGTTCCGGGGGGTCAAGGGGGAGTTGTGTGTGGCTGGTGTGGATAGTGGGTAGGCCAAAAATGGAGAGAAACGGAAGAAAAAGCGAAGCCGCCCAGAATGCGTTGCTACAGTGATGGACGGAGGACTGCTGACTTCAGGCCGCCTTACGGGACGTCTGGAGACTGGTTCAGGCGATCGGCCGATGTAGATAGTACGGATTTCCTGTTCTGATCAGTTTGATAGGTGGCTCGGCCCGAGATTCCACCGGAAAGGCAATGAACAACTCGAATTTCAGTGAGAGGTCCAAAGCAGAAACTATAGAAATGCAAGGAGAAGCAAGGGAAAGAGGGACTGCGATTTTCTTGTGATTAAGTTGAGTGAGAGAGAGATATTCAGCAGCTAAAAACCCTTCATCAATGCCATTAATGGCTGCTTCAATTTCCCAAGCACATGACCTCATCTTCTCTCTCTTCCCTTTTGACTTTTCTTCAAAATATCCAAGGGCATTTTGGTCATTTCCACCTTGCACAATTCCCAAACTGCCCTTCGACTAAAAATGAAAGGCGAGCCTAGGAAACGGGCCAGAAAATGGGTAGGAACGGGCTCGAGAATTTGTTGGGCTCGAATTGGCTCAAGTTTGGCTAACGGGCTAGGACGAGTGATGGGTCGGTTGGGTCCAACGGGCTCGCTCATTATCTCGGTCTTCCACGGTGACTATCCCACCTTGGGCATGTGGCCCACACTATTCTTGCCCGGCCTACATCCTCGTAGGCTCGTTTCCTCAGTCCGAAAATCCCTTTCCCAAAAATTCGGCTCAACCGACACTATCGACTATCAAGGAAGCATCGTCCAAAAGTCCGTCCCGAACGTTCCCAAAAATTTGAAGTCTAATATTGGATTCTCATGTCTTGTTAATTTCGTCCAAATGTCATTTTGGTATAATTCAGACTGATAGGCGGCTTCGAGGATTCACGCGTAACCGACTCGTGTCAAATCACATTCAAGACTTCTCGACACATGGACGTCCTTGACGACATGAAATTGCGAAGGATAGATTCTTATTTCAAAGTACACGATTATCAAGGATCGACATAGGGTCATTCGTGGGTTTGATAACAGTAGACGGAATCACCCGTTGTCCCATTATTTCCATCCACGAATCGACTTCTATTCGTCCCTGAAATCGGCCTGCATGACTACAGGATCGTCCTTACGCAAGTCTCACAGTCGAGTCGTTTTCCCAGGTCAAGTTCTTTAGTCGCACGAGTTCTGTCCTCAATAGCCTTTCCCCTCAAGGTCAGTATCTCGAAAATAATTGGGTCCAAGCGGAATCAACCAACAATGCATTGGCGAAATTCACATTCACTCATCTCTAAAATGGCTCGAATTTAAGGACGTCACATGTCATGCTTCCATTTTCATAGGGCCTATGATAGCTAAATTATGTTCCTAATAATGAAATTCACATACAGTTTTGGGTTTAGAGAAGATAATAATCCCATAATTTTTTAAAGTTCCCCACAAGTGTTAGGTGAATTGCAAGTGCACAATATCGACAAGTAATAAAGTGATGAGTGAATTTCGTTCTCACAATGAATGTTTTTTTTTATCCAATTACTTACGAAAAGTGATCGATCCAAAAATTTAGCTAACCAAATCGAAAAGACGAGTAAAAAGTGAACTAAACCAATTAAAAGACTAAAATATAAAAGAGTACAAAAAATTAAAGGATTCAAAAGCTAATTAAAATTGTAAAATAAAATTAATCTAAAGCAACCTAAAAATTAACATGGCTAATTATCAAGATTTTAACCAATTCACAAAGCGTTAGAGCATCCAACTTCACTTAACCATTTATAATCAATTTTCTTAACTTGTCATGCAACAAATTAATTTTCAATTGTGTTGGAAAAATTTCCCTAAGATGAATTACAAGCCAACCTTGGTCTAATAATCCCTAATTAGGTATGTTAACCCACACTAACCTTAGGTGAATTTAAACTACCCAAAAGTATTAAGTTCTTGTGAAAATTCCCGGATTTAATCTAAGTAGTCCCAACCTAGATCTACTACCACAGCCACATAAATAACCTAATGTACCTTGACCTATGTTTAAGTTATAGTTCAATATCACTAATGCGCATGCACACAATCTCCACCCAGTATCATGCATACGTCAAAAATCATTCAAAAGTTGGCCAAACTTCTAAAAGCATTAAGATCAAGATAGGGAATGACACAATCAAAACAATTCTATTGCATGAGAAAGTCTTTAAAAATCAATCAATCATGATTAAAATCCATTGTAGCTCTAACAAAGGAAATTTAGAACATAGTAAAAACTAAACGAACAAAAATTAAAGAAAACATAATAATAAAAACAAAGTTACCAATTCGAGATAAAATGAGCTTCAAGTTTGTCTTCTCCTTTTCTCCTTGACATAAGCCAACTCCACTAAAATAGAAGAACAAAATCTAAGTAAGAAAACCCAAAATCTTCTGCAAAGATGGTGGCTCCAAGGATTCTCTCTTTTTCTTTTTCTTTTATATACGGCACAAGAGCAGTTTATATAGCCTCCAAAAATCTGCCCTAGGTCGACTCCTACTAGGATTTGGAAAAGATTCCTCCTTATCTCCTTGATTTTCTTTGAACCTTATCTTTAATTGTGGTTAAATTCTCCAAATTTCTGATTTGGGCTGGCTTTTTCTTCAAAATAAAATATTTTGGAAGATATTGCAATATTTTGGAAGATTTGAAAATATTTCATACAAAATAAAATTACGTGAGTAGCAATTAAATTCACCCAAAATTCATCAAAATTTAGCAAATATCAAGTCTAAATTAGCAAGAATACTCTATTAAAAATAGAGATATAAATTACCCCCGACTTAGACATTTGTTAGTCCTTGAGCAAACAATAAAAATAAACAAACCTCATCTCCAGTTATTAATATCCATTCATAATTATGTGAAATCGTAACTCAAAGAAAATAAATAAATCCCATCAACCCAAAATCAATACATAAGCTATGTCTACCTTAACTATGTAATCCGTGTGTATGTGTACCCCTTGACTTTCTAAATCATGTATGCTCAAATAAATCAAGTTTATATGCAACACTCTAAACTCAAGATCCACTAACCAAGTCTCATAGATTTGTTTTTCAAATCTCTCTCCACTATTAAAAACTAATACTTATTCAAAAATCAATAGGTCTTTAAGGCTTATAATGTGGCTTAGTTAGTGGGAGGGTATAAAGGATTTTTAAGCTCGATAAACCCCATAAACATATCAATTCTCAAAGCATTTGAATTAAATAGGATTCAAGACATATCATTTACATGCTTACACTATTATAGTCATGCAATTCACAAACACTTAACACTTTAAAGCTTCCATTATTTCTCTTTCCACGCTATACGGTGAAGTTCCTTCCTAAGTCCCCCCCCATAGTGCAATGCTAACCTATTGAGTATCCAAAAGGCTCACTCAAGTTGAAAGTTAGTGGTGGGGATCTGTATGAGCTGTACTAGAGTAAACAACTTTCACTTTATAACTTGCACTTTTTTTTCTTTTTCTTTTTAATTTTTTTTTTTTACTTTTCATGACTATTTCAAGCTTCAGCAACTTCAGACACATCAAGAATCCATAACTATTGAAGTAGCTTTAAGGATAAACATGCTTATGGAGTATAAGGTAAAGTAATACATTTGGATCAGTATTATAAGGTCATCAAAGAAAAATAGCCCAATTAAGCTCAAAAGGATACTAGGGATTAATTAACAAAGTAGGCTTGGAAGACTCAAATGATCCAAAAAAATGCCTATATCACGTTCATGATTGAGTATATCATATTAATTTCAAGAGAATATCAAACAAATTCTAAGACTTAGGTGAGTTCTAGAGAATCACATATTTCCCATTGATCTTTTCTAAGCACACATAACTCAAAAGTCAAGGATAAGTGCTCAAAATGTGGATTGCATAATCAAGATTAAGACTAACTCATATATCAATAACCAATTGAACAAGATTTATATTCTCCTAAAAATCACAATAACTCATAACCATGAAAAGGATATCAATCTTGTAGATTACGGTTCAAAATCATCATCTCCTATGAAGTTTGCTTCAAAAATATTTCCTTGCCCAATCCTTCCTATTAGTATTCACAGTTTTTTCCAAAATTCTCTTTATCTCCCTATTAGATATCTCAATTTGACCACTAGTTTGGGGATGATAAGCAGTAGCTACCTTATGAGTGACTCTACATTTATGCCAAAGTGACTCAAATTATTTATTCATGAAGTGTGTGCCTTGGTCACTTATAATAGCCTTAGGTGTGCCAAACCGAGTAAATATATACTTTTTCAAGAAATTACAAACAACCCTAGCATCATTAGAGTGCAAAGCCACGGCTTCTACCCATTTAGACACATACTTACAAGCAACCAATATGTAAGTGTTACTGAAAGAAGGTGGAAACGGACCCATGAAGTCAATGCCCCAAACATCAAATAATTCACACACCTTGATATTGTTTAAGGGCATCTCATGCCTTCTAGATATATTTTTAGTCCTTTGACACCTATCACAACGAGAAACATAAGCATGTGCATCCTTAAAAAAAGTAGGCCTATAAAATCCACATTGTAAAATCTTAGGAGCAGTTTTGGTGGCACCATAGTGACCACCTGCCTTTCCATCATGGCAATGAAAAAGAATGTTAGGGATTTCTTCCTTAGCAACACAACGTCTAATTATTCAGTCAGCACATACCTTAAACAAGTAAGGATCCTCCCAAAAGTAGTATCTAACATCGAAGAGAAACTTTTTCCTTTATTGATAATCCAAGTCAAGGGGAAAGATGTCATTTACCAAATAGTTCACAATATCTGCATACCACGGAGTTTCGATTTTCAAGGAAAAGAGTGCCTCATTAGGAAAGTCATCCAAAATTGGTACCTCATCACTAGGGGCATTCGGCAACCTAGATAGGTGATCGGTCACAAGATTCTTGGTCCCATTCTTGTCTTTAATCTCTAAATCAAACTCTTGAAGCAACAAGATCCAACGAATTAAACTTGGTTTTGCATCTTTCTTTGCCAACAAATACTTTAAAGCTGCATGATCAGTATAGACAATCACTTTAGAGCCAATCAAATAAGAATGGAATTTATCAAAAGTAAAAACAATTGCTAAAAGCTCTTTCTCAATAGTGGCATAATCCAATTGGGCTCCATTAAGGGTTCGGCAAGCATAATATATGACTCGAAAAATTCCATCATTCCTTTGACCAAGCACAGCTCCAATGGCATAATCGCTAGCATCGCACATCAACTCAAAAGGCAAGCTCCAATCTGATGGTGTCATTATAGGAGCCGAAATCAACTTCTCCTTTAATGTCTCAAATACCTACAAACACTTAGAGTTGAAATCAAAATTAATATCTTTTTCAAGCAATTTTGTGAGTGGTCTTGCAATCTTAGAAAATTCCTTTATGAATCGCCTATAAAACCCTGCATGTCCTAAAAATCCTCGAAGTAATTTTACAGAAGTAGGAGGTGGTAATTTGGAGATAACTTCAATTTTGGCTTGATCCACCTCAATACCTCTAGCAAATATTTTATGGCCCAACACTATCCATTCCTGCACCATAAAATGACACTTCTCCCAATTTAGCACAAGGTTAGTCTCTTCGAATCTTTGTAACACCAAAGCTAAATTATGCAAGCATGAATCAAAAGATGTACCAAAAACAGAGAAATAATCTATGAAAATTTCAATGTATTTCTCTATCATGTTAGAAAATATAGCTATCATGCATCATTGAAAAGTAGCAGGTGCATTATAAAAATCAAAAGGCATCCTTCTATATGCAAATGTACCATAGGGATAAGTAAATGTAGTCTTTTCTTTATCATTAGGTGCAATAAGGAATTGGTTATACCTTGAATATCCATCCAGAAAACAATAATACTCATGTCCTACAAGTTTTTCTAACATTTGATCAATGAAAGGTAAAGGAAAGTGATCTTTACGAGTGGTATCATTCAATATTCTATAATCCATGCAAACTCACCACCCTGTAACTATCCTAGTTGGAATTAATTCATTATTTTCATTGGTTAAAACAGTCATACCTCCCTGTTTTGGCACTACTTGCACAGACTTACCCAATCACTATCAGAAATTGGATAGATAATACCTGCATCAAGTAACTTAATTACTTTGATTTTCACAACTTCTTGCATTTTCGGACTGAGCCTCCTTTGTGGTTGGATGATTGGTTTGTATTGCTCATTCATCAGAATTTTGTGCTTGCAAATCGAAGAGCTTATTCCTTTTATATCCGCTATGGTCCATCCAACTGCACTCTTATGCTCTCTAAGCACTCTAAGTAACTTCTCCTCCATCACCCTTGTCAAAGAAGAAGAAATAATCATTGGATAAGAAACACCATCAAGAAAAGCATATTTTAAATAAGAAGGTAAAGGTTTAAGCTCAAGAGTTGGTGGTTTTTCAATGGAAGGCTTGGGTTTCTTTGCACTTGATTCCAATTCTTCAAATTTTTGTGATTTCCATCTCGGACATAGTGGACTTGCTTCTAAAAACTCTATGGCCTCTCTAATTTCTTCATGCTCGGTTTCTTTCTCTTTTGGCTGAACCAAACATTCCTCCATAGGATCTTGAGTTGTGGTCAATTCAAACATGGTCTTTATTTCACTATCTATGGTATTTATATTCAAGCAATCATTTGGTCCCTCGGGGTTTTTCATGGCTGTGAGGACATTGAAAGTGACTCGATCTTCTCCCACTCTAAGGATTAATTCCTTGTTGAACATCAATAAGAGCTCTTCCCGTGGCTAGGAATGGTCAACCCAAATAATAGGAACTTCATAATCCTCCTCTATCTCTAGCACAACAAAATCCGCTAGGAAGATAAATTTATCTACCTTTACGAAAACATCCTCCACCACGCCTCTTGGATATTTGATAGATCTATCCGCCAGTTGTAAAAACACGGTGGTCGCTTTTACTTCTCCTACACCTAGTTTCACAAACACCGAATAAGGCATTAGATTTATATTAGTGCCAAGATCACATAAAACTTTATTAAAGTAAGCATCACTAATATTGCATGAAATAGTAAAACTCTCTGGATCTTTTAATTTTGGTGGTAGCTTATTTTAAAGGATGGCCGAACATTCTTCATTCAACTTCACAGTCTCATACTCCTCTAACTTCCTTTTGTTAGCTAGGATATCTTTAAAAAACTTAGCATAGCTTGGCATTTGAGCTAGAGCATCTACAAAAGGAATATTAATGTGCAATTGTTTAAGATAATCTAAATTTTTTGCAAATTGCTTATCTTGCTTGTGTTTGGCTAGCCTCTCCGGAAAAGGAATAGGTGGAACATATGGCATTGGAGAAGGCTTGCTCATTAGTGGCTCGTCCTTTTGTTTGGTCTCGATAGAAGATTTGGCCCTGTTCTCTTCTTCTACATCCTCATCTTGATCTTGCTTTCCAACTTTTTTTCCACTTCTCAATGTAATTACCTTTGCATTCTCCTCTCGGTATCACTTGGCAAGGTACCACTTTGTCTCTCATTAATTCTATGAGCTAGTTGTCCCACTTGTTTCTCTATGTTTCGAATTGACGTTTCTTGATTGTGGAGTCTTACATCGGTACTGCTCATGAAATCTTGAGTGGTTTGAGCTTGTTTTTCTGCAACTTGAGCTTGCCTTTCCACTGTTTGGGCTAGCTTGGCAACCAAATCCTCCAAGTTGGAATTATGCTTCTCCATAGATGGTGGTGGTGATCTCGGTCCTTGTTGATTTTGACCTCCCCAAGATAGATTATGGTGATTCCTCCATCCTGGGTTGTAAGTGTTGGAGCAAGGATTGTTTTGAGGACCTCTATTAAAATTTGAAACAAAGTTAGTATGGTCAGAAGAACCAGCATGGGGATTACCTACTTGACAATCAATGCTAATATGATTTCCACCACAAAATTCACAAGATATTCCTTGAGTTTTTAAAGAAGCAATCATATTGCTTAATGCATCAAGTTTTGCATTCAAAGTCCTATTGGTGTCAACTTCATGAACTCCACTTGGCTTTTGGGCTTGGTATCTCTCAATTGGCCTTGGTAGCTATTGCCCTCCATCTCCTCAAGTATATGAAAAGCTTCTTCGAGTGACTTGTTTTGCAAAGTGCCTCCAGCTGCCGCATCTAGACTAGCTCGAACGGTAGGATGTGCTGCATTATAGAATGTATGTACTTGCATCCAAATTGTCAGTCCATGGTGTGGGCATCTCCTTAGCAGCTCCTTAAATCTCTCCCATGCTTCATAAAAGGGCTCACATCCATCTGCATAAATGTAGTAATATCATTATGCATTTTGGTAGATTTTGCAGGAGGAAAATATTTGTCACGCCTCGACCCTCGAGCATGTGGCAACCCCCGTTCTCTCGCGATCATTTGATTTGCGACTCCCCAGGATCCGTCGCCGACCGTTATTTTTATCTTGTAATTATGTACATGCGGAAACGAATCACAAACCCCCAGTCAATTGCAAAAGCAGGGATAGTAGGAAAACCCAACAAGAACACATTCAAAAGTATTGTTTTATTCATCTACTGATTAACCCTAGGAAGTTTACAAGTACAAGCCCTTACCACGGGCATCTTCCTAATGAGCCAATGAAACCGATAAGCCAGGCTTAATCTACTCCTTCAAAGACGGCCACGAACCGTAACACGCGTCGATCCTCCATCCTACGGACCTGAAAATGGTTAATCACGACGGGTTGAGATAAACTTAGCAAGTTAAAATCCTAAGTCCCGGTTAGGAACTTCGCTCGCCTCACGAGTTTAACATACAACCTAATCCATCGAACCAAGCAACACCACCTCAGAGAAAATGACAACAGAAGACAGTTTAATAAACAGGTGCAATCACAGGCGACCCTACCTAGCCTTGGCACACGCAACCTGCAAAACTGTCATTTAAATCATCACGACATTAAGAGCATGCGAATAATCAAAGCATCTCACACAACTTTCCCCATGTCTCACACTCACACATGCTCCGATTATTACGACCATTAGGCCCACGGCACAACCTTACGGTTGGCGGTCTACCGGTCGAAGACCAGGCATCGTCCTCCCCCATGAGGCATGGCAACGTCACGGACTCTCTCCCATCGACGGCATTCCATAAGGAGCATGGGTTTGGCCTCAATCGCGACTCCGCATCTGACCACTGTCAGGCGACCCAATGGTCACGGCACAACCCCGAAGGATTGGCGGTCATCCGGCTCAACCGGGCTATCAACTTTAATCTGACCATGCAGCACATCAGCAAACAGTTCATTCTTGTCTTTGTTTTTGCTTGGTCGTGAATGCAACATCGCTTATGCACTCATGCTCATGCGACATGCCATCTCAGATAACCCACGCATTATGTCATGTGGTATCACTCGACAATTCTAAAATTCCAAATTCCACCAATCAATAATCACGTACATTCCCTAATTCTCGGGAATAACTCAATAAATCAAACATTTTCACTTCCACTCGGTCTTCGATCATGCATTTCATCATTATTCACACATATAATTAACAATCGGCACTTCAAGAAAGCATAACAACCAAGAACACAATAATTTGAAACCAAAATTTGCTTCTGTATAACAGTGCCATGAACAGTAATTGTGAACAGTGATGTGAACAGTAATTATGAATAGTAACTAATCTGAAATTAATAAAATAATATTAAACTTAACCATGGTTACTAAATTTAACCTAACTAGGGTTAATTAACTCAACCATGATTAATAATTAACCATAGTTACTTTATAAACTAACCTTAGTTACTTTAATTAATTAACCTAGGTTACTTTATTACTAACTATGGTCAATTAACTAACCCTAGTCAGCCTTAATTAACCAGCCTAATCAACCAATCAACTTAATTAATCACAAATACATAAATACACTAATTAACCCCTAAGCAAGATTAACCCCTAAACAAGGATTAGGAAATTAACTTGGGTCGAAAATCTGGCGACACCGGCGCGTAGAGGGGGACGAGGGCTACGAGGGGTAAGCTCGGGGACGATAACGGACAACAAACGGTGGCCGAAATGGGCCAAAACAGCCCCCGGATTACTGTTCACGCGGAAGAGAGCTATTGAGCGGAAATGGCCAAAACGAGCAGCTAATGGCGACCAGGGGTGGCCGGCGGTGTGCGGCTTGCTCCCTAACTTCCGTGGCTACACTTTGGGCGGTGGTGGCGACTCCGGTGACGGCAGCAAGGCTGGATTCCGGCGGAAAAACAGAAAACACAGCAAGAAAAGGAAGAAAAAGGAAGAGAAAAGAGAGAGGAAAGGGGGTGGCGGTCCGGTGATGGTTGGGTGGCTCCTCGACGACGGCAAGGCAGCAAGGACAGCAGCTAATGGTGGCTGGTTTGAGGGAAACACAGCAGCACAACTGCTGTTTTTGGAGGAAAACCAGAAAATAACAAAAGAGAAAGTGAGAAAGAAGGAAACATGAGAGATTGGGGAGGAAGAGAAAGCAACGTGGGGAAGGGGCTGCTGAAATTTGAGGAGAGAGAGAGAGAGAGAGAGAGAGAGAGAAAGCAAGAAGCCAAGCAAGAAGCCAAGTCAAACTTCTCTTCATCAACTTGCCCCAAAAATCTCATTTCCTTGACTTTTCTTCCCTTTGTCCTCCAACATTGAATGCCACTTCTAGAAAGGACAATTTGGTAATTCCTCAAAGTATAGTATACCTTACTATACGCGTATATGGGCCAAGAATCCATACAGGCTAGAAGAAAATCGGTTCAGCTCCAAATCGAAGGGAAATGGGCTAGAAAAAGCTAATGGGCTCAAAGGCTTGAAGTTGGGCTTCCTTGGGCCTACTTGGCTAGCTTGGGCCCACGTGGCCGACTCCTCAAAGGTGCAAGGCCCATTGGGCCTCCAATCGGTCCAATTCCTCTTTGTTCCAATTTTTTCGGCTCGTTGAATCCTTTTTCCAATACTTCCCAAGCTTACTGAAATTCAGGATGTTACAATATTTACTTAGGAATTTTTGAGCCCGGTCTTCCCAAGTAGTGATAGAGCCTACAGGAAGAGAAGTCAACCAAGTTTTAGCTTTATCATGAAGAGAAAATGGGAATAATCTTAATTTAAGAGCATCATCAACAATGCCATTGAATTTAACAGTATCACAAATTTCAAGGAATGCTTCTAAGTGTAGATTTGGATCATCATTAGGAGATCCGCTTAATTTCCTTGCATTTTGAAGCATTTGAATTAAGGATGGCTTGATCTCAAAATTGTTGGCTTGCACTGCTAGCCTCCTTATACTTGATTGTCCTCCTTGAATTGTTGGTGTAGCCTAATCTTTCAAAGTCCTCCTTGGAGGTGCAACTTCTTGATCTTCAGCCATTGCAATGTAAATTGCTTGTGATTGTTCTCTTCTTCTCCTAAGAAAGGTTCTTTCAATCTAAGGATCAAACTCTTCAAGGTCTCCTTGTTGGCTTTGGGTTATGCAATGCTCCTCCACCTTTTATAGAGAAGTGAGTTTGGCCTGCAAAAGAAACAAATTAAAAATAAAATAAAGGCTAGTCTAAACTAAGAATTGCTCAATATCAATAGTAATTGGAAAATTGTCAAAATGATCCCCGGCAACGGCGCCAAAAACTTGTTAGGTGAATTGCAAGTGCACAATATCGACAAGTAATAAAGTGATGAGTGAATATCATTCCCACAAGGATTGTTTTTTTTTTATTCAATTACTTACTGAAAGTGATCAATCCAAAAATTTAGCTAACCAAATCGAAAAGACGAGTAAAAAGTGAACTAAACCAATTAAAAGACTAAAATATAAAAGAGTACAAAAATTAAAGGATTCAAAAGCTAATTAAAATTGTAAAATAAAATTAATCTAAAGCAAACTAAAAATTAACAAGGCTAATTATCAAGATTTTAACCAAATCACAAAGCATTAGAGCATCCAACTTCACTTAACCATTCATAATTAATTTTCTTAACTTGTCATGCAACAAATTAATTTCCAATTGTGTTGGCGAAATTTCCCTAAAATGAATTACAAGCTGACCTCAATCTAATAATCTCTAATTAGGTATGTTAACCCACACTAATCTTAGTTGGATTTAAACTACCTAATAGTATTAAGTTCTTGTGGAAATTCCCGGATTTAATCTAAGTAGTCCCAACCTAGATTACTGCCGCAGCCACATAAATAACCTAGTGTACATTGACCTAGATTTAATTTATGGTTCAATATCACTAATGCGCAAGCACACAATCTCCACCCGGTATCATGCATACATAAAAAATCATTCAAAAGTTGGCCAAACTTCTAAAAGCATTAAGATCAAGATAAAGAACGACACAATCAAAACAATTCTATTGCATGAGAAAGTCTTTGAAAATCAATCAATCATGATTAAGATCCACTGTAGCTCTAACAAAAGAAATTTAGAACATAATAAAAATTAAACTAACAAAAATTAAAGAAAACATAATAATAAAAAAAAAAAGTCACCAATTCGAGATACAAGGAGCTTCAGGTTTGTCTCCTTCTTTTCTCCTTGACACGAGCCAACTCCACTAAAATAGAAGAACAAAATCTAAGTAAGAAAACCCAAAATCTTCTGCAAAGATGGTGGCTCCAAGGATTCTCTCTCTTTTTTTTTTTTATATGCGGCACAAGAGCGGTTTATATAGCCTCCAAAAACCTGCCTTAGGTCAACTCCTACTAGGATTTGGAAAAAATTCTTTCTTATCTCCTTGATTTTCTTTGAACCTTATCTTCAATTGTGGTCAAATTCTCCAAATTTCTGATTTGGGCTGGCTTTTTCTTCAAGATGAACTATTCTGAAAGATATTGCAATATTTTGGAAGATCTGAAAATATTTCATACAAAATAAAATTACGTGAGTAGCAATTAAATTCACCAAAAATTCATCAAAACTTAGCAAATATGAAGTCTAAATTAACAAGAATACTCTGTTAAAAATAGAGTTATCAACAAGTGTTGAAAATCCGATGTGATACGACACTTATAATTAAAATCTTTTAAAAGTTTATGACAGTCAAGTGATCAGTTGAAAATTATAAAACTCAAGTGAAGGCTATTTAAAAGTCACGGTACTCAAGTGATTGGAAAAACAAGTTATGGTATTCAAGTATTTGCCGTACGAATATTATGACTCAATTTTTTATCCCATAGATGAGAAATCAAGTTGCAGTCGATAAGACTTGAGAAAGCTCATTAAGTAGCGTAAGAGCCATTTGACAAGAGAGTTATACACGGTGGCATAGCAATTAGTTAAATCCCTTGGAATTCACTTTAGGAGAGTCGCAATAGAGAGTTTTCACAATTTTAGACAGGTCAAAGAATTTCAAAAAGGATAAAATATTTTATTTGTATGGTGTTTCTCTTGGCATTCCCACATCATTATAATTAATAAAAACTTAACGGTAAACACAAAAATCTATTAAGAGATGTCGACTTAATTTGAAGGCAACTAATTCAAGCCAATCAAATTAATACGGTAAAACTGAGGATGCCTAGCGAGGAGAGTCAATTTTTTGTGCACCAGATAAAGATAGAAAGTGTTTAGGAATGTCTCACAAGAATCATGTGAATCAAATTCATCCACATATTGAATATTGAATTGAGTGCTTGTTCTGTGATTTGGGTACGGACTTTACATATTTGACGTGACATTAAATTTATAACTTTTACCATAAGGTAAATTTCTTAGTTGAAATCTCCTTTTTAGTACTCAACGCCTATTTCCCATTTTTATATATATATATATATATATATATATATATATAGCGAAAATAATATTTCACAAAGAGTGGCTTTCCAATAATATATATATATATATATATATGCTTGGTTAGCTTAGACAATCATGTAACTTTTCTTGCATTTTACTTGAGTTCCTAATCAACTCATAATAAATTAGGGTGGCTCCACTGTAAACTAAATTGCATACTTAATATATTCAATAAAAACCCCAAAGTTGTGATTGGTATGGACTTGGGAGAGTCTATGCTAAGCAAAGGTACAATTACTTTAATGAGTAGCCATTTGTAGTAGCTTCATAATCTATTAGCTTTCGCTTGGTAGTTTGCCTCTTGGAAGGTTATGACATCAACTAAGAATAAATGACTTTGGGAGTGGTAAAATTCATTGCCAAGATCTAAAGGAATACAACCAGCCAAGAATAAAGAACTTTGGGGTCATCACCAATGGAATTAGATACATAATTGAAGATAAATATTCACTCACTTGTGGAGTATCTCATGTATTCATCAACTTTAAGTCCTTTGCCTACAAATAAGATTGTATTTTTGATTTATAGATGGACTCTTCTAGGCACACAAAGACCCACCCTTTTTCCAGTAGCTCTTACATTTGCACCTTCAGTTCTTTCAATTCTGACAAGGCCATCCTATAAGGCACCTTAGAAATCTGTTCAGTCCTAGGGGCCAACTCAATCACAAACTCAATTTCCCTCTCTAGAGGCAATCTTGGCAATTCCTCAGGAAACACATCCATGTACTCTTGTACCACTGCAATATCCTCTACCTTTAACCCTTTTACCAGTGTATCTACCACCAAATCCTTGGCATCCAAATTCCAACAACCGAGTCACCTCGAGTGACGAAATTAGAGGAACGGAGGGTCCCCCTCGATTTCCCACAAACTCAAAACTATCACCCACAACTGGGTTAAACTGAATTGTCTTTCCATGACAATTCACCGTAGCTCGTTGCTTGGTGAGCCAATCCATGCCAACTATGACATCAAAATCATACATTGCTATCACAATCAAATCAATGACTTTCTCGCAATCGCCCACAACTAACTTACAGCCTGAACAACCTAACTCAAACAATATCTTATCCTTAAATGGAGTAGAAATGTTATAAACCACTCCCAATGGTTTGAGACTTAACCCCACTAGCTTAACAAAACGATTAGCAACAAAAGAATGCGTAGCACCAGGATCAAATAACGCATTAGTAGCATGATCGTGCAAGGAGACCGTACCTATAACGACAGCGGGTGAATTTTCCGCCTCCCCTCGGGTAACAGCATAAACTCTTCCTTGCGCTGGGGGTCTACCTTGGTTGTTCGGCGATGCATTCCCTATAGGTCGTCCTCCCTGTGGTGGTGGCAAGATCATCCTCACAGGCCTATTCGGACAATTTGCCACTCGGTGGCCCTACTGACCACATCCGAAGCAAGCTCCTATCATCGAAGGATAGGGGAGATTTCCATGTCTCCTCCCACACACCTGATAGACTCCCATGGCATTGGGTGCCGGCTTTCCCATGTAGTTCTTATTGTTGAATGGGATGGGATTCCTTCTCCCCATCATTGGTCCCTTTCTAAATTGACGATTATCTCTATTAGGTATGAACCACAAGCAAGATGCGGTCACGCTCTCGATCATGTTCTTCTCGATCAATTGGACCCTCTCGTACATCTCATCAAAACTTTTCAAGTTCAAGGGCACTAACTAGGCTTTCAATTCTAACTTCAAGCCATCTCTGAAACGTCTTGCCCCATCCAAAGGGTCCTCCACTAATCTCGGCGCATACTTGGCCAACTCAACGAACTTCGCCTCATATTGATCCACGGATATTTGATTCTTGTGAAGCCATTGGAACTCTTCCTTCTTGGACTCTTTCGCATTGTCCGAGAAGTACTTCCCATTGAAAGCCTCAGGAAAGGCACCCCAAGTCTAAGCCGTGCCTTCAGGGAACACTCTTTCTTGAGTGGCTTCCCATCATGTAATGGCATTACCTTAAAGCTCATAAGCCGCCAAAAGTACTTGGTCCTCCTTTGAACATCTCAGCACTATGAAAGTCCTCTCGATATCCCTTTTCCAAAGGGTTGCAGCCTCATGGTCGCCCCCGCCACTAAACCTTGGTGGCTTCAATCTCAAGAACTGCTCTACTAGCTTGTGCATCGGTCTCTCACAGACCTCTCCTCTCACTATGGGAACCTTAGGGACCACAATAGGAACAGCAGTGGTGACAGTGGCAACAGCAGCAGTAGTAGCTTGATCCTCAGCTTGCTATCCTATCAAGGTCTCTAGCGCTAGTAGGATCCCATCTAACCTAGGATCCCCTTACGCGCTACCTTTACCACTGGTTTGACTAGACGCTGCCCTACCCCTAGGGGATCTCTATTTAGGATTGCTCATCACTTTGGATACTCACTGGTTCTACTTTCCAATTCCAACTGGGAATTAGAACTATGAGCAACCCGCCACAAAACAAAACCACAAAAGCAATCACAAGCACGTAATATAAAAGCCATCCCTATCTCACTATCCTAAAAATCCCACGCACCTTATCTCTCCAAGTCTCAACCTCGCTCTTATACCAAAATGGATGGGGATGTCACGCCCCGAACCCTGAGCAACCAACAACCCCTTCCCTTGGTCGATAGAAAGCGACGTCCCATGACTCATCGACGACCATTCATTTTAATATTTCATTAAGTGCAAGCGAAAGACGAACCATCCCTAGACCAAATAGACAATCAAACAATGAAATAGGGATAGAGGGATGAATAATAAGATAACATCAACTGCTTATTTATATATTCTTACTGGATTGACCAACGGATGATCGTTTTCCAGTTTACAAGCCCAACAAAGGGGGCCAATCCACCACTAAGTCAGACCAAAAAGAAACTAGGCTCAGCTAATCCATCTATATAAAAAGAACCCTTAGGTTCTGAACTACTATCACTCTAACCCATCGGATTCAGGCTCCGTTGGGTCGTAGTCGGAGGCATTTGGGTCGATCATTAGAGGAGCAGGGATATGATTCTCCACTGCACCGTCAGGAGAGTCTAGCTCCATGGGATCCTAATCAGCGTCTTCAAAGCCCCTATCGTGCGGTCCACAAAAACCTCGCAAAGGATCGATCAGCAAATCGTCCTCTCGGATGCACCACACCAGAAACCAATGGGGTATCCATTGCCCCGGTCCCTCATCCACCTAGATGGTGGAGACGTACTTCTTGTACAATTGCACCCGACTCAACAATCGGTGGTGCGTCACGATGGTCTCTTAATCCTGAGGGGCCTCGAATCACACTGGTGAGTGCGCCATTCTAAGGGGTGAAATAAAATCTCAGCGAGTTCTCCCCATAAGCCTCAGTTAGAACACCAACTCAACCCGATTTATCTCTCCATAACCACCTCTCACATAACCCAACAACAAACAACTAACAATCAGCAACCAAACAACATACAGGGTCAACCAATAATCAAAAGTTGGTTCGCATGCTATCTCACCCGGTATGCTATACCCTGCATGTTATAATGTTAGCACAATACACATAATGCACATGGCTGTTAGATGATGCAGTTCATCAATCACATGCGAGTCGCGTCATAAGCGATCTCACCAGGCCATTGCCACACCCTGCACGTTATCAATTCATGTGTGCATACCATAATTAATGTGATCATCTCATGCATAATCAGAACCAACGATGTCATGTTTCTCATATACTCTTGCATCCACAGAAGTTCTGATTATTACTGCCCTTTAGGGCTACAACTTGGGCCAAGGTGCTACGACGCTATGGCACCCTTCCTCCGCAGAGGCGCAACCGTGTCCTTCCGTGTAGGTCAAGGCGCAATGGCACTATGGCACCCTTCCTCCGCAAAGGCGCAATCATTCCTTCCGAGGCGCTATGATGCTACAACGCCCTTCCTCCATAGAGGCGCAACTGTGCACTTCCGTGCCCTCCCTCTCCATAATCTCCGATAAATCGGACTATCACCCCTTGAACTACGGCCGAGGCGGCGGGTTCAACTTAGTGATCACGTAAGCATACAATCACAATCCACTTATTACCTTTAAGCATTAGCCAATGCACACATGCTTGCATATAAAACCTAAAATCCTTTCTCATAAAAGCTGTCCATTTTCGGTGTTCATCGGACAAACCATTTTTCCCTTTTTTATGAAAATTACACAATTCATGTGGATGTTCATGCGATGACACGTCCAATTCGCCTCATAAAATCAAGACACATGAAATTATGCACATTTTCACATATGGATGAACAGTGTTGTGAACAGTAATCGTAAATAGTGCACGTGAACAATAAGCATGAACAGTGCCCTATGAACAATGTAATTTCAAAATTCAATAATTAAAAAATTAAATTTAGAAATTAGAAAAATCATTAATTAAAACAATTAATCAATTGATTAAACTAAACTTGCTTAATTAATCACAAAACACAATTAAGCACAATTTAGAACATCAAGCAAGATTTAGCTAAGGTAATCTTAACCATCTATCTAACCACCTATTTTAGGGCTAATACAACTTGATTAAACTTCCTAAACCAACATTACCACTAATTAACCTAACCCTAAGCAAGTTTAGACACTAACAAAGGATTAGGGGCTAAACTCACTCGTTAAGCGGGTCGGTGACATGGACGTGGCGGCGGTGACGAAGGTAATGCCCGGGGACCTCTACCACAGTGATCCAAGGCGTCTTGGGATGAAAATGGCAGCAACAACTTCTGCTCACTCACTCAACTTCTGAAAACAACACTGTTGAAGGAGGTAAAGGCTGACCAGAGCAAAACAAGTTAGTTGGCATCCAGCGGCACCTGGGGGTCGAGGGGGAACGGCTGGTGGATGGGATGGGCGGTGGTTGGGTTGAAACCGAGGGAAAATAGCAGAAACAGGCAGATTAGAGCTATAAGAAGCGGGTTGATCGGCGGTTTCTTTTTACCGGCCAGTGGGTCGGCCGTACGGAATCTCTCTCTTGAGCACGGTGGTGGGTGGCATGGGCGGTGATCAGCATAGGAAGGCCATGAACTTCGGGTGAAATTGACATGGCATGAGAATCCAAGATTGGACTTCAAATTTTCGGGAATGTTCGGGATGGACTTTTGGACAATGCTACTGTGACAGTCGATAGTGTCAATTGAGCCAAGTTTTTGGAAAATGGGTTTACGGACCGAGGAAACGAGTCTACGAGGACATGGGCTGTGCAAGGTTAGTGTAGGCCTCACGCCCAAGGTGAGACAGCCACCGTGGTAGACCTGAGGCAAGCAAGTGAACTCGTTGGATCAACTTGACCATTTACCCTTCCGAGCCCATTGTCTAACCTTGAGCCATTTCAAGCTCAACAAATTCCCGAGCCCATTCCTATTCATTTTCTAGCCCGTTTCTTAGGTCCGTCCTTCATTTTCAACCCAAGGGCAGATTGGAAAATGTGCAAGGTGGAAATGACCATTTTGCCCTTATATATTTTGAAGAAAAGACAAAAGAAGAAAGAGAAGATGATGTCATTTGCTTGGGGAGTTGGGCAAACCATTAATTGACCTTGATGAGGCCTTGACTTCAGCCTCACTTCACTCTCTCTCTCCCTTTCATCTCCTCCAAAAACCACATACACTTTCTCTCTTGTTTCCCTTTCTTCCTTCTGTTTTTCCTTCTGACATTCCTTCAAAAAACCGAGTTGTTCATGCCCTTCCTGTGTGAATCATTGCCCATGACACCCACCATCATGTTCAGGACAAAAATTCTATATGGATGGCGTTGGCCGTTTGCTGGTTGACCGGAAGCCAACTGTTGTCGGACTGCCTACTGTAGCGGTAGTTTTGCCCTGTTCCACCTTTTGAGTTGTTTTCCTTCCTTTTTGATCTAATCACCACCCATCCTAGCCGCCGGTAATTCCCCCTCAACCCCTAGGTGCCGCCAGTCACTGGACAACTGCTCGCTAGAGCTCCAGGTAGCCCGTTCAACTCCATTTCACCACTTTCCTTTAACCAGTGCAGTTTTTTCAGAGTTGCAGTGGGAGTCCAAGTTTGTTGCTATTTTTTCAGCCCTAGGATCATCTTGGATCATCGTAGTAGAGGTCCCCGAGTGTCGCCTTCGTCACCGCCACCGCCACCGCCACCGTGTTCGTGTCGCCGGCTCACTTAACGGGTGAGTTTAGCCCCTAATCCCCTATTAGTGCCTAAACTTGTTTAGGATTGGGTTAGTTATGTTAATGTTGGTTTAGGAAGTTTAATTAAGTTGTATTAGCCCTAAGATAGGTGGTTAGATAGATAGTTAAGATTAGATTAGCTTAATATTTATTAATTAAGCTTAATTAAGCTTGATTATACTTAATTGTTGCTTATGTGTGTTTTATGTGTTTAATTAAGCATGTTTAGCTTAATTGCTTGATTAATTGTTTTAATTAATGTTTTATTTAATTTCTGAATTTAATGTTTTAATTAATTGAATTTCCGAAAATTACTATTCACGAACACTATTCATGATTAATGTTCACAGCACTGTTCATGTGAAAGCTAATTTTTGTCTTATTTTGATGTGTTCTTGATTGTTGTGATTTATTGAAGTGCCGATTGTTAATTATATTTGTGAATAATGATGAAATGCATGATTGAAGACTGATTGGAATTGAAAGTGTTTGATTTATTGAGTTATTCCCGAGAATTAAGGAATGTACGTGATTGTTGATTCGTTGGATTTGGAATTTTGGAATTGTTGAGTGATACCGCATGACATATTGCATGGGTTATTTGAAATGGTATGTCACATGAGCATGAGCGATGTTGCATTCACGACCAAGCAAAAGCAAAGACAAGAATGAACTGTTTGCTGATGTGTTGCATGGTCATGGTCAGATTAAAGTTGATAGCTCGATTGAGTCAAATGACCACCGATCCTTCAAGGTTGTGTCATGACCATTGGGTCGCTTGACAATGGTTAGATGACCCAATGGTCAGATGTGGAGTCACGGTTGAGGCCGAGCCCATGCTCCTTAGGGAATGTCATTGATGGGGAGAGCTTGTGATGTCGCCGTGCCTCATGGGGGAGGACGATGCTTGGTCTACGACCAATTGACCGCCAACCATAAGGTTGTGCCGTGGCCTTGAGGGTTGTAATAATCGGAGCATGTGTGTGGATTTTGAGATATGAGAAAGTTGTGTACAATGCTCTGATTATTTACATGCTCTTGATATCATGATGATCACATTAGTTATGGTACACATGCATGAGTTGGTAGTCATGCAGGGTGTGGCAATGGCCAGGTGAGATCACTTGTGACGCGATTCACATGTGATTGATGAACTGTATCATCTAACGGCCATGTGCCTTGTTTGCATTGTATGAGATTTGACGTGTAGGGTATGGCATACCGGGTAAGGTTACATGTGAACTGACTAATTGTTTGTTGGTTTACCCTGTCTGTTGATTGCTTGTGGGTTGCTAGTTGTTTGTTGTTTAGTTGAGTGACAGGTGGTTCTAGAGAGATACCCCAGGTTGAGTTGGTGTACTAACCGGGGCTTAGGGGGAGAACTCGCTAAGATTTTATCTCATGGTTATTGTATAACCACTTTTAGGCCCCTAGAATAGCGTACCCACAGTGGAGAATCCTGCCCTTGCTCCACCAGTAATCGACCCAATGGAGTCTGAGTCCGATGGGTCCGAATGATAGTAGTGCTGAACTTGAGGGTTTATTTTGTTTAGCTGGATTAGCCTAGTTTCCTTTTGGCCTGGCTTAGAGGATGGATCGGCCCCTTTTGTCGGGCTTGTAAATCGAAAAACGATCCTCCGTTGGTTAATCCAATGAAAATGTATAAATAAGTAGTTGTTGTTGTTCTTGTTGTTCGTTCCTCTATCCCTATTTGATTGTTTGTTTGTCTGGGGATGGTTCGTCTTCTGCTTGCACATAATGAAATATTAAAATGAATGGTCGTCGATGGGTCCTGGGACGTCGCTTTCAATCAACTAAGGTAATGGGGTTGTCGCGAGCTCGAGATTCGGGGCGTGACAAATAGTCTCCTTATAAAACCTATAAATAAACTCTTGTATTCCTCTTACAAATCATTGAAATATACAAAAGTTATTTATTTATTTTTTGATATCCAGGATCCGGCCTGGCTCAACGTTATGGGAGCGTATAGCCTCCGCGGGCCCGATAGGCCCATACGACGACCACTAACTATACCTAGAGGGGAGCTAGCCCAGGAACCCACCACCAGGGCCCCCCACTTAAGACGTGTTAGTAGCTATGGAGTTTCAACCTTGGGACCTCTGCGATGAGGTGCCCAATGTCAAACCAACTCAGTTGCCCACCGGTGGGTTACAAAAGTTATTTATTCCTCTCTTCTTAATTGCATAGTCTTGTATTTGCGTTCTACATTGCATTTAGGCATTACAAAAACACATCCGTGCTGGATAAATTTACTTTGAATTGGTCTAGTTTTTAGTTGGATTCGAATTGGTCCGACATGATAAAGGAACTTGAACTGAATCCCTTTTAATGGACCCGGTCGCATCTCGCTTGACAAGCTCAACATTACATGTAATGAAGAAATTACTGGCCATTTTTGGGAAGTGAGGTCTTAAGGAAAGAAATTGGCGAAAAGGTGGCAAACATATTCGATCAGCACCCGAAAAGGAAAATGAAATAAATTTTGCTTTCCAACTTGCAGACGCACAATCGAAATTGATTCAAGAATTTGCTTGAGATTCGAATAGATGGGAGAAAGAAGGAAATAAAATAAAGAAAGACACGAAATAAACAAAGAGATAAAAGAACAAAAAAGATGGAATGCGCGTCTGGAATAGCGCATCTTTAGGCAATTTTCGGATCCTCAATCTCAGCAGAATATGGCGAGGATTCATAGATTACAAAGAGATCCCGATTTTCATTCTAGGTTGGTGGCGCATCTTTTAAGCCTCAGTTATTATATCCTGCATTTGCAATTTTACCCATCGACAACCATCCTTGCACACACCCATCCATAGACATTACCCAGAAAATCTCCATTCTCGGAATCACTAGTCCACGCATGCATCATCAAGTTTCTAATTTAAAAATGTTTGTTTTGTTTTTTTATCTTTTAGCTTTAGATAATTTAAGCGTAATTGACTGTGTGCATTTATGAACTCCAATCAAGAGTTCTCTTAAAAGACATCTTGAGTTTGAATCCGTGTATGAGACTCGACCTAAATTGGATGAGAGGGACCAAAATTCTTGACTGAATACCTATTTGGAGTCATGTCGTAGGAGTTCAACCAAGATAGTGTTATTACTTTAATTTTCTTATTTAGTTGGAGCGTTGGCAATTAAGGATCCAGGATTGATCAATTAAGAGATCGACTCCTCTAAAGGCCGTACAGGTGACGCTACTGTTGATTGGCCGTATAAAGAAAAGAGTTCAATTTTTTTTTTGATTTTAAGCCACATAAAAGAAATAGAAAAAGGACGAAAACCATAGAGGTCTTTCTTTTTAATATTGGAAACACTCAAGCTAGTGAGCAATTGTTGCTCTGTAATTCTTGGATTCATTAGTGGAATTTTATCTGCTGGATTTTCTCATGGTGTAGGTATCAATATTGGTTCAAATCATGCAAATATCCAATATTCTCTATTATTCCTCATGTATTTTTCTGATGAGTTTCTGCATTTATTATAAGAAGCTCCAATAGGAGAGTAGTTGGATATGTTGTGATAGCTATAATTAATAAATAGTAAACACAAAAATCTCATAGCAGCTAATTCCATACACCAATCAAATTAATATATCATTTTGTGGATCAATTTTCCATAAACCAATCAAGTTGAAAGATGTGAGAGGAGGTGAATTGCGAGAGAGAGAGAGAGGGGGGGAGGGCGAGGGAGAGATGGGAAGGGTGTTTGATTGGCAGTGTCCAAGTGAGGAGTGCAACCCTTTTTGTGCCCCAAGTAAAGACAAAAAGTGTTTAGGTAATGTCCCATGAAAAACGTGGGAATCGAATTGCAAGTGTGCCATCCACATAATCTTACGATTGTGTACGAACCTTAGGATTTAATGAATCTTCCGAGCGTCCGCCTCATCTAAAATGCTCATTTTGAATTGAGTGCATGTAATGTGATTTGGGTACAAACTTCACCTATTTTACATGACATTAGATTTATAAATTTACCTTTGGATGATCTAAATTTCTCACTTGGGATCTCCTTTCCAATACTCAACACCCTTCTTCAGTATATATATCTCATGTAGCAAAAAAGAAGATATTTTACAAAGAGTGACTTTCAGATAATATATATGCTCAATTAGCTCATGGTAATCATATAACTTCTCATAAATTAACTTTGGGTGGTACACAAGTCAAGTTATAATCATCTTGTGTCAAATTCAAAAAACCTCCACTGGCTTCATATGAGAGAATTTGATTTTAGCAAAAACATATATTAAATCTCAAATCATAGTCAAAGTTGTATTGCGAAGTCAATTTTATAAGTTAAACTAAATATTGGTGCTAATGGGAAGGGAATCACCATCCAATGAAGAAATCAAAATGCACATCAAAACCTCCCTTTCTGATTCCACAACCATCTAAAATGCCTAACAAAAGTTAGATTTTTCTCACCAATTTAGAACCAGAACAAGCAAAACTCCAATAGGAAGAAACTCAAGATGACCCCTCCCCTAACTCCACAAGGGAAAAAAGAAAACAAATCCAATTCACAATCGGGTAAGACCAACATGAGGTTGCAGTGGTTGGTGGTGGGGCTCTGTGGTCATGGCTATTGACAGTGGTCGTGGCGATGGCCAAGAGGAAGGAAGGAAGGAAGAAGAAGAAGAGAAATGCAAAGCACAAAATAGAGAGACGAGAATGAAAGTTGCCCACCATCTAGGCACATGGCAATGAATGAGTGGGGCAGAGTGTGATTCACATGATGATTCAATACCACCTCATATTTCTCATACAAGATAAAGAATTCATATCACTTTGAAAGGACTCGACAAGCCTGTCTCAATCTGCTCTTAATTACCTCAACCACCCTTAGCTAGCTTTTATTAATTCTTAAATTAGGATGGGTCACCTTTCGCTTTTCAACCTATTATCTACTTAACGAGAGTGAAGTGATTCTAGTCCAAATTTCGAAATTAATATGACATAGAAAAACGAAGTATGACAACTTTCAAATTTTTCTCAAAGCAACTTTTCCCCATTTTCTTTTCTTCTTTTAATTTTCCCTTTTCTCTCAACATCTCTCTCTCCCCTCCATTATACTTCGTTATGTTCTCTCCTCTAACTTTTTATCTCCCATATATAAAAAAGTCAAAAGAAGTGCAGACTCAAAAGATCACATCAAAATTGTGCTCGAAAGTATAATAAAATATTTGCACTTTCGACCCCAAAAAAAAAAAGAATGTTTGCATTGAACTTGACTTAGAATGATATGTCTCTGATTCACATTTTACGTTACAAAGGCCTCTTTTTGTTATATCGACGAAATAGAGCTTATGAAACACTTTCTGAGAAAACCAACTTTTAAAGTGTCCCTATTTAATCAAACAAAATTTTCACCTATCAAACATTATAAATTTCCCTAATTTCACTCAAAACAATATTATTTTATGGGCGATAGTTAGATTGGAATAGCAGAAACATCGTAATCGCTCTGGTAGGAAGGCACGGGCATGTTTCACCAATTGAGGAGCGGTTCAATTGCAATCATACGAGAGACGTCGTGCCCTTTTGTAGCTGGCATATTACGAGGTCTTTAATTCCAACCATTGAAAATTGATGGGTCGTTTCAATACTGAGTAGGTGAAACCTTTGTCTACTAGTTGTTATCATATATCATGCTTCCTTTTTAATGGGGCTTATGATAGCTGGAATGTTCCCAATAATGAAATTCAAGGACAGTTTTGGGTTTAGAGAAGATGATAATCCCATAATTTTTTAGAGACGTTACTCGCAATTGTTGAAAATTTGACATGACATGACACATACGATGAAAGTTTGTTATAAGTTTATAATACTCAAATGATCGATTAAAAGTTATAAAACCCAAGTGAAAGTTATTTAAAAGTCACGGTCCTCAAGTAATTGGAAAAATAAGTTATGATACTCAAATGATTGCCATACGAAAATTATGACTCAAATTCTTATCCCATAAATAAGAAATCAAGTAATGGTCAATAAGATTTGAGGGAGCTCATTACGTAACACAAGAGCCATCTTGCAAGAGAGTTATCTGCAGTTGCCTAGCAATTAGTTAAATCCCTTAGGATTTATTTCGGGAGAGTCTCAATAGAGAGTTTTCACAATTTAGACGGGTCGAAGAATTTCAGAAAAGATAAAATATTTTTTTTGTATGGTGTTTCTCTTGGCATTCCAACATCACTATAAAAAATAAACACTTAACAGTAAGCACAAAAATCTCTTAAAAGATGTTGACTTAATCTGAATGCAACTAATTCAAACCAATCAAATTAATATGGGATGAGCGTATGAGGACGCCCAGTGAGGAGTGTCTATTTTTTGTGCACCGGATAAAGACAAAGTGTTTAGGTATGTCTCATGAGAAACGTGGGAATCGAACTGATTGCATGTTGCCTTCCACGTATTGATTTGAGTGCTTGTATTGTGATTTGTGTACGGACTTTACATATTGACATAACAATAAATTTATAACTTTTACCCTTGGGATAATGTAAATTTCTTAATTGAGGTTTCCTTGTTAGTCCTTAATGCCAGTTTTTCATATATATATATATATATATATATATATATATATATCTATACATGTACCAAAAACAATATTTAACAAAGAGTGATTTTTGATAATATATATGCTCAATTAACTGAGCAATCATGTAACTTTTCCTATATTTTACTTGAGTTCATAATCAACTCATAATAAATTAGGGGTGGCTCCATTATAAACTAAATTGCATGTTTAATATATTACATAAAAACCTCAAAGTTGTGATTGGCATGAGTTTAGAAGAGTTCATGCTAAGCAATGATACAATCACTTTAATGAGTAACCATTCATACCAACTTAATGATCCATTAGCTTTCTCTTGATGGTTTACCTATGACATCAACTAAGGATAAAGGAATTAAAGGAATTTGAGAGAGATAAAGTTTCGCACCAAGACTTAAAGAAGCACCACTAGTCAAGAACAAAGAATTCTGGGGTCATGACCAAGGGAACTAGCTATAGAATTGAAGATAGATATTCCCTCACTTGTGTAATATCTTATGTATTCATCAAATTCAAATTTTTTGCGTACAAAATAAGATTGCACCTTGATTTAAAGATGGACCATTCGAGGCAAACAAAAATGACTCGTAGAATTCTAAAAAATCATAATGACTATGGACAGTTATCTAATTATGACTCTTGAAACAGATGTACTCATAAAAACTAAGACTTGATACCAACACAATTAAAACGCGTAACATCTAGGACTTGATAACTAAAACTATATACATTTAACTAAGATCAAATGCATAGCAATAAGGATTAGACCCTCCAAATTCGTCCACCAGCCTTAGGAGCCAAATAACTGCCGTGGAAGATCAACTACCAGTGATGAAAATAGACTAGAACAACCTCTTGTTTCTAGGCAGTTGATTAGCAGACTTGGAAGTCGACAACAAATTTATAAATCGACATTTTGATAGTTGATTTTTTTTTTTTGGTCGGAAATTTTGATAGTTGATGGGCAACCATGAAATCAACAACTTCCTTATAGAATCGATGTCTTCAACCTTAATTCCATTGAATCAAATTATAGCCAAAATTGACCTTTGCTTGCAGGAATAAGCATTTGGGTTGGATCACTCGAAGAGCTCTGAATTGAGCTTGAGAGTTGTTCAATAGAACCTTGTGCTCCCGCATCAACTAAATCGTCAAATTGACTACAATGTTATCAAAGATGACGTGCTGCTGATTTGCTACTAAATCAGTAGGAAAAACAAGAAAAAAGAAATCTCAATTTGACGGTATTAATTAGAACGGGTAAACAAAATACTTGATTGTACAATTCAAAAAGTTGAGGACTTGACTACAAATCAGAAAACCAAATTGTACAAATGCTAAAACTTAGAGAACTGAATCTGTCACTTCACCCTCCAAATGTTTAACGATTCGTCCTGCAGATTCCATTGATGACATTATAGTCCAATTTCATTAGAATTTGCACATCTTTAATAAAAATTACTGTTTGAAACTTGCAAGTGCGCCTACGAATCAGCTGCAGAAGCGTCTTCATTAGCTTGCAAGAGGACGTTGATGCCCGTATATGCCGAAGTTTGCAGTTTGCAAAGGCATTTTCAGTCTGCAATTAGCCTACGGATGGATTCATAGAGAGATGAGAGATAAATGTCTGTGCATTAAGTTAAAGCTCTTTGACATGCCATTGAATCTGAAACAGTGGAGGTTTTTGTATCATAGCTTATTTAACCAAGAAGCGCTGCACAGTTCTACTCACTCAGTGAATGGCAGATCCTGTTCTGCACAGCAGCAACTCAGCCTTGAAGGTAATGGAAGCAGATTTTTGGATTTTCCTGGGGAGAAGCTGTTCTATAGAATTCACACATCTTCATTTTCAGGTATCGCATGGGTCGGGTTTGCTCCAACAGTATGAGATAAATGCTTTCCCCAAGTTCGGACAACATATGCCCATGAAAATCTTCCCAGGAAACCCAAAAGTCTATCTGACGATGGCATGGGCATACAAATTCTTGATTCCCATACTATACACAAGCAGAGTGAAGGCAAAATCTGCGTCGCCCAACGTTTGGCTGGGCCTTTCCCTTCTTTGTTTCCTGCATTATATGTAATTTTGCTGCCAAAGGGCCCACGGAGAATTGTGAGATTTTTGAGAAATTTCTATTTTTCAACATTAACGTCTATTTCTGCCCAGATTAAGACATCAAACAGCAACTACCAGAAGAATTCTCTGTGGCAGTCTTTCGTCCTCATCTAATATCGAGCAGACCTGAAGAGAAACGTCACAATTCCATTGTCCAAATCTAAGGCACACATGCATCTGGGACACACCATCCGCTACTTCATGTCTGTTTTCGTACTATTGTCAATGAAATTTCCATCAAGTGTGATATCAAGAAATTCAACTTTTCTCGAGATATATAAAATAGTTATTTTATCAATGCACTGTTAGTTGAATATAATTCTAAACTAATCACTCGTGAGTTAACTAACCTATTAGGAAATGCCATTAAGGATTAAAACATGCACGACCAGAGAATTCAATCAAGGATAGATCGCTTGACCATAAAAATCAAAGAGGGACAGTACTATGCTATTACAAGTCAATTAACAAATGGAAATAAATCGATTCGACAAAAGTACATAGTTGGATAGTGGGCGTTTCCGCATGAATGCAATACTAGCTACGAACAACGATAAACCAATTTCCTTTTTGCTTTGTACTTAGGATGAGCAATTGATTTGTCACGATTACATGATAGTTGAGGGTCATCTATAATTTGAAGAGGCACAAATGTAGATTGAAAATTTATCAACCACGAATTTTAATCGATTTCGGGTATCGAACTTTCAAGAATATTGAAACCACTCTATTGGACGTTGCCTCATTAGTCTACCCATTTTTTGGTAAGCATTAATTTTTTGAAAAGGATTAGTGGGCCGAGAATTACAACCCAGAAAAGGGGTCCATGCCAAGTGAAGGCCCAATGGGCCTCACCCCCCATAAAATTCGGCCAAGTGGGCCCATCAAGCCTAATCTAAGGCCCATTCAAGCAAGTTAGCCCAAGGACACAAATGGTATTTTATACTATGGCTTATTAAATTATCATTTTGCCCCTTCTAGAAACATAGTTAGTTTAACTGGACAAAAATGAAGCTAGTTAGAGGGGAATTGGGGGGCTCCTCTTGGAGACAAAGAGAAGTCATTAGTTGGCTTGGTTAGTTCAATTTCAACGAGAAACTTGGCTCGATATTTTTGTGCATTTATGAAGATGAAGACAAACAACAAATGCTTAGCTAGGAGGAAAGTTAGGGGAGTGGTGCATGCGCATTGAATGTGGGAAATGATGGATGTGCTTGGAAGTGAGGGGAAATCTCACTTGTCCCTCTCTCAATCTCTCATATATATATCCCTACTCTCTTGTCACGGCCTAACTCTCGAGCTCGCAACAACCCTTGCTCACTTTGTTTAAATGAATGTGACGTACTAAGATGTGTTGCCGACCATTCTTTTTATCTTCCAATTATACACAAGCAGAAGCAAAATTTATATCACCTAGTCAAACATACAACAACAACAGAGACAGTAAGATAATCAATCATAGTTGCAGCCAACCAACCTTTTTATTTAATTACTAGATTAACCCATAAATGAACATTTTTAAAATACTAACCCTACAAGTGGGTTCCTTACAGAGTCATCAGAAAGATACCAAGGCTGGGGTTAATATACTCCCTCAAAACTCGAGCTAGACATATTCCTCAAGGACTATCAAAATACCAAGACGCATCAGAACCTGGCTTCATCGAGTCATAGTCGGAGGGGTACTGGTAAGTTGCTAAAGAGGCTAGGTCGGGATCCTCAACTGTCCAATCGGGAGGGTCTACCTCCATAGGATCCCAAACTTCATCCTTCGGGCCCCTACTAGACAGCCCATCAAAACCTCATAGAGGGCCGAACAAGTCTTCTCCCTCCCTGATGAACCATCCCCAATCCCTCATCTACCAAGATGGTAGATACATACTTCTCATACATGTGTGCCTGCCCAAGGAACCTGTGGGCCATGACAACAGTCTCCTAATCCTTGGGAACCCCAAACTGCATCAGGGTAGTGTGCCATCTTGGGAATCTGAACATGTTTAACAACAATAAATCATATATAATCTTAGTGAGTTACCATCCTAAATCTCAGTTAGGACATCAACTCGCCTAAGGGTACCTAAAATTCAATCACATCTCAAAGGTAGGTCAATTGTAAGGCAACTCTCCCCTTTGCTTTAACTAACCATATGGTTTACCCGGTAAACCCTATAATAAACAACCGACAAACAATCGACTCGAAGATAGCCTTACCTCGCCAAGCCATACCCTACACGGTATAAATATTCACATATGCTATGATTAATGCAATCAGCATTTTAGGCACCACATTAGTTAATCATAGTCAAGTCATATCACGGGCAATCTTACCTGGCCATTGTCATACCTTGCACGGTATCAATTCAAGTATGCCATGATTAGTGCAACAAATATATGCATAATCAAAACATATGACAACACATTTCTTATGCTCTTTGCATTAATGTGTGTTCCACTTGTTATGCCCTCATTAGGACCACAAGAAAACTTCTGCCGGCGTGTACAACCAAACTCCCGTCGGTGTCTTTTGGCTTAATTAGGCATCGTCTCATCCTACAAGGTACAACTATGTCTGCAACTCCTGCTCAGATGGCATTCCCAAAGGAGCATAAGTCTGGCCTCTACTACGACCGGCATTCAGACTTGCACCAGGATTTCCAATAAATCGGGCTTTGTCCCCCAAACTCTCGTTGGGGTGACAGACTATTTATGTGATTACATGAGCACACCACAACAATCCATTTTAACTCATTTCCATAGATTAGCCAATGCAAACGTAGTACGTATTCAACATAATCAATCGCTGCACATTTTCTTTCACGAAAAAATGCAGGAAAATAATCGCATGTTGTCACATATTTATTAAAAACCTGTCAACGTTGTTTAACCTAGAATGGATACGTTGGTTAAGACCCACGACAGTGACGGAAGTTCGGAGTTTCTTAGGATTGGCTGGCTATTATAGGCAATTCGTAGAGAGGTTTTCTATGATAGCCATGCTCATGACGAGGTTACTGAAAAAGGACAAAAGATTTGAATGGATAGATAAGTGCGAGCATAGTTTTTAAGAGCTTAAACATACGCTAACTACCGCACATTTCTTAACAATACCGTCTAGTCTTGGAGGTTATGAAATCTATAGTGATGCGTTGTATAAAGGACTAGGCCACGTGTTAATGTAACATAAGAAGGTGGTTGCATACACATCTCGACAGTTAAGACCTCATGAGTTTAACTATCCGTTGTATGATTTAGAATTAGTAGCAATTATCTCTGTGCTAAAATAGCCAATCCTAAGCTAGTTTGTAATTGCTTTGTTTGACCAGATCGACAAAAATTCTTTCGCCTGATATTATGTGACCCAGAAATGCCACACAAGTTAATCAAAACTCACACTTGCTAATCTTGACATAAAGTTCATGTTCTCAGAAGGTCTATAGCACTATCCTCAAATGTCTTTCATGTTCCTCTATATTCTTTGAGTACACTAGAATATCATCAATAAATATGATCACAAATTAATCTAAATACTCTTTGAATGCATGATTCATCAAATCCAAAAAAGCTGCAGGAGCATTTGTCAAATCAAACGACATTACTGTGAACTCATAACGACCATAATGCATACGAAATGCCATCTTTAGTATATCCTTTCTCTTAATTTCAGTTGATGATAGCTTATCCTTAGATCTATATTGAAAAATACCAAAGCTCCCTGGAGTTGGTCAAATAGATCATCTATTTTTGGCAGAGAGTGCTTATTATTGATTGTCACATGATTAAGTTGTTGATAGTCAATGCAAAGACGTAATAATCCATCCTTTTTTCTTACAAACAATACCGGCACTCCCCACGGGAATGCACTAGGACGAATGAATCCCCTGTCCAATAATTATTGCATCTACACCTTCAACTTTGATAGCACTATTCTATAAGGTGCTTTAGAAATTAGCTTCGTTCTGGAGGCCAACTCAATCATAAATTCTATTTCCCTCTCCAAAGGCAATCCGAGCAATTTTACTGGAAAAACATCTAAGTAATCTTGTATTACAGTAATGTTTTCCATTCTAGGTTCCTTAACCAACGTATCCGCTATCGTTGCCAAATAACCTTGGCAACCTACATCCAACAATCGCATCAATTCAAGGGACGAAACCAAAGGGATTGAAGGTCCCCCTCGATTTCCGACAAATTCAAAACTACCACCCACTAACGGGCTAAATTGAATCGTCTTTCCATGACAATTCACTATAGCTCAATGCTTGGTGAGCCAATCCATCTCAATGATAACATCGAAGTCATACATTGCTATCACCACTAAATCAATAGTCTCCTAGCGATCACCAAGAACTATCTTATAACTAGAACAACCTAACTTAGATAGTATCCCATTCTTAGACGGAGTAGAAATACTATAAACCACCCCCAATGTTTTTGGACTTAACCCCACTAGCTTAACAAATCATACAACAACAAAAGAATGCGTAGCACCAGGATCAAATAACGCATATGCAGCATGGTCATACAAGGATACCATACTCGTAACTACGGGGGGTGAATCCTCCGCCTCTTTCCTAGTGACAACATAAACTCTTCCTTGCGCTTGGGGTTTATTCCGGTTGTTTTGAGGCGCGTTCCCTACAAGTTGTCCCCCTGCGGCAGTGGCAGAATTGTCCTCACAGGTTTGCTTGGACAATTTTTCATTTGATGGCCTTGCTGGCCACATTCAAAACAGGCTCCCTTCCAAGAAAGACATAGGGGCATTCTCATGTTTTCTCCCACACAATCAATGCATGCCCATCAAATTGGATACCTGCTTTCCCACATAGCTCTTCTTGTTAGGTAGGATGGGATTTGAAACCTACTTAAAAATTGCATAATTGCTTTATTTTAGGAATACATATAGAAATTAAATGGGCAATTATCATAAAAATCGAACTATGCCATTTAAGTCCACAATCTTCTAATTTTACAGCATTAAATTGAATTAAGTAGCTTCTCAAATTTCACAATATCATACAATTTGATTTTGTATGTACTATAAAGAGGCAACGAACCTTTTTAAGACCAATTAATTTCAATTGACAACTCAAAAAATTAGTTTATGCTAACGTAAAGTCAATATATAACAAGGATAAGGCCATTCCAACAATATAGGATCTTAATAGGCGTACTTAGAGAACAACCTAAATAAATTTTCTCTACAGTATTTTTATATAGTTATGGATTCTTCATCCACTTAATTTCTGCTTAGCAAAGAAAATCTTTCCTCAAGGGCATTAGAGCTCACAAAGGCATTGCGGTTCTCTTCCTTTCAAGTTTCTGACATGTCTTCAAAATCTAAAATCTCATTTTAATGTTTATGTGCCCAACTTTGTTGCATTAAGACCTAATGATACTATATATACGATTTGGGAAACCCAAGTACATTCACTAATTGAAAGTCAGGATTTGTCGGGATTTTCCACCGAGCGCCATCGTTGCCCCACTAGAAATAGTAGATCAAGATTGTTGAACATATTTCATCACGCATCTGTGATTATTGCACCACTATCAATTTAACATGTATAAATTTTTTCAGCATTTGTCACTAGCCTTGCATTGAACATATTGTCAGTATTTTCTTTTTCTTCCACATAATTAGCTCAATAATTTGTTTTCAATCAACCATTTTTTCCTATTTGGTCATATCTTTTACAGAGCTATTGTGATTTATCTAGAAACCAACAATTTTCATGATATTATGCATGGATTAGATATATCATGGCAAATTCTTCAGAAAAAATTCTGTCTTCCACAATGGAATATGATAAGTGAGATTTCGAGTAAGTGTTTACATAATCTTCTTTTGTTCAAAGAAATGATTCATCCAAATAATGAGTCACCATTGATATCAACCCATCTGAGATCTCCAAATGTTCAAGAGTTATTCATGTTTAAGCAAGTTTCAACAATACCATTGTGACTGTTACAGATGTATGGGGTCGAGTAATTTCTTGGTCCTTTGCCGGTATGTGTGGATTCAATGGTACAAGAAGGGGGACACCATTTGCTGCTCAAACCGCAGCAGGAAATGCTATTCGGACAGTAGTAGATCAAGGTATGCAACGAGCAGAAGTCATGATAAAAGGTCCTGGTCTCGGAAGAGATGCAGCATTAAGAGCTATTCGTAGAAGTGGTATACTATTAAGTTTCGTACGTGATGTAACCCCTATGCCACATAATGGCTGTAGACCTCCTAAAAAAAGACGTGTTTCATTTTTTTTTGTTAAAGAAAATGGAACTTATAAAAAATTCAAATTTGAAAAATAAAAAAAGGAATAAATTAATAAAAAAATTAGTACAAACAATAAATACAATAAGAGATAAGAAGAGATGCGACCGACCCCTACATATTTGATACCTTCTCTGAAAAAGAAACTTGTAAGACCGAAACCATTCGTAATTCCATCAATTACTCGTCTATCCAAAAAATGAATTAGTTTAGCTAGTCCTCTTATACCCTGAGTTAAGGATATTATATTAAAAGCATCTACGTAACCACGATTATGAGCCCTTATTGTAGCCCTTGCTACTGAATCAGCTGCTTTATTCTTGGTACCAACAATTAAAAATTGTTTTCCCCTACTTGCTGCATCAAAAACTAAATCACAAGCTTATGATAAAAACGAGCAGTTTTAGTAAGATTGGAATATGAATACCTTTACACGTGCCAGAAATATAAGGTACCATCCTAGATTCCATTTCCTAGCACCATGACCAAAATGAACTTCCACTTCCATTATCTCCTCCAAATTGATATTCCAATACCTTCTTGTCATTCTTCCCCCCCCCCCCCCCCCACTTTCGCTTTTTTTCAAAACTTCAAACTAAGTCCAAAGATTCCTGAGTAAGAACCATTGGATCATCACTTATTTAATGAATAGATATAATGACTAAAAATCCAAAGAAAGTTTTGTCCTTCGATATAAAAAGGGGGAAATTTTTTGAAAAAGAAGAAAAATCTTTTGATTTATAACGTTTTGGAAATTTTTTTGGAGTTCGGTCATGGGGTCTGAAGATGTTTCAATTTGCCAGGTTGTCTCTTGCCTGCCCATGGATTCAACAGCAGTTCAAAAGGTTGACCTATTCAAGAATCTCTAGATCTACGCTTATTTTCAACTCCCTGAAGCATTTCGTTGCTTACTACACCCTTCCTCGTCTCTAGGTGCTTAGGTATCCACCATAAGCCTTTCCTCGTTTGAACCTCACCCTTTACTTTAAGGCTATGCGATTATAAGGTGCTTCTAAATGGAAGAATCTTATCAATGTCCATGAATGAGAAATCATAGATCGAACTGCTGAATCGGAAAAATTGGGTGCTATCATATAGCTTTATATCGAGTAAGTTCACGAGTTGGAGATAAGTGGACTCGAACTGCTGACATCCGCCACAGGATAAACCACTGCCTCTCTAGCCCCCGGTTGATTCTACTATAGAGGCCAACGATAGACAATAACTCCCCCCCCGTACACAGCTTACAACTTTCATCGTACTGTTCTCTCCAAAAAGCAACTTTTCTCAAAATCTCAAAAGGTGCTAAGTTGGAATCCCATTCTAACTAAGGATTCTTGTGGTTTTGGAGGATCTAGCTACAAGAGAACCAGGAACGGAAAGCTTTCCCCACTTTTTCACCTGACTCTTTGGTCTTAAGAATGTTGGTTTTAAGAATGAGTGATTGCCCTTCTCCAACCCATACTGCTCAACCTAAGAGCGGGCAGCTAATGTGTTCCATTTCTTGAATAGGGTTCTATGGTTGGTCTTTGACCCCTGGATAACAAAAGCATCCTTAGGGTGATCTTGTAGTTCCTACAGGGTGGAGACAATGGGGTCGGTTTGTCACGCCCCAACTCTTGAGCTCGCAGCAACCCCTTCCCTTGGTCGATAGAAAGCGACGTCCCAGGACTTATTGACGACTATTCATTTTATCTTTCGTTATGCGCAAGCGGAATACGAACTATCCCCATACAAACAAACAATCAAATAGGGATAGAGGGATGAACAACAAGAACAATAGCAACTACTCATTTATACATCTTTGAGGGATTAACTAATGGAGGATCATTTTCCGATTTACAAGCCCGACAAAAAGGGCCGATCCATCCTCTAAGCTAAATAAAAAAGAAACCAGGCTAATCCAGCTATACCAAAAAGAACCCTCGAGTTCAGCACCGCTATCACTCGAACCCATCGGACTCAAGCTCTGTTGGGTCGATCACTGGTGGAGCGGGGTCAGGATTCTCCACTATAGGTACGCCATTCTAAGGACCTAAAAGTGGTTATACAATAACCAGTGAGATAAAATCTCAGCGAGTTCTCCCTTAAACCCCAATTAGTACGCCAACTCAACCCGGGGTATCTCTCCAGAACTACCCCTCACATAAGCCAACAGCAACTAGCAACTCACAAGCAAACAACAGATAGGGTCAATTAATAGACAAATAGTCAATTCACATGCAACCTTACCCAATATGCCATACCCTGCACATTAAATCTTAGCACAATACACGTAATCAAAGCACATGGCTATTAGATGATACACTTCATCAATCACATGCGAATCGCGTCACAAGCGATCTCACCTGGCCATTGCCACACCCTGCACGACTATCAACTCATGCGCACATGCCATAAATAAATCGATCATCACGACATTAAGAGCATCCAAATAATCCGAGCATTGCACACAGCTTTCTCATGTCTCACACCCACACATATGCACTGATTATTACGACCCTCAAGGCCACGGCACAACCTTATGGTTGGCAGTCAACTGGTCGTAAACCAGGCATCGTCCACCCTCATGAGGCACAACGACGTCATGGGCTATCCTTTATCGATGGCATTTCCTAAGGAGCATGGGCCCGGCCTCAACCGTGACTCCGCATCTGACCATAGTCAAGTGACCCAATGGTCACGGCACAACCCTAATAGGGTTTGGCGGTCATCCAACTAAACTGGGCTATCAACTTTAACTGACCATGTAACACATCAGCAAATAGTTCATTATTGTCTTTGCTTTTGCTCGGTCGTGAATGCAACATCGCTCATGCGCTCATGCTCATGCAACATGCCATTTCAGACAACCCACGCAATATGTCATGCAAAATCACTCGACACTTCTAAAATTCAGATCCAACCGGTATTCAATCATGCATTTCATCATCATTCATGAGTATAATTAACAATCGGCACTTCAATAAATCAAAACAATCAAAAACATATCAAAATAAGACAAAAATTAACTTTTGCATGAACAATGCCATGAACAATAATCGTAAACAGTAATCATGAATAGTAATTTTCAAAAATTTCAATTAATTAAAACATTAAATTCAGAAATTAAACAAAACATTTATTAAAACAATTAATCAATCAATTTAAACTAAACATTCTTAATAAATCACATAACCCACAATTAAGCAATAATTAAGCTTAATAAGAAAAATTAAGCTAATCTAATCTTAACCATCTATCATAGGGTTAATACAACTTAATTAAACTTCCTAAACCAACATTAACACTAACTAACCCAACCTTAAGCAAGTTTAGGCACTAATAAGGGATTATGGGCTAAACTCACCCGTTAAGCGGGCCGGCAACATGAACGTGGCGGCGACTACAAACTCGACACCCAGAGACCTCACCCATGACGATCCAAGGTGGTCCTGAGCTCAACACAATAGCAAAAAACTCGGATTCCCCTCTAAACCTCTTAAAACAGCACTTCACAAGAGGAAAGTGGCTGAACGAAGCTAACTGGAGCTCCGACAATCGGCAGCACCTAGGGGTCGAGGGGGAACTGTTGGTGGCTAGGATGGGTGGTGATTGGGTCGAAACAGGAGGAAAATGGCTGAAACAGGCAGAATTGTGTAGTACCACGTGAACAGTAGGCGGTTAGTGAGCAGTCGGCTTCTGGCTGGTTAGTGGGTCAGCTGGCGGCTCCGACCAGCGATCGGTCGACACCATCTAAACGGATTTTCTGTCCTGAACATGATGGCGGGTGGCATGGGACGTGATTCACACAGGAAGGCCATGAACAACTCGATTTTTGGAGGAAGGTGAGAAGGAAAAACAGAAGGAAGGGAAACTAGAGAGAGAGTGGTGTGCAGTTTTGGAGAAGATGAAGGGGAGAGAGAGAGTGAACTGAGGCTGAAGGATAAGCCTCATCAAGGCCATTTAAGGCTAAGTTCAACTCCCAAGAAAGATGACATTATCTTCTCTCTCTTCTTTTGTCCTTTCTTCAAAATATCTAAGGGCAAAATGGTCATTTCCACCTTGCCCATTTCCCAATCTGCCCTTGGGCTGAAAATGAAGGGTGGGCCTAATAAATGGGCTAGAAAATGAATAGGAACAGGCTCAAGAATTTGTTGAGCTCGAAATGGCTCAAGGTTAGACAACGGGCTCGAATGGGTAACTGGTCGATTTGGTCCAACAAGCTCACTTGCTTGTGTCACGGGCCAGTCGATTCACAATGAACAAATCGCACCCGTGCGGCCTTAGGCACGATCCTAAGTTAGCCTTTCGATCACTCACTCGACTAGAATAGTGTTTTGAGAGTAAAGTGGCGTATATTCACTTCTGATCTAGCAACTTACAAATGGGGTGAGGGTCCCCTATTTATACAAGGGTCGAACTAATCTGATCCGTCGATCCCCTCATCGATCCAACGGTCATATTCAAATATACACAATCATTACAAGGCTACAGTAGGGTCTAATGCATGGGACAGTTCAAAAATAACTTGCCATGGCCAGTTTGCATGGCCAGGCCTTAGAACCTGTTGACACCCGAAATTTTGTTTATTTTGTCTTAAATGCCCATTTACTTTGCTTGTATAAATACATATTAATTTCTAAAAGAAAAAAAAAATTTAAGAACTTTTATAAAAAAAAAAAAATCGAAAAAAATTAATTTTGGGTCCGGGCCAGGGCTGGGCCTACCCGGCCCCTTTCTTTTCTTTCTTTTCCCCCGCACGGGCTCGGCCCATTTCCTCTTTTCTTTTCTTTCCCAGCCCGGCCCGTCCGTCTTCTCCTTTTTCCCTTCTTCTCCCGCGCGTGGACAGAGGCAGCCTGCAGAAGGGAAATAAAATAAACAGCAGAAGCAGGTCGGCAGGAAGCAGGAGCAGCAGCAAGTCAGCAGGAGCAAGTAGCAGCATGGGCAGAAGAGGGAGGTCAGACGGCAATAGCGTGTTGCCAGGGATAAGGGCGGTGCAGGACAGAACAAAAGAAAAAAAAAAGGAGAAAAAGGAGGAGACAGACCGAGAGAGGGGGAGGACTGAAAGAGAAAGAGCAAGAGAGAGCCAAGAGGTTTTCTGGGAAAAAGAGAGAGAACAAGCGAGGGGCCCAGAAGAAGAACCGAAAGGAGCTCGAGAGGGAGAGTAAACTGAACGAGAGCACAGAGAGAGAGAGAGCTCGAGAAGTGAGGGGAGAGCAGAAAAGCAAAAAGAAAACGGAGCAGAAGAGGGGAGAAGGCGGGAGCCGAGGGGATTCTGAAAGAGAGGAGATCTGAGGGAAGACCGGAAGCAAGAAGGAGGCTCGAGGGGGGCCCCCAGACATCGCCGGAGACCGTCCGCCCGCTCTTGTTTGCCGCGACCCGCTCCTTGAACCAGGTAGGTTTCTCTCCCACCTTTTTTTTCTTTGTTTTGCAGGTTGAGGCGTCGGGCCGGAGCTCGCGCCGATTGGTTCGCGCGAGCCCCGGCCCTTGCCGCTCTTCTATTCTGCTCCTTATCCCTTTTGGCATGATTTCTAAGGACCATAGAACGTAGTCCAAGCTCGGTCGAATCGGAAACCTTCAAACCTGATAGTGCCCATTAGATGTTCGAGGAAATGCCTCAGTTAGGAAACCGAGCTCAATCCCCGACCCGAGCTTGGCCTCTGATTTTTCTGCATTGCTAGTGATCATGTCCTCGTCATATGCCGTCCTAGATGTCGTCTTGACTTTTTGGTGGTCTGTTTTGGGATGGGTATGTCGGACTAGGCGTTTGGGGCTCACCGGAGACACTTGGACTGTCAGCCAACGACGGCCGGTGGTGCTCAGCGTCGGTCGGACGGAACGACCGGCGCCCCGCAGCTTCATGGCGACTTCGGTAAGACGGGTAGACCGCGCGGCGAAGGGCCGCGACGGATGTGCAGGCGTCCCGATGAAGAAGAAGAAGAAGAAGACGTCGGGCGTTGGGCATGCAGACCAGGGAAGAAGAAGACATGCGGAGAAGAGAGAGAAAAATGCATGCAAAAAAAGACAAAAGTAAAAAAAGAGCAATAAAAAAAACAGTAAAAACAAAACAAAAATAATAATAAAAAAAAGGGGAAAACAAAAGAGGCTGAAAATTTGTATATGGGCTGATTTCGAGCGGGCCCTGAACTGGGGAGTGGGCCGAGTCTTAAAAAAAAAAGGGAGGAATAGGCTGTTTTTTAATTTCTTTACTAATGGGCCATTTTAGAAGAATTTTCGACCGGGCCGTTCGGCCAGCCCGGTCGTTGCTCCAGCCCGGACCGATAGGGTCCGGGTCGGTCTAGTAGGGCCGGGTCACCCGACCCGGTCCGAATCACTTTTTTTAAAAATAAAAAAAGAAGAACAAAATCCATAAATTTCAGAAAATCAAAAAAATATATATTAAAAAAAATCTTTAAAAAAATTCGAAAAATCATCAAAAATAAAAAAAATGTTATGTTTTAATTTCAGAAGGTTTTTTAAAAGTTTATTTTAATTTTTTTCTGAATATTCAAAAATTCCAAAAAATTAAAAAAGATTAGAAAATTCCAAAAAAAAAAAAAACGGTAATAAATGTTTTCTTAGAAAAGTCAGAAAAACATAAAAAAAAAACATCTTGAAATCTTGTTCTCTTTAATTTCGGAAAATTCGAAAATTCGAAAATATAAAAAATATAAAAAGTATAAAAAAAATTCAGAAAAAATTCAGAAAATCAGAAAAAATTGCAAAAAAATTAGAAAGCCCTTAAAAAAAATACCAAAATTGAATAAGCCTTCAGAGCTCTACAATAGGGCTCTTCTCTTGTGCCCTGTTTTGTCATGATATTTTGGATACTATTTCCTTATCCTTAGGACGGTTAGGACAGACCTTAGTTTCCTCATATACGTTGCCGAGATCTCACTAATGCACGATCAAGTTAGGTACCGAAAGGGCGTTAGTCACGTGATTAGCGTAATCAAGTCCCCGACTCTAGATTCTCTGGTTGCGTAGAAAGTGAGGCACGCTCCCATGCCTCGCTTGGTTTCTAGCCGACCCCAATAGGCTAGTGGCGACTCCTTATTAGAAAACTTTCATGATATCCCACGTCGCGCGGGGTATGGGCTTGGGAGAGCCCGAGTTAATGAAGGCCCGTCGGCTCGAAATTAACAATACCCCTAAACCTATTATTATTTTCGAAAATTTAATTTTAGGTCGCGACAACATAAATGCCAAAAGTTCTAAAATGTACACTTAGGGCGCATTTGTTAACGCTCCAATTTTTTTGCTCTTTTATTCTTTAGTTCTCCGGAGTAGAAAAATAATAGAGTTTTGTTTGATAATGTTAGCTAGTGTTTCCATTCTCTGGAATAGAAAGTTGTTATAGAGAATAGATTTGGAATAGAAACAAAAAGTAGAAAAAAGCAATTTCTTATTCTCAAAAACAATTTTTGGAATAAGTTTTTTTCTTTTTTTTCTTCTTCTTCCTCTTCTAATCAACTGCCACCATTCGCCTACCACCTCCGCCAACCACTTGCCACCACCGCCGATTGCTTCCCCTAGCTGCCTCTGAAAGAAGAAGAAAGGGAAAAAAGAAAAGGAAAAAAGAAGAAGAAAAATCTCAAAAATTATTAAAAAATTAAAAGAAATTATAGGTCACAAAAAAATTTGAGTCATATCAAACGCATTTGTATTTTTTTTCTATTAATAGAAATTTTGTGCAATTATGAAACATGTTATTTTACTATAAAGTTGTTCTAGGGAATAAAAATAGAAAAGAACTATTTCTAAAAAAAATTATTCCTAGGAATAGAAATGCTACCAAATGCGCCTTTAAGTGCCACTTTTTTTTTTTATAAAAAAATTGGACACTTAAATACCAATTCCAACAATGTTTGTTGGAAATCCAACATGGCATTATTTTATTAATATAATTGATCTACATGGCTACCGAAAATCTGACATGGTTCATTGTTGGCATTTAAGTGTTTCATTTCTTCTTCAATTTTGACACTTAGATATACTTTTTGGAAGTTTGGGCACTTATGTGTCCACCTGTGCCAAGTTTTTGCACTTGGGGTGTCCGCACCTCGTTTAAGATGTGCCATTTTGATTGGTAATAGAGAGGACTTCTAGTTGTCTATTGCATTCTTTATCTAACGACAAGTTTGTAAAAAATACACCAAAACTCTTAAAGGTTTTTAAAATTGTCTCCTTTGAAATGTTAAATTGAAATACTAAGGTCTTGGTTAATTTTGATAATATGAGATGGAAGTTTATAATATTAGTGACATATATAATGTCTTTTTTGAGATGCTTAGGCTTGTATACATGAATTCATTTTATGATGTGCATGTACTTGAGGCACAAGTGAAGGTTGATTGACATTTGATCAAACTCGATGGTATTGCAATTTTTCAAGTGTTATGCTTATCCAAAATTACTAGGAGATTCTTTTATCGTCAAATTCAAAGATTTTGAGATCTTTACGCTATCAATATTTGATGTTAATGTTTGATGACAATATTATCTTTTCCATTCAAGAGTAGAATGCCTTTAAGAATCTTTGGAACTTCATTATACTTCTGTAGTAAGCTAATTGATTCATATCAATTTGTGTTAAGTGGCATTATTAAGATAGCTCCTTTTAAAACATCTTTTAGGAAAGGATTATAAGAAGGCTGGGTCTGCAAAGGACTCCTAGGCTTGAATTTTCTCCTAGTGCTAAAAAATTGTTTGCTAAGAGTCAGTTTGGGAGAGAACATGTTTTCTTGATTATTTATATAATTTATCCCTGATTTTATAAACCTTTTAAATTCCTTGTAAGTGATAAGTTAGTTCAAGTTACAATTTTGAGCAAAATCAAGCTTGACCTAAATGTGTTCGGCTAATTAATTTTCTATAAAGGCCGTCAAGTTAAAAGAAAATGTCACCTTTCATCTACTCTGTAAAGTTTGACAGCATATGAGTGGTTTCAAATATTGGAAGAGTTCCATTTGATACTCCCTTCATCCAACTTATTTACAACTTGTCAAGTAACAAATTATATTTGATACATTTCTCTAAATAGCATGGTATATTTATAAAGGATGATGTTTTTGAAATGAAATTCAGGTCGTTATAAAGAAACTTTGTTGGCTGACTACTTTTCCTAAAAGGTTTGATGTTTTGTGGAAAAATATTATAAGTTTAAAAGTTAACAGTACAACTCAAAATTGAATTTGAATCTGGGTGAAAACCAGAAATAATGAATAATTGGGTTTAATTTTTTTTTTTTGGTAAGGTAAAATTGTATTGAATCAACCAGGAATCGTACATAAGGGGGGGAGAACACGGTACCACACATACTCCACTGAAACTACATATCACTAGAGTAGCAGGGTACCGCAGTCACCAAAAGTAAAGGAAAAAAAACAAGGAGAACAGGGTTTAGTAAACCGATATCAGCTATACTAAGCCAAGGGCGTCTCCACTCCAAAAATCCGGGGGTCAATCCCCCAGCTACGCTACATCCTTTTGTTTCTAGGGTTGTCTTCAGTCGACTTGTAAGTGAGGCCTTTGTCCTTCACCACCTTAAGAAGGTATAGTTTCATGGGAGGAACATAGATATTGTGTCCATGGAAGAGGATATCATTTCTAGTCTTCCAAATGATATAACAAAACGCTCCAAAGGAGAAACGAGCTATCTCTCGGTAGAATCCCTTTCTAGATAATTGGGTTTAATGTGAATCACTAAATTCAACTTTTTGACAAACCTACATTTGGCATATTTTTAGTAGGCTCAGCTTGCTAACTTGCATGTTTTGCAGTATGTTAAATATTTGATATATCAAGAGTTAGTATTTGAAGATTCTCTGAGGAAATTCACTCATATCTTTGGTAACAGTGGTAACCAGTATGGTGTAAAAATAAAGTAATTTCGTATGAAAGTTGTGACATGCTTTTGAATCGAAAGCTTCAACACCATTGACATTTTGGGCCACTTCTTTTAACATTCTTTACAAGTATAGTAAAGCAATTGTATGGAATTGCGTTTATCAGTGAGAGTTATTTATATTATCAAGTCGGTTACTATGTTTTGACGTTTCATAGTTGATTCCATCTAGAAGGCATTGAAAAGTAATTGAAATCATTTTTTGGAATATTATCTCGTAGAAAACAATGAGAAATCTTTGTAGGTGCATTACAATGTCTAAAGATTAGTGATCGGATAGCAAGAACTTGAGAATATTTTTTCGGTTGAAGCGTTTGGAAATGTTAATTGATCTTGATCAAAGGATTGGAGTACATCATTGATTTTATGAGATTTTATGGGACAATTGCACCATTAATAAGGTCTAGAAGATTTGAACTTATAAATTCCTACTCAAATATCATGTGAGATTTTATGAGACTATTGTAACTTTTCTAAAAATTTGAGTTATTAGATAAAGGGCTGATACCATGAAAAACTCCAAATTGGTATACCTATAATAAATTTACCTCAAACTAATTTTTTGATCATGAAAAATGTCAAATTGGTATACCCGTGGCAAATTCACTTCAAATAATCACAAAAAACCCTAAACTAGTACATTTGTGACAAATTTACCCCCAAACTAATTTTTTGATTACCAAAAAGGCCAAATCGATACACTTGTGACAAATATACCCTTCATTAAATTGGATTAATATCACAAAAAAAAAATCATAAAATTGGTATAATTTTGACAAATAGAGAGTAAAATCCCGAATTGATATATTAGTCAATTGTCATGTATCATTCAACTTAGCAATTTGACAGTAAAATTTAACAAAAACTAACAAATGGTAAATTTGTCATAAATGCACCAGTTTTAGGTAAATTTGTTAAAGATGTACTATTTTTGAGTTTTTATAATCAAAAAATTAGTTTAGGGAAAATTTACCATAAATTTATCAATTTGGGATTTTTCGTAATATTAATCCTTAAATAAAGGTGTGGTTAATATTTATTATTTTTATTTTTTTTTGGGAAATGTGTATAAGGTATTGCTAATTCTAGTAAGAAGTCTCAAGGTTGGATGGCCATCTTTTTATGACTGTTTTGCTAAAAGGATATCTTTCAAGGACAATAACATAGAATATTACCGTAAGGTTATATCATAAGAGACATATGGGGCATAAGTGTCAATTGAGTTCTCTGACCTTTTTTGGATTATATAGTTTTACATAGAAATCATAGGAGGACCGGACTTACTATAGCATTAATGCATCACATGAAGAAATGATATTTTCAGCTACGTTACCGCATTGACCCATCCCGATAGAATAGCATGTGTCACTTGCAGTCATGGTTGTCTGACATCGATTGAGAGAGGTGTTATAATGGCTATGGTTTGATGTTAATTGTTTCGTTGGTGGTGGTTGTTTAATGTTTAAATAGCCTTCAAGTTGTTTTATAAAATTTAGTTTTATCAAAAATGTCTTGCAATTAACGTTGCCCAAGCAAAAGAATGTTGGAAATGTAGGCTAACATCAATTGCACAATATTTCAATTTGTGAAACGTATTGTTATATAGTTATAAAACATACGAGACAATGCTAAATCATCAAGTACGTTCATCTAAGTATATTATATCGGACTTAGCCCATCTTGGTTACGGTGATCGTGGTTGAACGGTCAATATAGGTCAATATTTTAACAATGACTTGTGATGGATGAGTTTCTTAGAATATGCCATGTAAATATGTTACAGTCCTCTCTCCACTCCTGACTCCATACGCTTATTGTTCATCCAATGAGACCATCCAAAGGAGAAGAAGGATAGGAAGACCTCTTGAATTCGTACGATTTCATCTGTCTTGATCAATTTAAGAACAATGATTGGCTAAGCCAGCTACTTGTTTTTTAATTTAAGGAAAGGTATTTCTAAATTAGCTATACCAATTTTAGATTGTTGAATATCTTACATTATCAAAACCAAAACGTGCAGTGACACGGGAAACTGTTTTATAAAGCCTAGCCTTCAAAAATATTTTGAGACCATCTTTCTACACATGAATATTCTAAAATTAAAGAAAAAAATGGGCCTAAATTCTGATATGAAAAAGAAAAAACATTACATCACATATGGGCATAGTAACGTAAAACACCGCAACTTCTCTGGTAATTATTTCCAGTCATATTTCGTTTTTATTTTTTGTGTCAATTAAACAAATAGATAAATATTGCGCATATAGGCAAGCTTCCGAAACTCATGTTCTTGCATTGGGCGGGCTTGGGCCTAGGGAAGGTCCCCTAGAAAGTCCGAACACAGGTAGCTTCGGCCTGAGCCCGTCTAGGTTTTCACCGTGATCCGGTCTAGTTCAAACTTTAAACTCACAGCACATCAAAGACAATTCCTAGGTTATTAGCTATATACGTCGATGAATTTAGTAAAGTTTGGTGATAGAGAATGTTTATGCGAAATTTTGACATGTTTTTTTAATGTTGCATTGTTTGCCAGTCCTCACATAAATTTGGGAACCCATTGTGATTTTTCACAATCTAACTGATGTGGTGAATGAAACTATTTCTTGACTTTTTTGTGCATGTAAGAGGCGTGTTGTTCATTAGATTCGATGACTTGCTAGCGGAAAATCAAAAAAAGAGAAACAAAATTTTCGTGACTTTGAGAGAAATGCTAATCGTTGCAAAGAGATGGAACGCTGGTTCCTTATTTTTTTACCCTTTTAAAATTTTAATTTTATATGCTTTCACAGACAGTTTTCTAAGCCTGGAAGAAATTATTCAGGTTTATGAGAGAGAGATCTACGCAAAGATGCAATGAAAATACAAGCTCCTGCACATTGAAGCATAAATAATGTTTCTTGCATCAATACTATTTTATTGATTTGTATATTTATAGATGAGGAAAAAGGAAAACCACTTTCCCATACACTTTTATTGTTGTATCATAGTCACATGATTGATTGAATTAATACGCCATGCTTTTGTGCTAATGTTTGTTCTAGGACAATGATCTCATACTGTGACATAATATATGCCTCCCAAAGTTAATCGATAGATTGGCCAAGTAGGATCTCGAAGAATGCACTGAAGTATGATTGCTCCATCATCGCATTGAGGTCCGACACGAACTTGCACCTCAACCCACTACAAAACTCCAGAAAATGTGCCGTCATGGCGTACCCATCGTTCCATCTAGAACCTGACCCTCACTGGTGGCCAATACTTCCTGCCTTTAATAAGATGTAATCCGCAACGCCTGTAATAAGGCCAACAAGGGCAGTATCATTGCCAGAGGATTCCCATGAAGTCGGCCTTCACATCACTATCGTAGGACTAGAGGTAGTTGAGCCCACTTGGAATTGGCTACCGTTATTGGTCATGATGGTGGGGTATATCCATTGGCAAGAAGCTCTCGACTATCACAAGCACCATCGGGTAGCCTCTTCCCTTACCTTCACTTTGATTGAACATCTCCAAGAAAAACTCAGAAGCGGCTAATAAAACTTCCACGCCATATCCAGATCCTATCTCAGTCCCTGAATCTGGTGTAATCGGCAGCTAAAATCTCAAGCTGCTTGTGTTGGTTTTAGAGCAACGTGGACAAAGGTGAAGAGAAGAAAGAGCTTACAAGGATCTCATCCTGGAAAATGTAAAAGTACCCATGGCGAGGTTCGTGCAATCTCAAGTCTATTCGTGGAGCATATGCATAAGGTTTCATCAATCAATGAGTATTCTAGAGCGATTTTCAGGGGAAAAAAGAGAGAAAGTGAATCCATTTCCCTAATCCTTCGAAAAAATTGCCACTATGTTGGAGTTGCACGAATCGTATGTAAGAAATTATTCCGACAAGAGATTACATTGAGTATGAATTGAATATGAGACTACGCATTGAGCCTAGATTTATGACAATTTCAATTTCGGGTCAATGATAATCTCTTGGAAAATGGTGCCATTTCACCAGCAAAATTTTATCTGCTTATAGGAATAAACATTGCATATATATAGGTTGCATTAGTATTAAGTGAGTTTCTGCAAACTTGTCATCTGTTAGTTCCTTGGCTGATAACATCGTCGCCAAGAGAAAAGAAAAGAGACAACCAAACAGGGTTTCACTGTTCATCACCCTCTCTACTCTTTGAGCTTCTACCCTCCTAGCTCCGAGCCTGGTTTCGCCCATGGCCGACGCCTGCTCCGGCTAAAGCCAAGCTTGGGCGAGAGCCTGAACAGAGGCCGCCTCTGTTCTCCATTCTGCTCTAGGTCGGCCTATTGCAGGCATTTGCCATCTCCAGCAGAAATCCCAGTTTGGGTCAGAGGTTGCCTCCACTTGGATGTGGAGTGAGTAATAGCTGGTCACTTGCCACTGCCTTCTGTTTCGGTAAGGCTTCTGCACTTACGACTAATATTGCAATGGGGAATGCTAGATCTGGTTAGCTGGATTGTTGGGTTCTGCTATAAATATGAATAGGAATGTTGTTGTTGTTGCGAAATCCCAATTGGGATTGGATGGAGGTCGCCATCATAGTCGAAGTGGGGTTCATACTACTCGATATGTTGATGGAGATATGAGGAGAGGCAGGAATTTAGGCCAAAACTCTATTATTATGGGTATTGACAGTAGAACCGAAACACCCCTCTCTGGTATGGATATTGCTGGTTCCAGCCAAGACCAAAATGCCATCCCAGCTGAGCAAAGGCGGGAATTATTGCCCTAACGTGCTGGAGAATCAGTTGTAGCCACCCGCTCTTGGGCAAATGTAGCTAAGGCTGCTGTGCAAGGATATTCCCTTTCCTACATTGAGCCATGCATTGATGGGAGTAATGTAGTCCACTGTTCTGAGGAGGATCTCGATGCTGCTAACCCTATTTCACATAATTGCTTAGTTGGCTATTTTGTTGGGAAGAAACTCCCATTTAAACTAGTCGAGACAGCCCTCAAACACCTTTGGGGCCAACACTTATTAGAGGTCAAAGCAAATGACCAAGGGTTCTACTTTTTCCATATCTCTGATCCTGAGTTTAGGCGAAGGGTAATTGAGGGTGGCCCGTTGACAGTGGCGCATGTGCCCTTAATCCTCAAACAATGGCACCCCATGCTTGAATTGAAACAAGGAGACCATTCCACAATTCCAGTTTGGATCAGGCTAAAGAATTTGCCTTATGGGTTATGGTCAGCTAAGGGGATTAGCAAGGTAACTAGTGTCGTTGGACGGCCGCTCTATGTAGACCAACACACGGAGAATCTAAAATTGATATCCTTTGCTAGGGTCTGTGTTGAATTAGCAGCCTCTAAACCCAGCTGTGATTCTATTGAGGTCTTCATAAATGGGCAACCTCGTATTGTGACTGTTGAATATGAATGGAAACCTGCATCTTGCCACATTTGTGGCACCTTTGGTCATAGGTGCCCTTCTCAAGCCCCCTGCCCAGCTAAGTCTGCACCAACAAATCAAGCCCCTGTTTAGGCTTCACAACTCACGGCTATTAAGGAAGGACAAGGCCCCCTTCGCAATGCTGCATCCTTACCAGCTAGGGGGACTAGACCAGCCCCTGTAGAGGAGTGGCAACGTGCCGGTAGCAAACATAACCACCGAACTGGAAACAAGAACAAACAGATTGCTACTGTCACCTTAGAAGCTACTCCTCCATCTCCTTTCGATTCAGATGATGACCTAGATGAGGAACCTACTGCCGCTGTCTCTTTGGAAGCTGGTAGTTCTGCTCCTGCTTACCAAAACCAATAGAGAACTTCTGGTTCAGGCTCGGCAACTGCTATCGTTGCTGGTGCAGCTACTGCTTCCGAGGCTACCAATGCAGGTTATGATGTTGCCGTTGCTGCTATGGGAGGTCAAGAAACTGGTGCAGGTGCTACTGATGGTGCAGACTTTGCTGCTGTCACTGGTGTTGTTGCGGATGCTGCTGCTGGTGTTAGCGCAGCTGCTGTTGTTGATGAGGATGCTACTGCTACTGGATGTGCTGTGGCTGCTACTGCTAGATGTGCTATTGCTGCTACTGATATAATGACTACTGCATCCGACTGTACTCCTGCTGCTGGTGCTGCTACCGCTGCTTGTCCCAACCTGGAAATGTAATCTGCTGCTGTCTGTACTCCTTTAGCACATGCTGGAACTGAGGCCAGAGGGTCTAGCTGTGTGAAGTGCCTTGCTACTGAACCACACATAGCCCCTGCTGATATTAGACCAGCTGATGAAACTGCTGGTGTTGTTGTTGTTGATGAAACTCCTGTAGCTGTCTATTCAAGGCAGGAACAGAGTACTACTCCTGCCTCTCCTAAGTCTGCTTACCTTGACCTGAAGCTCACTGAGGTGAGAGTTGAGCAAGCTAGTAGATTGGGGCTCACCTCTGTTTCTCCTTCCAGCAAATACAAAACATCTGAGCAGGTTAAGAGATCTGGACCTTCATCGGGGAAAGGTTCAAAACCAGCAGTCGCTAGAAGGCGTGTCACGCCCCGAACCCCGAGCACACGACAACCCCTTCTCTTGGTCGATTGAAAGCGACGTCCCAGGACTTGTCGACGACCATTCATTTTAATCTTTTGTTATGCGCAAGTGGAAGACGAACCATCCCCAGTCCTACAATCAATCAATCAATCAATCAGGGATAGAGGGATGAATAACGAGAACAACCATCACTACTCATTTACACAATCTACTGGATTAACCAACGGAGGATCGTCTTTTGAATTACAAGCCCGACAAAAGGGGCCGATCCATCCTCTAAGCCAGGCCAAAAAGAAACTAGGCTAATCTAGCTATACAGAATGAACCCTCGGGTTCAACACTACGGTCACTCGGACCCATCGGACTCGACTCCATCAGGTCAATCACTGGAGAAACGAGGGGCAGGATTCTCCACGGCCGGTGCACCATTCTAAAGATCTGAAAAAGGTTAACCACGACGGGTTGAGATAAAATCTCAGCGAGTTCTTCCCCTAAGCCCCGGTTAGTACACCAACTCAACCCGAGGTATCTCTCCAGAACCACCCCTCACTCAACCCGACCACAAGCACCCAGCAATCAGCAATCAAACTACAGACAGGTTCAACCAACAATCAGAGGTCCGTTCGCATGCAACCTTACCCGGTATGCCATACCCTACACGTTATAAGTCAACACAATACACGCAATGCACATGGCCGTTAGATGATGCAGTTCATCAATCACATGCGAATCGCGTCACAAGCGATCTCACTTGGCCATTGCCACACCCTGCACGTTATTAATTCATGCGTGCGTGCCATAAATGATGTGATCATCTCATGCATAATCGGAACCAATGATGCCATGTTTTCTCATGCACTCTCGCATTCACACGTATTCCGATTATTACTGCCTCACAAGGCTACAACTTGGCGGAGGTGCAACGGCGCTACGGCGCCCTTCCTCTGCAGAGGTGCAACCGTGCTCTTCTGTGTTATTGCTACGGCGCCCTTCCTCCACAGAGGCGCAACCGTGCCCTTCTGTGCAGGCCGAGGCGCTATGGCGCTACGGCGCCCTTCCTCCGCAGAGGCGTAACCGTGCCCTTCCGTGCCCTCCGAGGCGCAACGGCGCTACGGCGCCCTTCCTCCGCAGAGGCGCAACCGTGCCCTTCCATGCCCTCCCTTTCCATAATCTTCGATAAATCGGGTTCAACTTAGTGATCACGCAAGCATTCCATCACAATCCACTTATTATCTTTGAACATTAGCCAATGCACACATGCTTGCATATAAAACCTTAAATAATTTCTCACAAAAGCGGTCGATTTCCGATGTCCCTCGGACAAACCATTTTCCCCACCTTTCTCATAAAAGTGGTCAATTTCCAGTATCCCTTGGACAAATCACTTTCTTTCTCATAAAGGCAGTCCATTTCCGGTGTCCCTCGAACAAACCATTTTTCCCTTTTTGTGAAATTCACACGATTCATGCGAATGTTCATGCCACGACACATCAATTTCACTTCATATGGTCAAGACACATGAAATTATGCACAATTTCACTTCCGGATGAACAGTGCTGTGAACAGTGCATGTGAACAGTAATCATGAACAGTAATCCGTGAATAGTAATCAATGAACAGTAAACCGTGAACAGTAATTTTCCAAATTCAATTAATAATAAATTAAATTCAGAAATTAAACAAAACATTGATTAAACACAAGTAATCAATCAATTAAGCTAAACATGCTTAATTGACACATAAACCACACATAATCAACATTTAAGCATAATCAAGCATAATTAAGCAAGAATAAGCTAAGCTAATCTTAATCCACTATCTAACCACCTATCTTAGGGCTAATACAACTTAATTAACCCTCCTAAACCAAAATTAATACTAATTAACCCAACCCTAAGCAAGTTTAGGCAGTAAATAGGGATTAGGGGCTAAACTCACCCGTTAAGCGGGCCCGAGACGCGGACGCGGCGACGGCGACGAACCCGACACCCGGGGACCTCTCCCACGACACTCCAAGGCAGTCCCGGGCTCAACACAGTAGCAACAAACTCGGATTCCCCACTGAACTTCAGAAAACAGCACTGCAGGAGGACAGGGGCTGACCGAAGGAAAACAGCTTGGCCGAAGCTCCAATGAGCGGTGGGCCAGCGATCAACGGCACCTGAGGGTCGAGGGAGAACCACTTGAGACTGGTATGGGTGGAGATTGGGTCGAAAATGGAGGAAAATGACCGAAACAGCAAAACAGAACAGCAGCAGGCGGTCAGAAAACGGTCAGGTCGGCGGTGGCTTTCGGCTGGAATACGGGTCGACCGGCAGCTCATTCTGGCGATCGGCCAACGCTATCAGAACGGTTTTCATCGTCTGAACACAACGGCGAGTGACAGGGGACAAGATTCCAACGGGAAGGTAATGAACAACTCAGATTTCGGTAAAAGGTCAGAAACTGAAATTTCAGGAAGGAAGGGAAACTAGGGAGAGAAGTGTGTCCGATTTTTGGAGAAGATGAAGAGGAGAGAGAGAGTGAAGTGAAGGCTGGAGATAGGCTTCATTAAAGCCATTAATTCTTGGCTCAAGTTCCTAAAAACATGACATCATTTTCTCTCTCTTCCTTTTTGACTTTTCTTCAAAATATCCAAGGGCATTTAGGTCATTTCCACTTTGCACACTTCCCAATGTGCCCTTGGGCTGAAAATGAAAGGCGGGCCTAGGAAACGGGCCGAAAATGAATAGGAATGGGCTCAGGAATTTGTTTGGGCTTGTATTGGCTCAAGTTTAGACAACGGGCTCGGAAGGATAAATGCTCGGTTTGGTCCAACGGGCTCATTTGTTTGTCTCGGTCTTCCACGGTGGCCATCCTACCTTGAGCGTGTGGCCCACACTACTCTTGCCTGCCCCATGTCCTCGTAGACTCATTTCCTTGGTCCGAAAATTCATTTCCCAAAAACTCGGCTCGACCGACACTGTCGACTATAAAGGAAGCATCGTCCAAAAGTCCATCCCAGACGTTCCCGAAAATTCGAAGTCCAATCTTGGATTCTCATACCTTGTCAATTTTGCCCAAATGTCATTTTGGTATAATTCAGACTGACAGGTGGCTTCGAGGATTCACACGTAATCGACTCGTGCCAAACCACGTTCAAGACTTCTCGACACATGGACGTCCTTGACGACATGAAATTGCGAAGGATAGATTCTTATTTCTAAGTACACGATTATCAAGGATTGACATAGGGCCATTCGCGGTTCGATAACAGTAGACGGAATCACCCGTCGTCCCATTATTTCTGTTCACGAATTGACTTCTAGTCATCCCTAAAATCGGCCTTCATATCTACAGGATCGTCCTTACGCAAGTCTCACGGTCGAGTCATTTTCCCAAGTCAAGTTCTTTAGTCGCACGAGTTCTGTCCTCATTAGCCTTTCCCCTCAAGGTCAGTATCTCAGGAGTGATCAGTTCCAAGTGAGATCAACCAACAATGCACTGGCAAAATTAACGTTTAGTCCTCCCTCAGAGGGCTCGAATTTCAGGACGTCACAATTCTTCCCCCCTTACAAAAATTTCGTCCTCGAAATTTGTAACCACTAACAAATCCTCAAAAGATGGGGGTGCTGATGCTTCATCACTTCCTCACTTTCCCATGTCACTCCCTCTGTTTCATGATACTGCCAGATCACCTTAACCAAGGCGATAGTCTTGTTTTGAAGCACTTGCTCTTTACGGTCTTCTATTCGTATCGACCTTTCCACGTACGACATCTTGTCACCTACGTCTAGTTCCTCAAAATTCAACACATGAGTCAAGTCTGATTTATATTTTCTCAGCATGTACACGTGGAAAACATCATGTACTTGAGCAAGTTTCGGTGGCAACGCAAGACGTACGCTAAAACCCCGATCCTTTCCAAAATTTCAAAGGATCCAACGTACCTCGGACTTAACTTTCCTTTCTTGCCAAATCTGGAAGTACCCCTTATCGACGATGCTTTCAGAAACACATGATCGCCCACCTTAAACTCCAACGGTCTACGATGCTTATCTACACAACTCTTCTGACGACTTTGAGCGGTCTTTAATCTGACTCAGATAATCTGAACTGCATTCAATAACTGCGAAACCAAATTTTGAACCAGCAATTCCCCGTTCTCAAACCTCGTTCTATAAACTGGAATTCCACAAACTTGATCATATTACGGCTATACCATTCCGATAAAATCTCACCCCACAAGCACTCTCTTTTTGCACAGTGCATAGTTCAATTCATTTCTGCCCCTTTCGACATCCTAGAAGCCTGCTGGGAGTCGCTCCTTGTTCAGGCACTCTGGCCTGGCGACCACTCCCCACCCTTGTCGGATCAGTCGTTATGGGCATCTTTGAACTGCACCACTACTAGTCTCTTTTAGACATGCACCATCTCATAGAGGTATTATCCACTTTGGCTTGTCCCATACCAAGCCTCACGGTTTTAACCTCGTCTGAGCACCTCAAAGTGCAAAAATTTTTCCAACTCGTCAACCCATGAGTTCGTTTCCACGGGGTCACTTATTGACACTTGAAATCTGATTCATTGAATTTCCATCGAACCACCATCCAATTCCACAAACCACCGATTTTCTTTCAATATTCCTTTCACGTCCATTTAATAACCAAACCAAGAATTCATCTCAACCACATGAAAATTAGTGCAAACCAAATGTCATTTATCGCACTAAAGGCTTTCAAGTACTTCTTCAAATCCTTTCTAATTGATCGTCCATCTGCGAATGGTACACCGTACTATATTGCAATTTCGTCCCCTAGGCCGACTACAAACTTTTCCAGAAAGTTGCCACAAACTTAGGATCACGGTCAAATGTGATCATCACTAGAACTCTATCAATGCGTACAATTTGACACACGTACAATTCCGCATTCCTATCCAACATAAAATCTTTTCTTACCGCAACGAAGTAAGCTAACTTCGTTAATCTGTCAACTACTACCCAAATTGAGTCATTGCCTTGCTGACTCCTTGGTAGTCCCATCACAAAATTTATCGTAATGTGTTCCCACTTCCACTCGGGAATCTCAACTACGATGAGCTTCCAACAAGACTGCTTCTTTAAGCTCTGCATCTTTCGGAACGCACAATCGTCCTCGAAACCTTAACATCCCATCCTCGAACACTTGAAAGTCTGCTTTCCTTTTTGCTTGATCCGTTTGCAGGATCTTAACAATTTTAGAATCTGTCACTTGGCACTCGTAATCCTACTTTGCATCTCGGGTTCCACCTTGAGAGTGGCCATTAGACTAGCAAGATGGACAACCTCAATTTTGAAATTTGAGCCCTCGACTCCCTCCAAAAGAATACATTCTCGTACTATCATCTGAGCATTTGTCGACTTTCAACTAAGTGCATCTGCCACCTTATTTGCTTTCCCCAGATGATACAAAATTTCACAATCATAGTCCTTAAGAAGTTCCATCCATCGTCATTGAACATGAGGCAAAGATGATCACCGTTAATTCTAAATCATGCGTCGGAGAGTTAAGCTCGTGAAGCCTTAACTGTCGGGATGCGTATGCAACCACCTTGCCATGTTGCATTAACACGCAGTCTAGTCCTTCATACAACGTGTCACTGTAGATCTCGTACCCACTAGGACTAGACAGTATTGTCAAGATAGGTTTACTCTTGAGCTCTTGGAAACTACGCTCGCACTTGTCTGTCCAATCAAACCTCTCTGGTTTCTTTAACAACCTCGTCAACGGCATTGCTATCGTAGGAAACTTCTCTACGAAACACTTATAATATCCCGCCAATGCCAAGAAACTTCGAATCTCAATTATTGTCATAGGTCTCAGCTAATTCATGACCACCTCGATCTTAGTCGGGTCAACGATGATCCTTTCACCTGAAATTACATGCCCTAAAAATGCCATGCAAGATAGCCAAAACTCGCACTTGCTAACTTAGCATAAAGTTCATGCTTCCTCAAGGTCTGCAGTATTGATCTCAGGTATTTCTCATGATCCTCGGGATTCCGCAAGTACACCAGAATATCATCAACGTTTGGCAATGGATACTTGTTCTTAATTGTCACTTGATTAAGCTGCCAGTAATCAATGCACAGTCTCAATGAACTGTCCTTTATCTAGTAGCTCTTGTATCTGCACTTTCAATTCTTTCAATTCTGACAAGCCCATCCTATAAGGCGCCTTGGAAATCAGTTCAATCCCAAGGGCCAACTCAATCACAAACTCGATTTCTCTCTCTAGAGGCAATCTCGGCAATTCTTCGGGAAACCTGTCCATGTACTCTTGTACCACAATAATATCCTCCACCTTTGATCCTTCTACTAGTGTATCCGCCACCCATGCCAAATACCCTTGGCATTCAGTTCTCAACAATTGAGTCACCTCGAGTAACGAAATCAGAGGAATGGAGGGTCCTCCTCGATTTCCCACAAACTCAAAACTACCACCCACTACTGGGTTAAACTGAATTGTCTTTCCATGACAATCCACCATATGCAATGACTTCCTCACGACCTAGTTTTGGGCGGTCGGCTTTCCCGCATAATTCTTTATGTCGGGTGGGATGGGATTCCTTCGCCCCATCATCAGTCCCTTCCCGAACCAACGATTGTCTCAATTAGGCACGAATCGTGAACCAGATGCAGTCGCCCTCTCAATCATATTCTTCTCTATCATCTAGGCCCTTTTGTACATCTCATCAAAGCTCTTCTCAAGTTCAAGGGTACCAGTCAGGCTTTCAATTATGGATTCAAGCCATCTCTAAAATGTCTCACCCTATCCACAAGGTCCTTTACCAATCTCGGCGCATACTTGGCCAACTCGGCAAACTTCGCCTCATACTGATCCACTGACATCTAATTTTGACAAAACTGTTGGAACTTTGCCATCTTTGGCTCTCTCACATTGTCCAAAAAGCACTTCCCATTGAAAGCTTCACGAAAAGCACCCCAAGTCTGAGCTGTGCCTTCAGGGAGCACTCTTCCTTGAGTGGCTTCCCATCAATTAATGGCATTACCTTGAAGCTAATAAGCCGCCAGAACCACTCTATCTGACTCTGAACACCCCAGCACTGAAACAGTCCTTTCACTATCCCTTGGGTTAATTAGTATTAATGCTGGTTTAGGAGGGTTAATTAAGTTGTATTAGCCCTAAGATAGGTGGTTAGATAGTGGATTAAGATTAGCTTAGCTTAATCTTGCTTAATTATGCTTGATTATGCTTAAATGTTGATTATGTGTGGTTTATGTGTTAATTAAGCATGTTTAGCTTAATTGATTGATTAATTGTGTTTAATCAATGTTTTGTTTAATTTCTGAATTTAATTTATTATTAATTGAATTTCGTAAAATACTGTTCACGGTTTACTGTTCATTGATTACTATTCACGGATTACTATTCACATGCATTGTTCACGGCACTATTTATCCGGAAGTGAAATTGTGCATAATTTCATGTGTCTTGATCATATGAAGTGAAATTAATGTGTCGTGGCATGAACATTCGCATGAATCGTGTGAATTTCACAAAAAGGGAAAAATGGTTTGTCCGAGGGACACCGGAAATGGACCGCCTTCATGAGAAAGAAAGTGATTTGTCCAAGGGACACTAGAAATGGACCGCTTTTATGAGAAAGGTGGGGAAAATGGTTTGTCCGAGGGACATCGGAAATGGACCGCTTTTGTGAGAAATGATTTGAGGTTTTATATGCAAGCATGTGTGCATTGGCTAATGCTCAAAGATAATAAGTGGATTGTGATGAAATGCTTGCGTGATCACTAAGTTGAACCCGATTTATCGGAGATTATGGAAAGGGAGGGCACGGAAGGGCACGGTTGCGCCTCTGCGGAGGAAGAGCGCCGTTGCGCCTCGGAGGGCACGGAAGGGCACGGTTGTGCCTCTACAGAGGAAGGGCGCCGTAGCGCCGTGGCGCCTTGGAGGGTATGGAAGGGCACAGTTGCGCCTCTGCGGAGGAAGGGCGCCGTAGCGCCATAGCGCCTCGGCCTGCACAAAAGGGCACGGTTGCGCCTCTGCGGAGGAAGGGCGCCGTAGCGCCGTAGCAATAGCACGGAAGGGCACGGTTGCGCCTCTGCAGAGGAAGGGCGCCGTAGCGCCGTAGCAATAGCACGGAAGGGCACGGTTGCGCCTCTACAAAGGAAGGGCGCCGTAGCGCCGTTGCACCTCAGCCAAGTTGTAGCCTTGTGAGGCAATAATAATCGGAACACATATGAATGCGAGAGTGCATGAGAAAACATGGCATCATTGGTTCCGATTATGCATGAGATGATCACATCATTTATGGCACGCACGCATGAATTGATAACGTGCAGGGTGTGGCAATGGCCAGATGAGATCGCTTGTGACGCGACTCGCATGTGATTGATGAACTGCATCATCTAACGGCCATGTGCATTACGTGTATTGTGCTGACTTATAACGTGCAGGGTATGGCATACCGGGTAAGGTTGCATGCGAAGCAACCTCTGATTGTTGGTTGAACCTGTCTGTGGTTTGATTGCTGATTGCTGGGTGCTTGTGGTCGGGTTGAGTGAGGGGTGGTTCTGGAGAGATACCCCGGGTTGAGTTGGTGTACTAACCGAGGCTTAGGGGAAGAACTCGCTGAGATTTTATTTCAACCCGTCATGGTTAACCTTTTTCAGGTCTTTAGAATGGTGCACCCGCTGTGGAGAATCTTGCCCCCCATTTCTCCAGTGATCGACCTGACGGAGTCGAGTCCGATGGGTCCGAGTGACCGTGGTGTTGAACCCGAGGGTTCATTCTGTATAGCTGGATTAGCCTAGTTTCTTTTTGGCCTGGCTTAGAGGATGGATCGGCCCCTTTTGTCGGGCTTGTAATTCAAAAGACAATCCTCCATTAGTTAATCCAGTAGATTGTGTAAATGAGTAGTGATGGTTGTTATCGTTATTCATCCCTCTATCCCTGATTGATTAATTGATTGATTGTTGGACTGGGGATGGTTCGTCTTCCCTTGGCATAAGAAGGATCAGGGATAGCAATAAGGCAACCATGGCTAAACACATATGGTTGCTATTCACTGATAAAGAATCGTTATGGTGCAAATGGATTCATGCAACATAACTTAAAAGGAAGAATTTTTGGGATGCCTCCACTTCTACCCATTGTTCTTGGGTTTGGCGAAAGATCCTTACTCTAAAGGAAGACTTCCTACCCCACTTCAGGTGAAAGATAGGAGATGGTGAATTAACATAACTCTGGTTTGATCCATGGCTTCACGTGGGTCCTCTTAACTCAATCTTCTCAAATAGCTACATCTACCAATCGAATCTCCTTAGACATGCGAGAGTGAATGACCTATTTTCCCCAGAAGGAACTCAATTACTCCAAGAGTTGGCCTTGTGGCAAATACCGATTCCTCATCTCTCAATTGGCCAAGACACCTTCACATGGTTAGAGGGCTCCTTTGGAACCTTTTCAATAGCTTCGGCATGGGATACAATTCGGCGCAAATGCAACCTGGTTCAATGGTCCTCTTTTGTCTGGGATAAAGTGTTAACCCCTAGACATCAATTCCTCCTCTGGCTTATTACCAAAAATCGTCTACCCACTCAGATCTATCTCATGTCCTTTGGCAGAATTCCTAATTCGGTGTGCGCCTTGTGCAACACTACGCCGGACTCAATCAACCATCTCTTTTTTGACTGCTGTATCTCCAACGCCCTGGCTAATTTTTGGGCCGCCAGGTGTAATCTCCCTTGGAGCAACTCCACTTGGACAGATAATCTTAATTGGGCTATCAATCTTTTGTCTGGGAAAGGATTCCATCTGGAGATAGCACTCTTCTCCTTTGGATCTCTCTACTATATTATATGGAAAACCATAAATGACATCCTTTTCAATGGCCATAACCTATGCATTCCCTCCATGAAGAAAGACCTCTATAAAGCGGCCAAAGACAAAGCTTTAGCTTTCAAATTGGTTGAAGACAATCCCATAAACAGAAGGATGCAACGTAGCTGGGGGATAGACCCTTAGATTTTTGGAGTGGAGCTGCCCAATACTTAGTTCAGGATGGCATAGGTCCTCTTAGGTCTTTGGGATTCTATCCTATTTTTATTTTCTTTTGATAACCGCGATACCCTTCTACTCTAGTGACAATTTGTCCAGTTGAGTGTTTGTTGGTACCGTGGCTCCCCCCCTCTGTTGTCCAATTTTGCTGGTTGTCTTATAAAAATCTTACCTTACCCAAAAAAAAAAAAGAGTGAGTTTCTGCAAATTAAAGAGCCAAAATAAAAGATGCTTGTAGTTCTAGTGATAAAAGCTATGATGTTCTGGAAACTGACGCGCATTCCATTTGTAGTATTCAAAATTCTTATGCCCATTGGATTAGGTTGGAGGAGACAATTGGAGAGGAGGGGCTAGAGAATGATTCCGTTCCTTGTGCTCCTCTCTTTGGGCAAGTGCTACACGCTCGAGACGAAATAAGGGCGTTCAGGTCTGCCTCCTCTTTTTTGATACGAAATTGAAAGTCGGTCCTTTCCTGGAAGCCTCCCTATCTCTTCATTAGAGCTTTTGTTGGTTTGTGCAATAATCTAGATCTGCAGACAAGCAGCTATCCATACTAATCACTACTTTATTTCCAGCCACAAAGAAGCTTGTGTCAATAAGAAGTACGTCTGTGGGCCGGTCTTATGTGAAAAATAGTCCATGCATTCGCACCTTTAGATGTCTCAGTTGATCCTTGAGCACCACCATTGACTAAAATACCAAAATAAGTCACGCATCTTTGTACTCTGGTATAATAATAAATCAACAAGAAGGTGAACAAAGTGCCTGGTAAAACACTGGACCAAATCTTAAGCTGGTATTCGTTGCTCATTGTTAAACTCCATTGCTACATTAAATAAAAAAGTATCTAATATTTTCCTGGTCAAATAAATCAACAATTTAGTAACAAAATCAGCATCAAACAAAGAAATATGTGTCAATGTGACCATCCGAATAATGCTGTGTTATGTGGTCCTAAGTGAAGATAATTCCTTGTGCTCTTACCTATTTGAAATCCAGGTCCATACTTAAGCACCATGATTTTCCAAAGTTGTAATATTATTAAATATGCCATGTTATACAATCTTGAGTGAAAATTACTCTAGGTGTTCATATCTATTAGATTTCTTCATCCACCCTCAAGCACCGTGATTTTCCAAAGTTCTAATATTATTAATAGAACTAATACTATTTTATGCTGATATACTTACTCGTGATTATAATTAATCTCTTTTGAGTAGTTATGTGTTAAATAAGGCAAAAGTGTCAAAAAAAATCATAAACCTATTACATTTATACAAATTTAGTAAAACCTTCTGATTGTGCTAATTTGATACTAAACCTTTTGAACTAGTACCAATTTAATCATAAATATTTTGATTTGGTGTCACTTCAGTCTTCCCACTAATTTTGACTAGATTTTGCTACATGGATGTCAGTGGGCTTATGCGGCACTATCAACGCTAACGTAAACAATTTTCATAATTATTTTTTTTTTCTTTTCTTTTTTCCTCTCTTTCCTTTCTTCTTCCTTTAGGCAATGACTGGCCGATAGGCAATAGCTAGGCAAGCTGACCTCACTTGGCCAAGGTAAGGCCAAGCCCCTACAAGGAGAGCACTCACCAAGGGGAGCCCTTGCCCAGGTTGCCTTCACCTAGGCCAAAATCAAGGCCAACCCGCTTGGCCATCACCTAAAAGAACAAGAAAGGATGGAGAGAGAAAAAAGAAAGAAAAAAAAGAAAAAAAAAGAAATTAATAAAATATTATTAAAAATTGTCTATGTCAGTGTCATTAGTGTCACATAAGCCGGCCAATGTTTACATCAGTAAAATATGGTCAAAATTGGCTAGAATGACTAAATTGGTATTAAGTCAAAAGGTTTAGGAGAAAAAAAAAGGTTTAGGACTAAATTATAGTCCTTAGGCATCAAAGTTACTTAATGATCATGCAAATGATTTTTGTATGGTTCATTTTTATCAAAGCCTAAACTAATCCTAGCCTATTCTAGGAAAGCGATAAATAACCAATTTATTGAAAGACAAGTGTAGGAAGTAAACACCAAAGTAAATAGCTTTTAAAGTAAATGCGGAAAAATTAAACTCGATACAAGTCTAGTAAAGAATATACATGACCATGTTATAAGCCTCAGGACATGATCCCTCAAGAGCTAAATCCCAGTCACATTCAATTCCTTTCAAAATGATACTTAGCTAGAACTAAGCTACAGTTATATTAATTAAATGAAATTAAACTAAATCCAATGCTAAAACTTAAAATATTCATGAAGACCTATTTCCGAGCATTTTTTTTATAAATATTTTTTAATTTTTAATTTTAATAATTCTGAAAATGGTGAATCGAACTGGGTCCCTCATCCTAATCCAAATAAAGGTAGAATTCTGGCCTCGCCGAGATGGGCTAAAGGGCGCAAATTTAGTCCATCCCCAAACAAACTCCAACATTCGACCCAAAAAAGAAAAACTAAAAAAAAAAACCCACTCCAATTCTAACCTTCTCCAGCCCGATTTCATAAGACTCCCAAGTCAAGCCCATGTTCGTTTAACTTAAACGAAGCCCAAATTAAGACGAATTGCCACCAGCCTGCTCGTCCACTAAAGCGACGCCATACCCATACTAAAGCCTACTTCAAACAAACCCAAGTCCATGTTAAACCCATTTATCTTTGTAGAGCCCATACCCTAAGGCTCTGCATGGTAACGCTCCCGGGAACACCTGTTTCTGTTCTTTTGTTCCCGGGAGCATATTTTTTGTTCCCGGGAACAGAAACGCGTTTGGTAAATTTTTTGTTCCTGGGAACAAATTTGTTCCCCGGAACAGATTTGGAACAAAAATCAGAAATAAGAAAAAGTTGTTTCTTATTTCTGGAACAATTTTGAGAAACACTTTTTTTTCTTTTTTCTTTCTCTTTTCTTTTTTTCTTCTTCTTCCTCTTCCTCTTCCTCCTCCCATCCCTCAGCTGCTCCATTGCCGCCGCCGAGTGAGGTCCGGCGAGCTCACCGGCGCCGCCGCTGGGCAAGGTCCGGCGAGCTCGCCGGCGCCTCGCCAGGCTAGGGCGAGGTCCGGTGAGCTCGCTGGAGCCTTGCCAGGCCAGGGCGAGGTCCGGTGAGCTCGCTGGAGCCTCACCTGGCGACTGGCGAGGCTCGGCCTCGCAGATCTAGGCGAGGCCGAGTGCGAGGCCGAGCCTCGCCCAGGCGGCGCCTGGCCGGGCGAGCCTCGCGCGGCCACCGGTGAGCCTTGCCCAGGCGGCGCAAGGCCGGGCGAGCCTCGCAGGGCCACCGGCGAGGCTCGGCCTCGCAGATCTGGGCGAGGCCGAGCCTCGCCCGGCCACCGACAAGCCTCGCCCAGGCAGCGCGAGGCCGGGCGAGGCTCGCGAGGCCGGGCGAGGCTCGCGAGGCCGGGCGAGGCTCGCGCGGCCACCGGCGAGCCTCGCAGGGCCACCGACGAGGCTCGGCCTCGCAGATCTGGGCGAGGCCGAGCCTCGGGCGGCCGCCACCGGCGAGGCTCGGCCTCGCCGCCCAGATCTGCGAGGCCGAGCCTCACCGATGGCCCAGCGAGGTCGCCGGAGCCTCGCCGGCGGTAGCCAACAAAAAGAAGAGAGAAAAAAAGAAAAAGAAAAAGAAAAAAAGAAAATTAAAAAAATCAAAAGATTAGAAATTTTTACTAAACGTGTTTCTGTTCCCGGAGTAAAAATTTTGAACCGTTATCAAACACCCTCAAATGCTCAGAAACAGTTCCCGGGAATAGAAACAAAAAAAAACATTTCCGAGCAGAAACTGTTCCCGGGAACAGAAACGTTGTCATGCGCGCCCTAATTTTCCCTGCTTCTCGCTCCCTTTCTCTCCACAATCAACCCATGCACAGAAACAATTCCAGAACGTGAAACTTCCCTCCTTTTGGTCTCTCACCCTCCATAATGTTTACTAAAGAGACGTCTGTTAACTTGCCAGTTTTTCTATCCTTTCGTTCTTTTATTCTTTGGAATAAAAAAAATAAAAATCTGTTTGATAACGTCAACTAGTAATTCTATTATTCGATGTAAAAAATTATTTCAAGGAATAAATTTGGAATAAAAACAAGACATATAAAAAAATAACTCCTTATTTTCGAGAATAATTTTCAGAACAAGTGTTTCTTTCTTTTTCTTCTTCCTCATCTTCTAACCGTATTTTATTGTTCTCAGTTAATGGACTGAGAGCTCATTAAATTTTGTCCACTAACTCATGAACCTCTAGACTCACGGTTCAAGATCAACGCCCCAAAGGCTCAGGCCACAAACAAAATGGACTTCACCACTAACTGCCCATCATCGTGTCGATCCATCATATACATTTCAGCCGTACACTCCATCCTCTTCGTTTCCCAAAAAATATTGAGTGCATGTTTTGTGCCACGCTGGCAAATGGGAAGAGCCTTCTGATCGACATGTGTCCCACGGGCCTTTCAAATCCCGCGCGTTCTTCTTCCGAGCCCCAAAGACCCCCATTCTCTCCTCTTCTCCTTCTCTCTCTTCGATTATTCAAAACTCTCTCCTCTCTCTCTTCTACATGTTTCAAAGAAAAAAGAAGCATGCGCTCTTTTTTTTCAAAATACTCTCCCTCTCTCTCTCTCTCGCCCAAGCACCCCACCACCGCCGGTCGGCCCCTGAGCTCCAAAGTGCCGCCTCTGGCACGTTGCCTCCACCTCCGCTATCGCCTTCAGAGTCACTTCCACTCTGTCGCTCCCAAAAGCCCCCCACGGATGGCATTCCGAGCTCAGATCCAACGCCTTCGCCACCAGCACGACACCTCCGCTGTCACCTTCAAGAACCACTCCCTCTCTCTCGCACCTAGAAGCTCCCACAGGTTCCATCTGGAGCTCATATCCACCTTCGGCACATCGCCTCTGCCTCCACCCTCCTTCTTAGCGTTCTTTTGCCTTGCTCTTTGAGTTTGGGGGTGAAGTGCGAAGGAAAATGTCCAGACACGTTGGAAAATATACAGAGCAGATAGTGGGAACACAAAAAGGTGCATGTCCAGATTTGGTCCGATGATGCAAATGACGATCAACAAACAACAAGGGGTTTATAACATGTGAAACCTGTCCGATAATGCACGCGCCTAGGCTGGCTTAGACGTATTGTCAAACGTGTGGTGAGCATGGACTGGGGGAATGATATTTAACCATTTTTTAGGATTCGAACTCGGCGCCAGACTCAAAGGAATCATCAAAGAAGCATCCAAAATCAACCACGTCGGCTCATTTAAACCCGGCATGCGTTCATCAAAGAAGCATCCAAAAAGAACGAGTCTCGGCTTCCGATTGGACCAAAACAGGCGGAGCAGCAAGGGTTCGCAGGGATTAAGCGTTTAAAACAAATGGGTACCTACTCGGCTTTGGAGACGGCGACACGGGAGGGCGAGCTCAGGAGATGAATCGAGCAATGGCCGACCACCCGGCGATGTTTCCGAGGCGAGATCCTCGGGAAAAGGGAGGTTCGAACCAGAAAAGGACAACTCACCACGGGTTTGAGCACTGGGGTAGCGAGGGCGGGACGACAAGGATGATGGCTGGGGTCATCGAACGGGACTCAGGTGCGCATGGCCTCTGCCATCGCCAGTTTGCCGTGCCGGCCTGCCCCCGACCCGAAAATCTGTTTTTAATTAGTCTTTTCTCTCATTAATTTTTTTCAAAGAAAACAAAGTTCCATTACTATTAATGCGGATGCGCGTAATGTTCATATGCTACGCAATTTTAATAAAAACTATTTTCGTCAGGGAGTTAAAAATTTATATATAATTTTTTATATAATTAATGAATGATTAATTAGGTAACCAAAATGTAAGTATCACTAATAACATTGAATGAAGAAAAACAAGAAAGTTCACAAACAAAGTTAATAGAAGACACAATAAGTGCATTTGAAGACAGGCGAAGCATTCCAAGCAGAACTTTTCAATGACCTCTGCTGATCTTCTTTGTCTTCGTGCTTCAGTCGCTCTTTTGCGCTAAATGCTTGTACTTTTTTTTCCTTCATTCTTCTTCGGTTATGATGAATCGGGGCTTTCTTTGAAGAACACTGACAACCAAATCTAAAATCCAGCAAACAAACATGCTCAAACTTTCAAAAATCCGGCAATCAGTTTCATAATGTTCAAACAGGCATGTCATTAGATAGAAGATAACATATGCAAGAAGAATCAAACACCATCTTTCTGGAAACTGTAGGCTAAATCATCTATTCAAGTGGAGGCGGAGGTTATCATCACGAGTGCCACCAGAAGATGTAGTAGCACGTCCTGCAATCCCACTCCCTGCAATCACGCTGCCCAACATTGCAATGCCCGCGACAATAACTAAGTCGGTGAAGCGACGAACAAGAGGATTGCTGGACCCAAGCGGGATATACAACAGAAGGTAGAAACCCAAGATAATGAAGAGTGCGATAGATCCCAAGACCAAGACAACGATTGCGAGCCAAGCAAGTTTGGTTATAGTCACATAGACGCCTGCCATGAATGCCAGAGGCATTGCAACAAGAGTAACCAGCAATGGGAATCTCGCTTTCAAAAGAGCATACTGCACCGCATGTGGATCATTGATCTGTGTCCAGAGGATCACGAGTGCGATGATCGAGCTATACATGGCGATGGAGTTGGAAATCACAAAGACATTGTACATGGCTTTCTGGAGCAATATGGCAATTCCAGCATTGGGGTCAGAACCATTGTATCCTCCAGGAACGGAAAAACCAGATGCGAAGGTCATAGCAGCCACGAGAGCTGCTACAACCATGCGAGTATTCACCTCCTCCCTAAGTCTATCCAATTCTGGTGGTTCCAGTTCTCTCCCTTTGCTTCGGCTTTTTGGCTTGCAGATAGATAATTCTCCACTTCTCGGTGTTCCAGCAGATGCCAAAACTATCCGGGTTAACCTCTGCAAGAAGTGAGTCAAACAATTAAATAGAAAACCAAAAATGTTATGATTTTGGCAATTATATAACAGATCTGGCTGAGAGCATACTAATTCATATACCTCACTAACTTATACTCTAGGACTGTCCCTTATTGGTATACAAAGTGCAATATATGGTTACTTGTGAAGAAAGTGTAAGAGGCTATACCTTCCGAAGTGGAGCATCGTTTCCTTTCATGTCCTGCTCTACAATGTCGAGAGCCGTCATGTTATTCACATTTACCAGCTTAAGATAAACTCTTTTGTCTTGTGCAAGAAGAAGCAAGACCGAAGGTTGCCAGTGCAATGCGGCCAGATGCAGAGGCGTATTCAAGTCGAGATCTCTCGCATTTATGAGGTGATCGCATTTAGGATTTTTCAATATGTATTTGACAGTTGAGATGCTTTCGTACCTTGCTGACACATGAAGAATATTTTGTTGTTGCTTGGATAGAAACTCTTCTGGGTCTGCTGGCCATCCCCCAAGTAGCTTCTCAATGATCCTGACATGATCCATCATGCAAGCAACCTGGATAGGAAGATGGCCATTCGTTTTGTCTTGCAGGAGGCCGCAAATTGGGAACTTCGCCATCGAGAACTGGACTCCATCAAAATAATTTATGTATGCTGCGAAATGGAGTGGAGTTTCATAGTCCTCATCTATTGATTGAAATAGCCACTGCTTCTTGTCCCACATCTCTGCCAGCATATCTAAATCCACCGCAAGAATTTAATCATTAAGGATGAACACATATATTGTAATTCTTGCATAGAGGATCTTCCAGTTCTAGACGATCAAGTGTATCGGGAGTTTGTTCAGAGTCTTGCCCCTTAGGACAGTAAGCTATTATGCCATCCGTACGTGTGCCTCGTTAAACTAGACTTTCCTCGTGAAACTTGATTTTTCCACCACCAATGGAAAAAAAGAAAAGAAAAAAAGAAGTAAAGCAAGCAAAAGAGTGACCAATAAGATTAAATAATCAGCAAGAGCGCGA
>MU089551.1:0-14812 GCA_014858505.1 Corymbia citriodora subsp. variegata | reverse complement strand
CTTCGCATCCATCTGTGTGTTTGTGTGACTAGGACCGTGAATTTGAGTGTTTTGCCCTGGTGTCCTGGGGATCAAATTCAGCAGGGCTATAACGACAAAGTAGAGTTCAACAAGATTGGCTTTAATGAACCTCCCCAACCCACTTTCTACTAAATTGGTCTCCAGTTCACATATCCCATAAAACGTCCTTCAATGGTCACAAGTCCACTTTCCGATGAAAATTACCAAAAAAAAGTCCTAAACATATTGCATTTGTGCCAATTCAATTCCAAACTTTTTAATTTGACCAATTAAATCCCGAATCTTTTAATGATTTGTCAATGTAGTCCATCAAGCCAATTTGGTTGGAAACCACCAGAGTCAATGCCCACGATGCCATGTAGTGCAGCCGATGCCATGGACAATTTTTATAAATCTTTTATATTTTAAAAATTTTCTGATTTTTTTCTTTGTCTTTCTTTCTTTTCCTTTTCTTTCCTTGCCAAGTCTGGCGAGGATCACTTGCTGACCTTGGTGGTCACTAGTGAGGGTGGGCCAACCAAAGGCAAGGGTTGGTGATCCTCACTGGTCTTGGATGAAAAGAAAAGAAAATAAAGAAAGAAGATTATTAAAATTGTTTATGCTAGTGCCGGTTATACCATATAGAATTGTTGGCATCCATGTGGGAGATTTCAGTAAAAATTGGCTAGAATGACTACATTGACAAATTATGAAAAAATTTACAACTTAATTGATCAAATTAAAAGGTTTATGATTGTATTGACATACATGCAATAGATTTATGACTCTTTTGATAATTTCTCCCCACTTTCTACCACAAATGTTTCCTAGGGCTTCCATAATTCAAGAAATATCATAATGTGCTATGCCCACATGGATTTTGCATTGAATTTTTTTTTTCTTGAAAAAGTGATCAAATAGGGGATGATTGTCCAAAAGTTCTAAATAGTTGTACAATAGTAAATTTAGTTTTAGATTTTTCAATTTTATCAATTTAATCTTAAATTCTTTGACGATTTTTCAATATAATCCTTCCGGCCAATTTTGACAAGAAATTGTTGCTGTGAAGTTGACAAAATATACTAAATTAACAAAATTAAAATGTTTATGACTAAATTGGTAAAATTAAAATGTTTATCACCGAATTGATTGCTATATAATATGTTTATGACTATTTAAGCAATTTTCCTGATCAAAGAAATGTGGGACAATCTAACGCAGTTTGACACAACGAACTTCACAAGACCAAGCGGTAAAACAGACAAATTTCAGGAGCCAGCGTTGTTTACCGAGAAAAGAAAGTCACTTGAGCAACTGAATTATTGCATATCATCATCCGATTCAGAAATAAGGAAATTAGAGCTAAGTTGGTTTCTTTTTCTTCTTTCTTTTTCGCTTTCTCATGAAAGTTTCAAATATCATCTCAAAGTTTACAAAACTAGAAAAAAGATTATGCACTATATGTGTCAATATTTGTATATTTTAAAAGGTTTTAGACACAACATTGAAACAAGAAAAAAGAAGTAAAAAGACCAGAATTCCTCAACCCAAACAATCGGTTGCTACATAAAACTATCGGAAGAATAAGCTTAAGCAGGGGTCCGTTCATTGTTGCTTCTGTCTTTTTGACCTTCCGTGTAAAGTCACTTAAGCCCCTATATGGGGAAAAATTATTACATAACCATGCCAGGGGCTCGATTGTTTAGAATTGCGTTTTCGTAAAAAATATTTTTTTTCTACTTTTTGGCTAAAATTTAAAATATTATCCAAATTTCAAAAAATTATAAAATAGATACATGAGAATCTATGTCTCAACCTTTGTCTATTATGAAAGTTTCAAGTATTTCAAATTGAAAAATGAAAATCATCATATGTGTGTCGAAAATTTAGACTTAGCAAAAACAAAAAGTAAAAGTTTATCCAAGTAGGTCCTCCATGGTTTGCATCAAATATTACATGTAGAACAAGCTGTTATTGCGAAAATAGATAAATACAACTGTCTATCATAAAAATCTTAATCGTTGGACAAAAACAAGCTAGAAGGGAATATCAAAGGGACAAGTGTACCTAATAGAAAAGCTAATTTATCTTAATTAATTTATTAGGTTCACGGAACAATGTCTAAGGGGTTACCCATAAGCATCTACTTCCAATGATCTTATAAATTTGGCTGTAGAAAGGAGGCATTGTAGCATTCAAGGAAAGTTGAGACCCGTTCCTGTGGGCATGGCTCATATAAATTATTGTCGATATAAATTATTGTTGATAAGAAAATATTTAGATATAAATTATTGTTGATAAAAAAAAAATTTCATTAACTTATTACTTCAAATGATAGAAATGATTATTTTTTGAAAAATATTTTTAAAATTATTCATATTCCCAAAAAAAATAGAATCTTAGCAGTTTCTTATTTTCTCTCTTTCTAAGCACTCAATGTCAAAGTAGAGGTGACGGTCTTTGATTGGGCGAGGCCTCATCATCAAGTTTAGCTTGTTGTTTAGGTCTTTCCTCGAAAAATCGAGACTAACATCCGATGGCGGGCTCTAAGGAAGAGTATTCAAGGTGACGCCATCCGATGAAAGTTTGGACTTATAAATAACTTTATAAAATATATGAGACTTGAGGTGTATTAGATCTCTTATGTAATGCAATTGTGGCAAGTTTGGCACTAAGGAATCTGTCTATTATTCTTTTAATTTTCTACTAGCATTATCATCGCCTTCTGCAAAATCAAGGCATCTTAGCTCTTTGTTCATCTAATAAAACATAATATGGGCAATTAAGGAGGTAATTAAAAATGGACAGAGAGTAACGAGCGCCACAAAGCTCAAAGGATTGCTGATTATAAGCTTGTTCCAGAAATTATTTTTTAATAAATTATTTTTCAGAAAAATGACAGTCTTTTTTGCTATTTGACTAAAATCTGAAAATGAATCGGAAATTATTATTTTTCGTTTTGAATAAAATGTCATTTTATTTGCTTAAAAATATATACACTATTCATGTGATATAAGAGCTAATATTATATGATCAAATTTTTAAAAAGTAGTCAATATATCAGGCATGGTATATGCCTTCGTTGTTTTTTCTTTATCTTTAGGAAAGCATGGACAAAGAGATCATGACTTGGCTTGATCCAATAATCAAAACCGTATTTGCGAGGTCTCATGGCCTTGATCAAGGTGATAGTTAGCACATCACTCTACTTTTAATAATTGGTGACTTTGAATATTTGTGTATTTGTGTGTGTGTGTATGTATGTATGTATATATGTATATGAATATTTAAGTTGCTTAATTTGTGCTAGTTTATCCATATTGCAGTGTACTTTGTATTGAAACATGCAAATTAACTCAATCAAAATTTTTAAGAAAGACTTGTGAGGATTTAGTTCTTTCGACCTTTCTGATGATAACGTTATGTTAATCCTACAAAAAAATTAATCGATTGAGGTAAAAATAAAAGAAGCTATGATTTCTCTTATTTGTTCCTTTGCTATGGTGATGGAAAATATAAAAATCAGAATTGGACCTAGCCTTACATAAAGACGATTATTCGTTTTCACTTTCAACCTAGTCATGGGCCACAAATAAAATTTTCGTCAAAATAAAAATCACAAAAATATATGGGTTATGAATCGCAAAATCCTTCGAACTGCAGACAAAATAAACGTACTTGAATTGCTTGATCTTGCCTGTGTTTCATAAGAGCAACTGAATAGGCCAATTTTAGTTATACGTATGTGGTGACAAGTTACCAAACCATTTGAAAATGGAGAAGAAATTCACGAACCATTAATCCGCCGAAAATAGATAAAAAATGCTGTATTGTCAAATTTTACTTAGGTTATATGCCGCATGGCATTGACGTCTTGGACTTGACCTTGAGGGACTCAAGCTTGACCATTGGGGTGCCAAAGACTAGGCTTGATATTAACATCCTCAGAGTTTCTTGGGCCCAATTGCTAAGAATCCGAGAACAGGAGTTGGGAACTTATCCTTTGCATCAATGGAACCCAGCGTGATTGCCAACAACTTAGGTGTGCAATTCAAACGCCAAGATCTTGGGCATAGTCTCTAGAGACCCAAGCCTGACCACCAAAGACTAGGCATAGGCATGGGGTATCCATTTCCAAGTGTCAAGGTATAGCCAAAACATTTATGATTTTAAAAAGAAAATTGATTTTTTTAAATTTAAACTTAGGTTTTCAATTGATTATGAAAAGATTTTCTATTGACTTATTTTTCTCAGTGATTGAAACGTCAAAAAAGAAAAAAAAATTTAGGTAATAAGATTTTTGCAAAACAAACGCATGCTATTTGTGAAAATACATTATGGAAGGGATTTGAAAAGATTTGAGAAACTCCTCCATATCGTGTAATATTTCGTGGTATAACCGATGATTATTCTAACTTAATTTAAGTTGTTAAATAAATGCATGATTTATTTAACAACCCAAAAAGTATAGCACGGGCAAGATACACAGCAAATATGAAGTCCTCCGTGCCAACAAGAGGTGAAACAACAAATTCTACAGCTGAACTACATCACCACGACCAGGAAAAAAAACCATAAATCACATGAAAATGGCTTATCAAAACAGAACAAAGCCACTCACCAGCTCGTCGAGCCACGGAACGCTTGGCCTCTCCTCGGAACCAACCCAATACCTCCCTCTCTCTCTATCCTGAAAGCGAAGTCAAGAGGGAAGAGGAGTGAGTGGAGTATTTAAAGAGGGGGTGAGTGGCTCATCCTTCTCTTTCTTCTCATGACGCGGAAGAAAAGACGGAGACGAAAAGAGACAACGAACAAGTGGGACAGATAGAAATGGAACGCCGTTGAAATTCGTGTAAAGTGAAGGGTGAATTTGCGGGATGGGATAGCTTTAGAGCGGTGAGAGAGAGGATGCGTTCGATTTGCTTTTAGGGAGTCTTTTGGAAAAATGCAAAAAACTTTTTAAGTTGGAGGAATTTCTTGAAAGACATATTTTATTTGTTATATTGTAACATAAAAATTCATATAAAGCAACTTTAGGCTAAATCGTGTTTGAAATTTTTTTTCTTGAAAAGGTTATTTTCTTTTTTTTATTAAGAAAAAGAAAAACAACTCAAAGCCTTCATTGATTCCAACTTGATGAAGAGCTCAAGCTATCGACAAGCCAAATCTAGCACCGAATGTCGTTGTCTAAGGTCGCATGACCTTAGGCGGCCCTTGACGACCCCTCGAGGGCTGTCTGGGGTTGTATGACTCTTGACAAGGGTCGCACAATCTAGACAAAAACTATCTAAGGTCAAGCAATCTAGATGACCCTCTTTTAGGTGACCATTACCTAAGGTCAATCTGAGGTTGCGTGATCTCGCTGGCCAATGGCCACCCTTGCTCAAAGAAAATGAACTGTTAAAATGAGGGTAAAATAAAAAAAATAAAAAAATTAGTGAAGGTGGCTTTGAAAGAAAAACGTAATCTAACCTAGGAATAGTTTTTTGCAAATGCACATAATTGTGCTTTTTCAATTTTGTCGAGGTCAGCATACGGCCAAAGTGGTCTCGAAAAATTTTAACAAACACCCCCATAATTTCCCACGCAATGCCTCCAAGAAAATTGAACCAGATGCACCTTAATTCTAAAGAGAAAACAGACGAGGGACAGTGGATAATTTTATAATAGGGAGATTATAACACTGTCACGTGTCTAACGGCTCTCTCTGTCTCCCACTTTTCTTTTCTTTTTTAATGAGGTGATTCTATAAATGCCCATTTTGGAGCGCGGGGAGCGCTGCACACCTTTTGGATTTTCGTGCAACTTTTGTCTTCTTTTCACCTTTTTGTATAATTTATGAATTTCAATGCAGAAACACGTGATTTAATCTCTAAATGGCGTATACGTTCGGGTGTCGGCAAGAATGTTGTCCTTGTTTATTTGGAGTGTTTATGAACGGGCTTTGATTTTAAATTGGGTGTTTGTGAACGGGGCAGTTTATATATAGTTTGTCTTCCTCTTTTTCTGTTCCAAAAATGTTTAGGTCCTCAACGCAATGGCTTGGTGGAGGTCATGGGTTCACGATGAAGTAAAATTAAGGTCATCTTCACTGACCTACCTTTTTCTAAAAGTGTTTCTATTTACAAGGGCCGCCAGCGGTACTCCTTATAGTGAGAACGCCTAATCTGGATTATGTTTCATATTTTTATGTATTGATATCCGCAAGCTTCACATCCCTCATTTTAAATTGTATATTTTTCTTTCTCAACAAAGTGGGAATATTCCTGTATTTTACATCCTTGAGTTTAGACGAAGCAATTTTAAGAACTTACTCAAGTCCACACCATTCTTTTTATGATTGACCAAGAAAAAATAACCTCTTCCATTCTCATGCTTTTCAACTGTTAGTAAAGTTATTAATACAATAACATATTTGTTTAAAACTAATTTTCAAGATATAAAAAAATATCAAATCAGTATACTTATGACATATTTGTTGAAACTAGTTTTCATGTTGTAAATGGTGTTAACCTGTTACATTTTTTATAAATATATCCTCTATTAGTTTCTATTCAATATTCTCATTATATTGCTGAAGTGGAAATACATGGGACAAGTAATTCGTCTAACATGATGTCATTTTGAAAATCCAATCTCATTGATGGATCTCAATCCCATGAGGAAGAGAAGATCTCGGTAAGAGTCATGAAACTTTGGCAATCTCAAAGCGAGCATTCAAATTGTGGGCAAAATATCTCTTTGCAAGCTCTACCATGGAAAATGCCAAAGTCCATAGGATACTCTAACCCACATTATGGTGCACGAAATTTAGTGCGACGAAGATATCCCATCCTAGCATCAATATCCCAATTTTTATTTAAATATAAAAAAATCTCCAAACTTGAAATGGTACGACAAAGATGCCCTTTTAACTATTTCAAAAAAAATCATACACTTCGCCTACTATGATACAATATTCTAAACTCTTTTTTTCTTTTATCAAAAATATTCGAAATTTGTACTTTTTGATGAAAAGATAGTATTGTTGTAGATCCCTCACAATCACAATGACATAAGAAATTTTTCAACCAAATGGCCTCTTTTATAGTAGTTGAATAGGCCAGACTCAATCTGCACCTTGGACAATGTTAGGCAAGTTTGTTTCTTACTGCTCCAAGATAACTTCTTGTTGTCGACTAAGAAAATAAACCTGATGTCCATTTGTTTTCATCAAAGTCTCCAGCCCAACCAAGATCGACACAGCCTTGTTCCCCAAAATCCGAAGGTTCTTCCAAGTCTAACACTTTCCACTCAATATCTTATTCTCTATATGCAAAGTAAGGAAATTCTTTTATAGCAGAGAAATCATGGGGTTATCTTCATATAAACATGTATATGTAGGGGATAATTTGACTGCACACTCGGCGCGCGCACACACATATCTTCAAAATACATAAGAAGTCTTACCAACATAATTTTACCTCATAAAGAAAGAGCTTTCAACACCCTATTTAAATGGAAACGCAAGGGGAATGCCGCGCAAGGGGACCTGGGGCCTTACTCAAGGCCATTGGGCCATCGCACAGCGTCATAGGGATATCGTACGGGCCCCAAGCCCACTGCTTAGCACACCTAGGCCTCTAGGCAGTAAAACAAACCACTACACAATTATCGGAGATTTGGAGGTTTGACCCATCACTTCTCTTCGGTCCAACTGACCCGACATTCACATTCACAGAAAGCCATGCCCTGAAGAAAAATCAGTCCGATGTTTGGAAAAGTTTCGAGATTGTGTATTTCTGCAAATTTGGTTAAATGGTTGGTCATGGTGAAAAGTCACGATATCTTCCTCATTGAAATTATAATTGACTAGATTCTCGAGGCATGTTGTGACTAGATAAACCTAAATTCATCACTTAATTTGGCAAATCATTATTCTCTTGACATCCTCAAGATGGGACGACCATGGTTAAAAGTCATGATACCTATGATCTAGCCATCCTGATGTGGGCAAATTGGGTGTTGTTGCTCTTGCAGAACACACCCCAATTAAACCAATCGATTGTATATTAAACTAAGTTTATTTTCATTTTCAACACTTAAGATTTTGATAAATTCGAAATCAAGAAATTTTCTATTGGAGTGGCTGTTATCCGAGAATAGTTTATGTGGTCAAACATTGATAAAAAGAAAAAAATGAGGTGCCTACAATAAAAATTGCGAAAAGAGAAGTAATTGTATCTCTTCAGAAAATCTAGCTTAGTGTTATCACTCTTGATTTTACGAAGAGCTCCTAGTAAGAATAGAGATATGCTCTCCTACTACACTTGATGAGGAAGAAAAGGTGACCAGCTTCCCATATTTGATGCGTTTCTTTGGGGGTTGTTTGGACGTTAATTAGGAAATATTAAGTATTAATGGATAATATAGATGAATGAGAAGAGAAAGAGACAAGGAAGAAAATGACCAAATTTCTTACCTAAATGTGGAGATCCGTGATGCAACTAGGAAAATTGTAGAAAATAAGGAGAATTCTAGAAAGCCACTTCCACGATAATAGAAGCTGTTTCATGAACTTGTAGTAATCCAAATGGCCACCATTTGAGGATAATTAACTAGATTAGTTTGTAATTATATAATAATATAGATAGAAGAATGGAGCAAGAAAATCCGAAAAATAGTGGTAGAAGAATCCACTCGACCTAAATAGAATTGTTGATTGACCTATTGGCCCTAGCTGGTAGCTTTAGGGTTATGAGGCTGGCTTGGGGGTCCTTGGACTTAACCCTGGGGTCCTAGGTATAATGACCCGACCTATCGCCAGGTCGCAATCTTCCTTTTTGGGATTATTGTTGCGACGTCCAAGCTCGTTGTCGTCTCAATTATTTTAATTTTGATAAATGCACTTGCGGGAATGTGTACATCAGATTTCCCCATACGATAAACGATTGGAGGACATGGGATAAACATCACACAAAGCAAACTACTTATATTACTTTAGTATAGTGTATGCCCCATTTCCGGCTATACTATATTTTACATGATTGCAAAGGTCAGGGTATTCTTATCTCTGCTATGGGCCACCCTATTCAAAATTGGGAATCCCTCCACTACTGGTCGGTACTAGGGACTTTTAATCAATCCCATCAAATGTCACCCTATTGCTTGGGTCCGTTGGGCTGTTGTATCCATGAAGGGGCTGACCTGGTCCCCATCGAACTAGGCATACCAAGTTGCAAAGTGGCGAGGGACCAACTCATCTTGTCCCCCTCGACCCAGACTATAGTAATATACTTCTGATGGGTTATCTCAACTCCGGCATCTATTATGTCCATGATTGACACTTCCATATATTTAGGCAGACCAAAATGTTCAGGGGACAAACTATACACTTGAAAGGATTCAAGAGTGAGTTTTGAGAAACTCAGTAAGTAAAATTCTTAGTTCTCTACTAAGATGATATCTCATCATTTAAGTCCAGCAAGTAAAACACACACATACAGTGTCAATGGCAGATCAATAGTAAATCTAATACTGCACCGTGATTTTATGCAAAAACTCTCATGCAACTTAACTTCTGCTTAATTCAAAACATTATAACTCATTCATGCATAATCGACACTCATGCAAAGTTTTTTATCAATGTCCTGACTCAACCCGGTTCTCCCAGTTCATTGTGGTGTATCCTTGCCGTGTCAAGGCCAAGAGAGAAGAAGGCCGAATTTCACTGTGGTGTATCCCCCACCGTATCAAGGCTCGGAGGAAAAAATCCCATGGGGAAAAAAGGATATGACCGTTGGCCATCGCCGTGATGAGCTTCTCCTTCATGACGGTGCTTATCATCTTGGCCCTTCTCTACTGCTAGTGGAGATGCAAGCGTGGCGGTAGAGCTCTAACGGAGACGATGCCATGCAAGGGGGGAGCTAGGGCACGCATTGAGTAATGAAGAGGTGACAATGCGGGTGTAGATTCTTTTGAAATTTGGTTTAGTAGTTAAACAGTGTTTGGTTTTTGATGTTTGAAAATACTGTCCACGTTTAAGAGCTGGGCTAGACATGTTATTGACTGTCACTTCCCTAGATTAACTATGTTACTCACTGCCGTCCTCATCGATGCATGCCTATGCACTAAAATCTTTGGAAACTACCATTTCCTTATTCTTCTATATTTTTCTTCTTTTTATGACTAAGGAAATGAGCATCTTTGCTACAATTATGGCAATGCCATCGTAGGTGAGGGTTAGTAATCATTCAGCATTAACTACTTAATCCCTAATTGATTACAAGGTGGGTGAACAATTGAATTGTACATTGACATTCATAATCTCGAATCGAACCTAGTCATAAGACACGAGATGATATATTAACAATCCTTCTCACGTGCGAGTCACATGCAAATCGTGTAAATTTGTGAGGTTTTAGATTCCTTGTAAGTTTATGAATTATTGATGTAATATTTTTACTCTGACTAAACACTCTTCTCAGAAAATCACGTGTAAGTTTGGGAGTTTTGGACTTGAAATGCTTTATTTGAATTTCGGTTTTGTTTTAATAACAAATGGGCCGGTTTAGTAATTATAGAGCTGGGGCTTTGTTTGAGTTAAATAGGTGTGGACCTAGTCTTTTCTTTAATGGGCTGAGTTTGGCCCTAATTTTAAGGAGGCATTTTTTTTTATATATCGGTAGGACAGTCGTGGCCGAACGTCATCGTGGTATATCCCTCGCCATAGCAAGCTGTTGCCATCGCCGCGATGAGCTTCTCCTTCACGATGGCGCTCGTCGTCCTGGCCCTCTTCTACTGCTGGTGGAGACAGGCACAACGGTGGAGCTCTGGCGGCGATGGCACCATTGTCGATGACAGCGCCACACGAGGAGGGAGCTAGGGCATGTGCCGAGTAACAAGGAGGCGACAATGCGGGCATAGATTCTTTCGAAACTTGGTTCAGTAGTTAAATAGTGTTTGGTTTTTGACGTTTGAAAATACTAGCCACGTTTCAAAGTTGGGCTAATCATGTTATTGACCGACACTTTGCTAGATTAAATGTGTACTCACCGCTGTTCTCATTGATGTATGCCTATGCACTAGAATCTTTGGAAACTGCCATTTCCTTATTCTTCTATATTTTTCTGCCTTTTATGACATTGGAAATGAGCACCTCGATTGTAGGTGAGGGTTAGTAATCATTCGGCATTAATTAATTAATCCCTAATTGATTACATTGATTACAAGGTGGGTAAATTATTGAATTGTATGTTAACATCCATAATCTCGAATCGAACGCGATCATAAGATGTGAGATGATATATCAACACGTGCAAGTCATGTGCACGCCGGACTTTTTTCACGTACAAGTCATGGGCAAATCCGAGAATAGAGGATGGCCGCGGTGCTCTCCCTAAAACCCCCATGGTCACCCATTTGCGTTTTTTCTAGGGGTGTTAAGAACCGAACCGAAATGGAAAACCAAACCGAACCGAACTGAAATTTCTTATGTTTTCAGTTTGGTTCGGTTTCAATTCGGTTAACCACAAAATAACTGTTAACCTTTTGGGTTCAATTCGATTCAGTTAACCAAACCAAATGAAAATTGTTAATAAAAATTGAATAATCTCTCTTCTTTATCATCTCTTCTTTACTTAAATTTCAATAAGCAAACTAAAAATAGAAAAATCGAAAAACCGTCCCAAACCGAACTGAACCAAACCGCATTTTCGATTCAGTTCATATTCGGTTTGGGACGATTTTGGTTCGGTTCAATATCATCTCTTATCGGTTCGGGTCGGTTTAGTTTTTTGGAAAAACCGAACCGAACCAAACTGTTTACAAACCTAGTTTTTCCTTCCTCGAGCAGGTTCACAAATCCTGTCATCGATAGACACAAGTAGCTAAGATGACTCAGGCTTTAGAAATTGTTGTGAAGCCAGAAATAGGAGATGATTCCATTTGGAGTAAACGTCCGCTGGTTTGCCCAAATGTCTACAAATAGTGAGAACAAAAAGAGGAAGGGATATCAGTTCCAAATTAAAAAAGCTAAACAGTCCATTAGGGCACGAATTACACTTAATCTGTATCTCAAAATATGAGATAGTATTTAGTGGCGATTTCATACGGGACGGATTTTATGCCGGATGCTCAATTCGCACACATGCCACATATTTCCTTTAATCGCGGTTCTTTAATCGCTAAACCATCCTTATAAGGTTGTAAATCAATAATTGACCGCAACATTCCATGGATGGATTTTGATTCTCTCAAAGGTTTTGTAAATAGATCAAAGCATGTCTTTGGACTTGGTAATTGTTTGGTATTCACCGAATATATATTGGGTTGGAGGTTGATAAATTGTTTACATTTCCTCGTCTAATTCGGCCTTAAAACTTGTCAAATATGAGAAGATAAAAAGGAAAATAAAAACATGGGCTTTTATATCTTAGAAATTGACATTATAATGAATCTTATTCTTATATTTACCTCTTTGCATTTAAGCTCCACAATTTGTTCCACCGGTTCCGCCGAGCAACAAGGCACGTCCCATGAATTCATCGGCGTCGTCGAGGGCAGCGCCACAGCAATCTTTCGAACTCGTGCCAGTCTTGAAATGAATTTGTCTGATATAGCAAGCATGCGTGTACGACTTGGCCGGAAAGTGTCCACTTCCCATCGAAGGAGAGGGACGCCATTAGTTCTGTACGTCGCTCCTCCGTACCGCACCGTATTGGCGCCCGACCACAACCTAGGAAACAATTTGCCCGATCAATAGCCCACGTAGATGTTAACGTTATTGTCTTTGACTGTCTAGAAAGTACTTACACTCTTCAGGGGCCTTCAAGTCATGTCGGATATTTTAAAATTTAAATATAAAAAAATAAGTAATAATAAATTGGGAAAGAATGAAATCTAGACTTCTTTGTTTTTCTCACTCATTTCCCGTGACAATTCATCTCCCAAGTTTCTTTCTCTTCTCTTCTGACACGCTCTAATATACAAGTCCAAAATATGAATTGTTTGTTTTTCCCTTCAAGTTTTATGGATTATTGGAATGGAGTTGAATTTGTCAAATTGAAACAATAAGTAATATTAACACATTGTGGATTAATGTTTTTAGTATAAATTCATTCTAGAATCATTTTTATTATTTATGATAATTTATCGCGTATATATGAAAATATAAATTTAATATATAACGTGTCACAACATGTCGGAATTCTCTAGTTTTTATAAATAATGCATTGGCATGTCTTGTAGTATCATATCGCGTGTCGCATGTCGATATTGATGCTACCTAGCCCAGCTCTTAAACGTGGACAGTATTTTCAAACATCAAAAACCAAACACTGTTTAACTACTAAACCAAATTTCAAAATTAATTTGCTGGATTCTCGCGAGACATGGCGGAGACACGCCGCCTTTTCTCATTTCTGGTTTGGCGAGCAGTGAAGAAAGACTGAACCCATAAAAATTCATCGGGGATCTCTAAATAAAAATATTAAAGCATTTAATTTAGTAATAAATAATTCCGCATGTATTTGCATTTAAATTAGACTGACGGCGGATGACTTTAATCGAATGGTTTTGAAATTGATTGGATTAATTGGACCGAGCCTATAAGAGCATGAAAATTTGGCCAAGATCATCGATGCTAGAGAGAAAAGAAGATAAATTGTACTTAGTGTTGTTGACACCTAAATTTTGACTAAGTGTTTAAATTAAAATTGCCTAGAAAATTAGGGACTAATTTGGCCCTAACAAAAAAGATTTTTTGCATCACCTGAGTACTATTATTATTTACATTTACTAAGTCTTGTTTTCCTATTTATTTTCCCTTATTTTCGATAAAAAAAAGAAAAAAAAAAAAAGAGAGGCCCGTAGAGGGGTTGGGCTTTCGCGCCCAGCCCTCTTCTTCCTCCTTTCTTCTTATCCGCACGGGCCCGGGCCTGTCTTCCTTATTCTTTTCTTCCACTTGGGTCAAGGCCCATTCGGCCCCCCCTCACCTTCACGACCCGGCCCTCTCCATCTTCTTCTTCTTCTTCCCTTCTCCTTCTGCTGCACGCGAGAAACAGAGGAGCAGAACGGAGGACGGAGGATAAGGCAGCCGGCTTCGGATGGAGACGTCTCGCAGGCGCCATCAATGCCGCCGAACGAAGCAACACGATATTCGGCGGGAAACCCGGACGGATAGGACTCGTCTTCAATGCAAAGCAAGTGGCGCGGTAAAACGGGGCACGCCGGTCAGCTCACCGCCGATCGGCAGTCAAGCCCTCGGTCGACCGGGTCCTCCTCGGCCTATAAATAGAGGTGAACGAAAGGAGCATAAAGGGGGCAGAGACAAGCAGAAATCCGAGAGAGAAAAATCAGAGAAGAGAGAGCTGTGAGAGAGAAAAAAATCGAGAGAGACCCGAGAGAGTAGAAGGTAGAGAGTGCCTAAGCCTCCGGCGGGCACCGGCAGCCTCCCTTATCGAGCCGACAGGTGGGGTTTGCTCTGTATTTCATTTTCTGCTTTCGTTTGTTCGAGTTCGGGGTCGGCTCCCGAGGATCTCGGTTCGGGGATGCGCGAGGCAGACGAAGGCAGCTCGGTTTCCGAGCTTGTCTGCTGTCCGACGCCACGAACCGCGTAGGGAGACCTTTGCCGACCTCCTACTGAACTGCTGCGTGTGTCGCCGTCGTCGGTTTCGCCTTTTGTCCGAGCAAGCTGCCTTGTCCAAGTCATGCACGCCGTTTGCCCATGTAAAAATTTTCTTTGCTCCGCGTCTTTCGGCCGGATCCGAGCCGACAGTGCCTAGCCGTCCCTTGTCGAGGTGGATCTGCGATGTGGGGATTTGTGGGCGCCGGC
>MU089550.1:83683-276409 GCA_014858505.1 Corymbia citriodora subsp. variegata | reverse complement strand
ATGGACCGCTTTTATGAGAAAGGTGGGGAAAATGGTTTGTCCGAGGGACATCGGAAATGGACCGCTTTTGTGAGAAATGATTTGAGGTTTTATATGCAAGCATGTGTGCATTGGCTAATGCTCAAAGATAATAAGTGGATTGTGATGGAATGCTTGCGTGATCACTAAGTTGAACCCGATTTATCGGAGATTATGGAAAGGGAGGGCACGGAAGGGCACGGTTGCGCCTCTGCGGAGAAAGGGCGCCGTAGCGCCGTGGCGCCTCGGAGGGTATGGAAGGGCACGGTTGCGCCTCTGTGGAGGAAGGGCGCCGTAGCGCCATAGCGCCTCGGCCTGCACGGAAGGGCACGGTTGCGCCTCTGCGGAGGAAGGGCGCCGTAGCGCCGTTGCACCTCGGCCAAGTTGTAGCCTTGTGAGGCAGTAATAATCGGAACATGTATGGATGCGAGAGTGCATGAGAAAACATTGCATCATTGGTTCCGATTATGCATGAGATAATCACATCATTTATGGCACGCACGCATGAATTGATAACGTGCAGGGGTGGCAATGGCCAGGTGAGATCGCTTGTGACGCGACTCGCATGTGATTGATGAACTGCATCATCTAACGGCCATGTGCATTGCGTGTATTGTGCTGACTTATAACGTGCAGGGTATGGCATACCGGGTAAGGTTGCATGCGAACCGACTATTCGATTGTTGGTTGCATTGCTTGTATTGAATGAGATTTAATGTGCAGGGTATGGCATACCGGGTAAGGTTGCATGCGAACCGACCTCTGATTGTTGGTTGAACCTGTCTGTGGTTTGATTGCTGATTGCTGGTTGTTTGTTGTTAGGTTGAGTGAGGGGTGGTTCTGGAGAGATACCCCAGGTTGAGTTGGTGTACTAACCGGGGCTTAGGGGAAGAACTCGCTGAGATTTTATCTCAACCCGTCGTGGTTAACATTTTTCAGGCCCCTAGAATGGCGCACCCGCTGTGGAGAATCCTGCCCCCCATTTCTCCAGTGATCGACCTGACGGAGTCGAGTCCGATGGGTCCGAGTGACCGTGGTGTTGAACCCGAGGGTTCATTCTGTATAGCTGGATTAGCCTAGTTTCTTTTTGGCCTGGCTTAGAGGATGGATCGACCCCTTTTGTCGAGCTTGTAATTCAAAAGACGATCCTCCGTTGGTTAATCCAGTAAATTGTGTAAATGAGTAGTGATGGTTGTTCTTGTTATTCATCCCTCTATCCCTAATTGATTGATTGATTGATTATTGGACTGGGGATGGTTCGTCTTTCGCTTGCGCATAACAAAAGATTAAAATGAATGGTCGTCGACGAGTCCTGGGACGTCGCTTTCAATCGACCAAGAGAAGGGGTTGTCGCGTGCTCGGGGTTCGGGGCGTGACACCCATGATGGTTAATGTTCATTTTTTTCGTTTGTCTAGTTCTAATTGGTCTAAGGTGATTGCTAAAAAAAACTACTTCCTTTTATTTACATCATATCACAAAATTTTTTTGACGGCCCTAAAACTATTTCTTCATTTTTTTGGCATGGACGTCACGACTACTTAGAAGATACTTTGGAGTTAATTAAAGGAAGTAAATCTAATTACAATCGAATGGGCCTATACATGGAGGAAATTTGGTCAGCGGGGAGGCAACGTAGGCTTGCCGTGCCCTTTGAGGCGATGTGCCAAAAAAGTCGCTTTCTTACATGTGAAAAGTTTTCAATTCCCACCTTCATTTATGCTCTTTTTCTCTACTTTTGCTTTTGGAAAGTGTCACTGAACACGCTCCCCCGGATCTTCAATAGTAAAAGATCAACTTCGCCTATCCGGCACAAGAACGTAACCAATCAGATCGAGTATGGACACTGGTGTGTAATGGCTACAATCCGATTTTATGATTTTTTTTATTGTTTATAATTCCTTGATTGTAGGGAAATAAGAGCAAACCAAAGGTTGAATGGAGGAAAGGATTAACATTCCCATGACTTTTGCCATGTAAACTGTCTTGATTGCGCCTTGTCAAAACAAAAGAAGGACAAGAAGGATCGTTTACATGAATTGAACTGTCGCACTTTTTCAATTAAATATCATATGCCAATTACAACTTGAGAGGACCATAAAATGAACTGTCATGACCATTCTTGCATTGATGACGTCAACATGTCTTAGTATGGAAGATCATGTTGCCTGCTATTCTATAATTGCGAACCGTTTCGAAACAACGTTGCAAGAAAACTAAAAGAGACTCGACCTAAGAGCACTTTTCTAAAAAATCCTCATGGACCTTCCCAATTGAGATCGGGTTTTATCTGGGTCATTCTCATGCTTAACTACCATCATTCTTCTATTAGGGAGTGTCATAACTTTAATAGAAGCTGGCGAGGATGAGACTGATCGGCTGGATTTACTGGAATTCAAGGCCCGAATAGTTGATCCTAGCGGGGTTTTGAGCTCCTAGAATGATTCAGATCATTTTTGCAAGTGGTACGGTGTCACATGTGGTGGTAGGCATTGAAGAATCACTGTGTTGGACCTCCACTCCAAGAACCTGGCCGGGATCGTGCCGCCCCATATTGGTAACCTGAGCTTTCTGAGGGAAGTCTATCTGCTGAACAACAGTTTCTGCTCTGAAATTCCCCCACAATTTGGCCACTTATTTCAGTTGCTAAAGTTGTTCCTTAATAACTACTCGTTTAGCGGACAGATCCCTTTGAATCTCTCCCATTGCTCTAACTTGGTCTTTCTTGACTTAGGCTACAACATACTAAAGGAAATTTGCCTATAGAACTCAGCTCCTTGTCCAAGCTCCTAAGACTCAGTCTGGTATGTAGAAATTCTCGATACAAATAACTAATTAATTAAGAACAATCAGATATATGAATGTAAAACACCAAAATCAATATGTACAATGGAATTAAAACATACTTATTTGAGCCATAACTTTACTTGAAAAAAATAGATCAGACTGACGGTAATCAACAATCTATCGGAATGTCAGATCTTCCTTTCTATAACCTATTTCCAAACCTAGGAGAGGGTCACCGCCTTCTTGCATCTGCTATACATTTTTTCCCTTAAATTTTTAATATTATTTAATTGATATTTATATTAAAAATCGAATTCAGGCCAAAATGACGTCGTTTTTGTTGAGTCTAAACTGACTTAACTTTTCGGTGAGCCACGTAGGTGACCTATATTATTAAAAAAAAAGCCACTTCGGATTTTTGGTCACTTTCGCTGGACTTGACACTTACATGTTTTAATTTTTAAAAAAGTAGCACTTAAGTATATGTTTCGGAACTTTTGACATTTGAATGTTCTCTCGTGTTAAGTTTTGGTACTTGTGTTGTTCTTTTACCTATAAAGAGACTCAAGCTGAGCTAATCCTCATGGACCTCCTTACATGGATCAGGTTTTATCTGGCTTACTCTCATGCTTAACTACCATCATTCTTTTGTTTGGGAGTGTCCTAGCTTTAGCATAAACTGGCGGGGATAAGACCGATAGGCTTGCTTTGCTTGAATTCATGGCAAGAATAACCGATCCTTGCAAGGTTTTGAGCTTGTCGAAGGTACTAGCCACGTTTGCAAATGGTATGGTTTCACATGTGCTCATAGACCGCAAAATCACTATATTGGACCTTAGCTCTGAAAACTTGTCCAAGGTCGTGCCGCCCCATATTGGTGACCTTAACATTTTTGGGGAATTGTATCTAAAAAGCAATAGTTTCCTCTCTAAATAGTAAATACCCTCGCAATTTGGCCGCTTGTTTCGGTTATGGAAGTTGTCCCTTAATAACGACTTGATTCATATTCCCTACATGCTTCATTAAAATGTTAAAACTATACTTTTCACCCCAAAATTTGAGAATTTTTTTCCAATCAAATTTTCTTAACTTTTAGTTTGTCTCATCAAGTCATTGAGTTTGTATAGCTTTTTCTACTTTAATTCCTTCCGCTCCAAATCTAACTAATTGGAACTAATGTAACTCATTCAAGAATTTTCACATTTTCAACTATTCTTTTTTCATCACCGTAGTATTCTATACTCAATTTTTTTTGGCATACTATAATTAGTATGAACACACCAACAAATTTTTGGCATATTACACTTAATTAGTATTTCTCTTGTTACAAATTCTACAGCCTAGGGGTGAAGTGTTCGACTTTATATCACGAGTCGCAGAAATCCAATTCAACATAAAATTTAAATTTGTTGATGAAGAATTTGCTTAAAGAATGCACAATTAGTGAAAAAGACAGAGTAATTCCACAGGACCCTCTTTGTCCCACGTCACCCAATCGCATCGCCTTATCATGACATTCCTGTTTGATTCCCTTGGATAAGGATCATGTCATGCGACAAGAATCTTAGTTATTTGCTAATTACAGTCTCATTCCCGAGATGTTAATGTTCATTTTTTGTTTGTCTAGTTCTAATTGTTCTTAGGTGATTGCTAAAAATAAATAAATTCTTTTTAGTTATATCCCATCAAAAAAATTTGACAACCCTAGAACTATTTTTTCATTTTTTTCGTGTGGATGTCATGACTAATTAAAGAATAATTTGGAGTTAATTAGAATAAGTAAATCCAATTACGATTGAATGGGCTTATACGTGGAGAAAATTTGGTCAGTGTAGGGGTAAAGTTGGCTTGCCGTGCAATTTGATGCAATGGCCCAAGTTGCTTTCTTACATGTGAACAACTTTCAATTCCAATCTCCTTTTTTTGTCTTTACCTTTGCTTTTGCTTTTGGAAAGTATAACACTAAACACCCTCCCGATTTTCAATACCAAAGGATCATCTTCACTCATTAGACACCAGCACGTACCAGCCAAATCAAATGAGGATACGTGATAAATGAGACATTAGGAAAAACCCTAGCCACTTTCTCTTCTCAGCCACCGATCTAGGGTTCATTTTTTTCAATTCCACTACAACCTCAAGGGGGGGGGGGGGGGGTTTCCATCTCATCAACTCAAATTGAGATTTTCTAGGAGTATTTTATTGCTTTTATCTAGTTTAATTTCTTTGCTCAATGCTGATGCTCTTTTATACTCGCTGGATGTATATTTCACTAACATTGTTAGAATCAATCCACTACTTCAGATCCTCCAAACCAAGAAGCCCGACAAGATCGAGGAGGAATATGATGAATTGATATTGAACTTGAAGCGGTTGTATGATTTCTCTGAGTTTTGGAAGCTCCCATTGCACGATCTAAATCTAGTTTTGAGAACTCTTTTCTCATGATCTAGATTTAGATCTGGGAATTTCTTAGAGATCTTTCTATGTTCGTTCAATCTCTTCCCATCTAAATCTAGATTTAAGAGCATGTTCAACTTATTTTTGGTATCTTTGTGTGGCGATGATGTTGAGGGTGATGAATTTAAGCATGCACAGCCCACTGGGGAAGCCATAACTATTGGAAAAGGAAATGATGATGTGTGCTCATCACTTATGATGACGTGATATTCTATGATCAGCTGCCATTCCATCTGTTTTGATAACGAGAGACATCTGTTCTTGTGGGATGAAAGTATGCATATCATAACAGTTTCTATTTTGTTGTTTAGGATTTGCTTTGTTTTGAATATCTCATGTACCATTTTGAGATATGACTGAATTATTTACATCTGACGAAAAAAAAAAGTAAGAACAGGTGGTGTGTGTATGATAATTAGCTAAAAAATCCAGCATATTATTTCCCATCATTGGGTTTTTTTAATTATATAATTCCTTTATTCCACGGAAATAAAAGCAATCGAAAGGTTGGATGGATGAAACAATTAACTTTCCCCGCGACTTTTCCCATGCAAATTGTCTCAATTACACATTGTCAAAAAGAAGAAGATGGAAAAGAAGGATTATTTATTTCACTTGACTTGAACTATCACGCTATTTCAATTAAATATCATATGCCAACTATAACTTGTTTATTTTTTTGATTAGCTATATACCTTGGGGGTTTACTACATAACTAAATTTTTATAATTCCAATCATCTTTTAAATAACAATATAACTATATTAAAAATCTGAAAATCATAATATAATAGCAAGAGCTTTGTTTCTATCAAGTAATAATTTTTCTATAAGTGCTCAAGAGGAAAAATTCAATTTGCATACATTATAACAAGTTAAACACGTAAATTCTTCTTCACCATAGTAGAGATTTTGCTCTCTTTTATGTATAAGCATTGTTTTCAATCTAAATAATAACAAACAATATCCATAATGGGTAGAAAAATATTAGAAATGTTAAAAGTTATGTATGACGCTCACTTTAGTATTAAAAGTTTTTGTCAACTTATTTAAGTGTCAAATCGGAGAAAAAAAATCACTTAAGTGTTTTTAGCGAGAAATTTTGGGCAAAATGATTATGTGACTTTTATATTTAAATTTTTTATTTCATTTGATATATTTTTATATTGAAAGAGTGTCCACATCAGATGTTTATGTTAAAAAACGAATGGCCTATCTCCTCCCTCTTGCTCGTCCTTCCATCGCTCTCAATTGCAAAGTATGTTGAGGCAGCTTTAGTTGATGAGTATGGAAAACTCGACAAGACAAGCACAGCAAGAGTGCCATAACTTTTGTAAAGTTGTTCATTTGAGTATCATAATTTTTTTATTTTGCTCTCTGAAATGTCATAAATTTAAAAAATCAATCACTGAAGTGTCATTGGTGATTTGTCTCGCTTGAAAATTTGATGTAGATGCCAATCTTCCTTTGTGGCACCACAACGTCGGCATTGACAATATTTTAAATATTTTTCAATCACTTAAGTACCATAAATTGGAAAATTGATTAATTAAGTATTATAAATTTGAAAAATGAATTAGTTAAGTACCATCAATAGTTTGCCTCATCAAAAAACTACTGTAGCTTCGCCTAGATTTGATGAGGGCCATAGCCCTAGGGTGAGGCCATTGCCCTCACTTGCCACAAGTGATGCGGCCTCATCACGAACGCCCTCTCCTGCAGTCGATGATGGCCTCACCAAGTTCTTCATGGCCCTACTAGTCGAAAGTGAGGCCTTTCTAACCATTGCACAGAAAAAAAACAAAGAAAAAAAAGGAAAAAAATAAAATAAAATAAATTTAAAAATTAAAATTTAAAAAAAAGTGAAAAGAAACCAAGTTGGACAATTTGTTGAAAGTGACATTCAAATGATCGATTTTACTTGAATTCGGCATTTAAGTAAGTGAAAAAAATTATGACAATCAAGCATGCGTCATATAAAAGTTGTGCCACTCCTACAATCTTTGTTCTAAAGCTCGGGCAAATCAGTTGTTTGATGGAATGACGCAGAGGGACCTCATTTGTTTACTGCCTATGAGCTGGCTGAGCAGCCTCAGGAGTCACTGATGCTATTTTGCAGAATGCAGCGAGAAGAGTCTTTCGCCTGATCCGCTTGCTGTGGTAAGCGTTGCCTCCATAATGGGATTTTGAGTGACGTCCGTGTCGGGAATTCAGTTGTCACAATGTACGGCAAATGTGGGAATATCGAATACGCGTGCGTGGCTTTGGATAGGATGGAGCAGAGAGACAAAATTCCTTGGAACACCATGGTTTCAGGATATGTACAAAGTGGACAGGCCAATGAAGCTCTATTGCTGTTTGAGCAGATGCAGGATTCTGGGTAGGGGTGTAAACGGTTTGGTTTGGTTCGGTTTTTTTGAAAAACCGAATCGAACCGAACCGATAATGGATAATACCGAACCGAATACGAACCGAACCGAAAATACAGTTCGGTTCAGCTCGGGACGGTTTTTCGGTTTTCTATTTTTACTTTACTTATTGGGACCTAAATGAAGAAGATATGATGATGAAGAGAGATTGTTCACTTTTAATTAAGAATTCCAGTTTGGTTTAGTTAACCAAACCGACCCGAAAACCAAACCAAATGGAAAAGTTAACGGTTATTTTTCAGTTAACCAAACCGAACAAAAAACGCACAAAATTTCGGTTCGATTCGGTTTGTTTTTCGATTTCGGTTCGGTTTTTGGTTCTGTTCTTGACACTCCTAATTCTGGGTGTCAGCTTAATCCTAGGACGGCATTGATTACGGCATTTGCATGTGCTTTCCCAGGATGATACCACTTTGGGAAGAAGATCCATCTTAATGCAGCATCTTCGTGGCTTGCCAAAACACGGCGGGTCAAGGTGGGATTTCGCTCATCAAAGGGATTGAAGAAGAGGGGTTTGGAAAATTAAGGCTTCAAGAAACTTGATTAGTTTGAATTAGGGTTTATACTTTGGGGAAAACATGATAACCCATTTTGTTTTGGGTCATTAATACTAACTATACACCACGTAGGTCTGAAAATTTAACAAAATATGGCAATATCGGATTTCTGGTAACCGAGATCAAAATTGGCACTTACGTGTTGCTTTTTTTTAAGTGGTACTCTGTAACATCCTGAAATTCGAGCTCTCTAAGGGAGGAATGAACGTGAATTTCGTCAATGCATTGTTAGTTGATTTCACTCGGAACTAATCACTCCTGAGATACTGACCTTGAGGGGAAAGGCTAATGAGGATAGAATTTGTGCGACTAAAGAACTTGACCTGGGAAAACGACTTGACCGTGAGATTTGCGTAAGGATGATCCTGTTGATATGCAGGCCGATTTTAGGGACGAATGGAAGTCGATTCACGGACATAACATAATGGGACGATAGGTGATTCCGTTTACTATTATTGAACCCGCGAGCGACCCTATGTCGATCCTCGGTAATCATGTACTTTGAAATAAAAATCGATCATTCGCAATTTCATGTAGTCAAGGATGTTCATGTGTCAAGAAGTCTTGAACGTGATTTGGCACGAGTTGGTTACGCGTGAATCCTTGAAGCTACTTGTCAGTCTGAGTAGTACCAAAATGACATTCGGGCGAAATTGACAAAGCATGAGAATCCAGTATTGAACTTCGAATTTTTGGGAATGTCCGAGACGGACTTTTGAATGATGCTTCTTAGTCAGTCGACAATGTCAGATGAGCAGAGTAATTGGAAAATGGATTTATGGACTGAGGAAATGAGCCTACGAGGATGTGGGCCAGGCAAGACCAGTGTGGGTCTCACGTCCAAGGTGGGATAGCTGCCATCGAAGGCCCGAGGCAAGTAAGTGAGCCCGTTGGACCAAATCAACCATTTACCCTTCCAAGCCCGATGTTTAACCTTGAGCCGTTTCAAGCCCAATAAATTCCCGAGCCCATTCCTATTCATTTTTTAGCCTGTTTCTTAGGCCTGCCCTTCATTTTCAGCCCAAGGGCAGTTTGGAAAATGTGCAACGAGGAAATGACCATTTTGCTGCTTGTCGGAGCTCCGATTAGCTCCGTTCAGCTTCTTTCTCCTTCGGCAGTGCTGTTTTCAGAGTTGCAGTGGGGATTTCGAGTTTGTTGCTGCTATTTTGACCCCGGGACTGCCTTGGATTGTTGTGGGAGAGGTCCCCGGGTGTCAGGTTTGTCCCCGCTGCTGCACTCGTGTCGTTGGCCCGCTTAACGGGTGAGTTTAGCCCCTAATCCCTATTTAGCATCTAAACTTGCTTAGGGTTGGGTTAATTAGTGGTAAGGTTGGTTTAGGAAGTTTAATTAAGTTGTATTAGCTCTAAGATAGGTGGCTAGATAGATGGTTGAGATTAGATTAACTTAATTTTGCTTATTAAGCTTAATTGTTCTTATTTATGCTTGATTTGTGATTATTTGTGATTTAGGTGATTAATTAAGCAAGTTTAGCTTAAATGGATTGATTAATTATTTTAATTAATGTTTTGTTTAATTTCTCAATTAAATGTTTTAATTAATTGAATTTCGGGAAAATCACTGTTCACGATTACTGTTCACGCGGAAACCAATTTTAGTTTTATTTTGATGTGCTCTTGATTGTGGTGATTAATTGAAGTGCCGATTGTTAATTATACTCGCGATGATGATGAAATGTGTGATCGAATGCCGGTTAAATTGAATTTTGGAAATTGTCGAGTGAGATCGCATGACATATTGCGTGGGTTATCTAAAATGACATGTCGCATGAGCATGAACGATGTTGCATTCACGACAGAGCAAAGATATAAATGAATTGCTTGATGATGTGTTGCATGATCACATTAAGAGAGGGAACCCAACGTTGCCGGAAGACTACTAATCCTTATGGGATTGTGCCGTGGCCGTTTGGTTGCCTGACAAGGAGGGGTTAACTTTGTGGGAATGCGGTAGTAGGCGGGTCCTATGCTCTTTCGAGAATGCCATATTGGGAGTAAGCCTTTGACGTCGCCGTGTCTTGAGGTAAAAAGGACGAAGCTAGCTTGGCTAGAAACTGCCAACCATAAGGTTATGCCGTGGCCTAGGAGGAGAGGTTGTAATAATCGGAGCATGCGTGGGTATGAGAAATAAGAAAGCAGTATGCAATGCTTTAATTATTCGCATGCTCTTAATGTCGTGATGATCGTGATTATTTATGGTACGCATGTATGAGTTGACAGTTGTGCAGGGTGTGGCAATGGCTAGGTGAGATTTCTTGTAACGCGTTTCGCATGTGATTGATGAACTATATCATCTGACGGCCATGTGCCTTGCTTGCATTGTATGAGATTTAACGTGCAGGGTATGGCATACCAGGTAATGTTGCATGCGAACCAATTATATGATTGTGGGTTGCCCTGTCTGTTGTTGGTTGTCTGTTGTTGGGTTGAGTGAGAAGTGGTTCTAGAGAGATATCCCGAGTTGAGTTAGCGTACTAACTGGGGCTTAGGGGACGAATTCGCTGAGATTTTATCTCACTGGTTATTGTATAACCACTTTTAGGTTCTTAGAATGGTGCACCCATAGTGGAGAATCTTGCTCCTACTCCACTAGTGATCGACCCGACGGAGCTTGAGTCCGATGGGTCCAAGTGACTATGGTGCTGAACCCGAGAGTTCATTTTGTATTGTTGGATTAACCTAGCTTAGTTTTTTTTTTTTTTTTTTGGTTTGGCTTAGAGGATGGATTGGCCCCTTTTTGTCGGGCTTGTAAATTGGAAAACAATCCTCCGTTGGTTAATCCAATGAAGATGTATAAATGAGTAGTTGCTGTTGTTCTTGCTGTTCATCCCTCTATCCCTATTTGATTGTTTGTTTGTCTGGGGATGATTCGTCTTTCGCTTGTACATAATCAAAGATTAAAACAAATGGTCGTCGATGGGTCCTAGGACGTCACTTCAATTGACCATGGAAATGGGGTTACTGCGAGCTCGAGAGTTGGGGCGTGACATGCTCAGCATTAAAGTGAATAATTTATAGAAAGTTGCACTTCTAATGTCCTTCTGCCTTTCAAAATGTATAATTTACAGAAAAGATATACATTATACTTGACAAATGGAGGTAAATTTGATTATAAATTATGAGATAGACCTACTTACATGTACGGTCAACAGTATTTTGTTTTGAGACTGGAAGTCAAGATTTTATATTCGCCAAAAAGACTGAAGTCGTCACCCTTACTAAACGGCCCGGACAATCAGGGATTGACAATGAGGAAAAGTAGGCCCCCATTGTGTTTCAGCTTTCATTGACTGACTTTAGTGTCAATGGTTTCCTCGCATGTCACGGCCTCTAATTTTCTCAACTTGGGAAGACCATAAAAAGATCTGCCATGACTATTCTTGCTGATGACATCAACATGTCTTAGTATAAGAGAACATGTTGCCCGCCATTATATATTTGTGAATTGCTTCGAAATAAGGCCACAAGAAAACCGAAAGAGACTCAAGCTGAGAGTGCTTTGCTACAAATCCTCATGGACCTTCCCTATGCAGATCAGGTTTTATCCGGATCAGCCTCATACTTAACTACCATCATTCTTCTTTTTGGGAGTGTCTTATCTTTAGTAGAAATTGGTGGGGACAAGATCGATCGGCTCGCTTTGTTGGAATTCAAGGCCCAAATAGTTGATCCTGGCAGGGTTTTGAACTCGTGGAATGATTCTAACCACTTCTGCGAGTGGTATGGTGTCACATGCGACCGTAGACATCGAAGAGTCACCATAATGGACCTCCACTCCAAGAATCTGGCTGGGGTTGTGCCGCCCCATATTGGTAACCTGAGCTTTTTGAGGAAAGTCTATCTGCAAAACAACAGGTTCCACTCTGAAATTCCCCCCGAATTTGGCCGATTGTTTTGGTTGCAGGAACTGTTCCTCAGCAACAACTCATTTAGTGGACAAATCCCTTCAAATATCTCTCATTGCTCTAATTTGCTCATTCTTAACTTGGGCTACAACACTCTAGAAGGAAATTTGCCTACAGAACTCAGCTCCTTGTCCAAGCTCCAAAAACTTATTCTTGTAGTCAACAACTTGACGGGAAACATTCCGTTGTCATTTGGAAACTTATCCTCCCTTCAAATCTTCACAACAGGGGTAAATAACCTTGGTGGTACGATTCCAGAGACTCTTGGCCGGCTAAGAAATCTAAACATCCTCTTTCTCAAGCAGAATAAATTTGTTGGTACGATTCCTATGTCAATTTTCAATGTGTCCACTTTGACAGTCCTTGATGTGGATGCAAACCAATTAGTGGGGGGCTTACCTAGCAACTTAGGCTTCTCTCTTCCGAATCTCAAGGCAATCTATTTATCTGAAAACCACCTCACTGGACCCATTCCTGAGTCAATATCCAATGCCTCTAATCTCAATCGATTCCTAATCGTGTCTAACAACTTTACCGGGAAAGTTCCTTCTTTCTCAAAGATGAGAGGACTTCAATGGTTTGAAATTGCCGAAAACAACTTAGGAAGTAGGCAATCTTCTGATTTGGACTTCCTCTGCTCTTTATCCAATTCCACAAACTTGGGAGTTTTGGCTTTAGGGCGCAATGCTTTTGGAGGACCGATCCCCTACTGTATTGGTAACCTCTCTATCACCCTTTGGTGGTTTCAATTAGATTACAATCATATTTTGGGAATCTTACCTTCTGGAATTGGAAATCTCATCAATTTAGAGGGCCTTATCATGGGGTTCAATAACATCTCGGGAAACATTCCTCCCGAGATTGGAAATCTGAACAAAATATACATTATGGAGCTCTGCCAAAATAAATTTTCGGGACAGATTCCTAAATCTATTGGAAATTTAAATATGTTAAGCATATTGGCCTTGGATGGCAATAGTCTCTGGGGCTCGATACCATCGTCTCTAGGAAAGTGCCAAAATCTACTTCTCTTGGACCTTTCAACCAACAACCTCAGCGGTAACATACCCCCGGAAATTGTGGGCCTCTCATCATTGTCAATTTATCTCAACTTGTCTCAAAATAATCTCAATGGCCCCCTTCCAGGAGAAGTTGGAAAATTGCAAAATCTCGGCGAATTACGTCTTAACGGGAATAGATTATTTCAACGGATCCCAAGCAGTATTGGCAGTTGTACATCCATGGAACGCCTATATGTACAGGATAACTTTTTTGAAGGGCCCCTACCTTTGACTATGAGTTCCATGAGAGGCCTTCAAGTTTTAAATGTTTCCAACAACCAATTGTCTGGTCAAATCCCAAAATATCTAGAGTCATTGAATCTAACGAATTTGAGCCTATCTTTCAATGATTTTGGGGGTGCATTGCCTACAGGAGGAGTTTTTAGAAGTACCATTTCAACTTCGATTGTTGGAAACAAGAAGCTTTGTGGGGGTATCCCGGATTTTCTACTACCGAAATGCGACTCTAAAGAGTCAAAATGGACGAGAATAAGCGGAACTGCAAAAGTTCTGATGTCCATAATATCTGCTCTTGTAGGAGTGGCTTGCATGCTCTCTTTGTTATACTTCTTCTGGTATAGACACCATAAGAAAGCATTAGCTTCAAGCTCTTCTGAAGAAGGGCTTTTGCATATTTCATATCATAGTCTACTGAAAGCCACGGGTGGATTCTCCTCCACCAATATACTCGGTGTGGGCAATTTTGGATCTGTGTACAAAGGGCTTCTTGATCAAACTCAGTCGATCGTGGCCATTAAGATTCTCGACCTTACACGTCATGGAGCTTCCAAGAGCTTCATAACTGAGTGTGGGGCATTGAGAAGAATTCGACACCGTAATCTCGTGAAGATACTCACAGTATGTTCTTGTTGGGATTTCATGAATCATGTATAGGCAATTTAATATAAACGCAGCGGAAACAATATAAAATATTTCTATACATGAATCTCCAAAGGCGTTGTTCGTTCGTTTCAATCAAAAATCCGATTATAAGAAGGGGGTTAAACGAATTACCTCTCGAAGCGCGCTTTAAACGAATTGGTCCAAACGTTCTTCAGTTCGAGCCCCACAAACGTCGGACCTCTAGTTCAGACACACCACCAATGGACGTCGAACGAAGAGAGAACTTGCGGATAATCACCACTACGATTGTGCTAGCAACTCCGTGGAGATAATCCTTCGTATCCTCGATATTTTAGCCACAGCCTAAAATGAGAGAATCCTTCTATTCTCCTTTTCGTTTGCGTACGTACGCGCACAAAAACGAACACACAAGTTTCTTATATAAGAACCGTGGGTAACCGCCCATGATCCCATGAGCGGTTACGATCGGAAACCGTAGCCGATCGTGGGAGAACATCCCACGATCCCACGACCAGCAGCCGTTGCTGATCGTGGGAAACTACCCCCACGACCAGCAACCGTTGCTGGTCATGGGCATGCATGATCCCACGACCAGCAACCGTCGCTGGTCGTGGGTTCATCCATGAAGATCATGCATGATGGTCAGCAACAATTGTTGACCATCATGCCCCACACATTTTTTTTTTAATTTAATTCAAAACTTAAAACGTGCACATGATGTGCGTCGCACATGGACCATGTGCATAATTTAATTAATTAATTAATTCCACAAAAATAAAAACAATTTTTGTGTGCGCATTTAGAGTACGTTAACATATATCCATTTTGGGCATGCATGTGCATCATATGCACGTAGGCTTGTGACTATAATACAAATTAAATTAAATCACATTTAATTTAATTTCATGTCGACTCAATGCGACTGTAGTAATTGCAAACACATTTGCAAAATTATTTCTCTCTTGTTCCACGTTATCCTAATTGGTTATGGTGTGTGACATCCCTAGGTTCATCACTAAGCTGGTAATAAGACTTGTACTAACACATTAGTACTCCCAAAAGAATTAATTGTCCCGATTAATCTTTGGGTCTTACAAGCCATGATTGACATCTAGCAATATGTCATGGCTACCCAGATAGTGTGAATGCTTTAAGAACATAATGAACCTGTCAGTTTTGGCTACAGTGTAATTTAATCCCTCTGTCTTACTATGTCCCGATCGAACAAAGACCATGGAATATTTTGTCAAGTCACCAATTCGATCATATGCACAAATCTAATTGACATGTATTATATTCGAGACATAAACAATTTATTCTCGGTTACAACCTCGGCCGAGGATTTCAATACATTGTCATAATCAGATTACATAGGACATCATTATAATACCTTGTATGTAACAAGGAGACAGATTCCATATTGCGTACACGTGTAACTTCGTCTATGAATAAACTATGACCATCAAGTATAAAGACGGATCAACGACCCGGCATTATATGCACCCGTGAACCATAGTTGCTCGATACACAAGTTAACACTGTACCTCAGGTCTAAGGATTATTTACACAAGACCAAAGCATGAACAATTAGACATTGACCACGCTAAAAGCTTCCATGTTGCTAATCGTTCCATATGCGTCACGTTCAGTGAATTTGTCTAATACAAACACCTGTGTTCTAACTCAGGTATCATAATACCTAATGACTTGCAACTCATCATTCCCTTAAGTATCCAATACTTAATGGTGAAGTTAAGAACACACCGGTCTCAACAGGATTATAAATATCCACTTAATAATCCATTGACCAGGAACAGTTTAAAGATTCAGTCTAGCTATGAACCCGTCACAATATTCTTGACGTCTTAAGAATAGGTCTAGTTACAACTGATCTTATGGAATCATTCATAAATATAAAATAATTGGACAAATGAATGAATACGTCATTGCCATTCATTAAATAATAATGAGAATAGTACAACTGAAATCCCTAATATGTAACTATTACATAGTAGCTTTAGGGCATACATCCAACAGTTCTGGGTTTGATTTTAATGGAAATGATTTCAAGGCATTGGTCTATGAATTCATGTCAAATGGGAGCTTGGATGAATGGTTGCACCCATCTGCATTACAATATACAGTGAGACGCAAGTTGAGTTTACTTGAGAGAGTGAATATCGCCATTGATGTTGCTTGTGCACTAGATTATCTTCATCATCACTGTGAAACACCAACAGTTCATCATGATCTAAAGCCAAGCAACGTCCTTCTTGACGATGACATGACTGGACATGTAGGCGATTTCGGACTTGCTAGGTTCCTCCCAGAAGTAACGCATAAGTTAGCGGCCGATCATTCAAGCTTTGTCAGAGTAAATGGATCTTTTGGCTACGTAGCTCCAGGTAATGATGCTGATGTTAGGCCTTTAGGTTTATTTGCTTACATAGAACATGCAATTGTAGACCGATCCTTAGACAAAAAGCATAAGCGTGAAGAATGACTATATTTCAGTCTCAATTATTGCCCGAGCATCACTATGCTTTGTTGATTGTTGTAGAGTATGGTTTGGGAAGTGCCATATCCACAGAAGGAGATGTGTATAGCTTCGGAATCCTCATTTTGGAGATGTTCACGGACAAGAGGCCAACCGATGACATGTTTGAAAATGGGCTGAACCTTCATCACTTCACAAAGGCAGCTTTGGCAGACTGTGTGGAAGAGGTAATTGATCCCATTCTGCTTCAGGAAAACCTTGAGTTGGAGAAGAGACGAACTGTCTCTTCAGATGGCAAGAACAAAAGCTGGTTTAGTACTCTAGAGTGTTTGGTTTCGATCATCAGAATAGGAGTCACTTGCTCTTCTGAGTTTCCAAGGGAACGAATGGACATTGGCGATGCATTAACTAGACTCCAAGGAATCAGGAAGAAACTTATTGAGTTCATTGCCATTGCCTAGTTGATGTAAAATCTGAACTTCATGTAAAGTCATGTGGTCTTCATGGTCATTGCTTTGTCTGGAGTAGGATGTGAAATTTGGCCATTCGTAGACAATTTGAATATGGCGACAGCAAAACCACAAGTGATGGGGACTAGTGACTTAGCAATCCAAGGAAGACCAAAATAGTTTATGTTGTTTTAAGTAAAAGATCACCATCTTTCAGCTGTGTGAAAATTAAATGTACTTTGTTTTGTTCTTGCCCAAAGATAGAAATTGTAACCTGTTTGAGAAATACCTAATATAAGTACCTGTAGACATCTGGTAATATGGACTTTTGTCTTGCTCTCTTGCAGACTTGGCCTTTTTATTTTGGAAAAACCATATGCGTTGTGATTAAGACCGAATAAAAGTGCGGACAACTTTTAGGTGTCTAGATGGCTCTTTTGAGGATAGGGCGAGAGATTCACCTGTGGAAGTAATGCCTTTTCTCTTTGCAAAAGAGAAGCTGCCTTAGAAATGAATGCCCATTTTGGCTAGAATTTTTCAGTTGTCTGACCTTTTGAAAAGGAGTTAAGCGAATAGACTCTATATTTTCTATACACGTTAAGTATGGGAGCTTTCTGTCTCAAGTTTGCACTATGTAAACTCTGCTAAGCTTTTGGCAGGATTCTTTGCTGTTTGTGGTGTTGCGATAGATGGTCCCGTTATTTTCATATCATTGGACGTGGTTTTAGTTTGAAAAGTCCTTTAAACCTCAATAAATCATTCCTATTTGCAATTAACTCAGTAAAATTCAGGATAAGAATAGTAGGAGTGTTATAATTTTCGTACGGAGTTCGCTTAACATGAGAGAGGAGTTCCTTTCTCAGTAACGTGATCTTTTGGAAGCTTTGGTGATAATGGCAATTCAATTTATTGTCTTCTTCCTAGTGATCTCCTGTCTCTTGTCACCATCGTCAGGGGAAGATTGCTGGTGTATGTCTCCTCCGTGTGCATGGCGCTGCTATCATGTTAGGTTTCCTGGATTACTTTCCCCTTCAAGTGTAATGACGGCTGTCCGTCTGAATCGGCAATGTTGCTTATAAACACATGGTTCTTTTTGCTTGGGCAGCTGTACGACTTGAACTTCTGCATTAATCATCATTGCCGCGCACTTTCAGCCGGCCATTTGTGATTGCTCATGTATTTTCCTCGGCAAAAGAATAGCCAAAGTGCCAAAATTTGATACGAGGGGATACTTAAATGCTAAAACTTAAGAAATGTATACTTAAGTGTCACTTTTTTGAAAATTGGATTATTCAACTACCAACTTTGGCAAAGGCCGCTGGAAGTCCGACATGGCTTATTTTAATAATATAACTTGCTTACGTGGCTTGCCGGAAGCTGAATCAACAAAAACTCAGCTAAAATAACGTTGTTTTGGTGTTGACGTGGCATTTAAAAAATATATTAATAAATAATATAAAAAACTTTAAAAATATATCATTATAATATAAAAAGAAAAAAAGGGGAAGGGGGTGATGGTCTGGTGAGGGTTGTGCAGCCTTCGCCGTTGCCGCTACTGCCCCACCATCATTGAGAAGGGCTGGCAATGGTGGGGCGAAGGCCGGCTAGGGATGGCCCTTGGCCTAACTGGGCAAGGGCCAGCGACCTTTGTCAGATATGGGGGAGGGTCGCGATCCTCACCCTAGATCTGAGCAAAGGCCCACAGGCCCTTGCCACTAGTCGGCTAGGTTTGCTGGCCACTAGCTAGGGCCCAGTGACCCTGACCGACCCTCGCCTCACCGTCGTCGGCCCTTCTCAATGATGGTGGGCCGACGGTGCCGATGGCGAGGGCTATATAGCCCTCGCTCGATCCCTCAACCCCTTCCTTCCTTTTTTTTTTTAATAAATAAAATTGGTTTTTGAGGTTTTTTATGATATGGCATTTCTTTTTGCCATGTGGACAATTTTTTTTTTAAACAATTGCCATATGGATATTTGTTTTGAAAAAAATTGTCATGTTAGCAAATAAAATCATTGGAAAATGACACGTATATTTTGGCCGGATTTTTTCACCGTTAGCACTTAAATGATCCATTTTGCTCCGATTTTAACACTTAAGTGTACCTTTCATAATTTTTGGCACTTAAGTGTCCCATCGTATTAAGTTTTGGCACTCTAGGGTCCACACCTCTATTTTCCTTTAATTCTATTAGAAGTTTATGCTTGCTCCAATCTGAGATTGGCTCCAGGTTTGGGACTCCTAGGGTTTACTCTTAGCATAAGCCAAAATTGGACATGATCATCCCCTTTTGAGTGGCCAGTCCTTTTCTCTGTAGTGATTTGGTTAAGTTGGGAAAATTGTCCAAAAAGTCTTAGACCTATTGCATTTTTGCTAATTCAGTTATAAACCTTTCAATTTTGCCAATTGAGTTCTAAACTTTTTCACTTATTGCTAATTGAGTCCATCTAGTTAATTTTAGCTAGAAATCATTGATGTAGATACTGATGGTGTCATGTAGGATTGTCGACACTGATGTGAACAATTTTTAATAATATTTTAATATTCTTTTGAATTTTTTATCCTTTTTCTGAGTTTTTTCTCTTTTTTTTCTTCTTCTCCTACCTTTTGCCAATGGCCAGCCACAGGCCATGCTGAGCCGGCTAGCCTCACTTGATAGGCAAGGCCAACCCTACCAAGATTAGGCGAGGGCTATTGTTGCCCGATCTGGCAAGAGAGCCCAAGCTAGGGCTTGCCCTCGCCTAGGCAAGGTCCAAGGAGGGTTGGCCTTGCTCGTCGCCCTGGCCTAGGTGAGGGCTGGCCTTGCCTAGTCTAGGCATCCCTTTGTTGTGGCTTGCCCGGCCAAGCCTTGCCAGTGGTGGGCGAGGCCAATTGACCAAGCATGGTCGATAGTTGGCCATCGGTGGCCTTCCTTTAGCAAAAGGAAGGAGAAGAAGCAAATAAGAAAAGAAAGAAAAAAATAGAAAAAAGTAGAAAAAATATTAAAATGTTATTAAAAATTATCTATGTTAGTGCCGGTAGTCCTACGTGGCATCGCCGACGTCCACGTCAGCAATTTCCCTCCAAAATTGGCTAGATGGAATTAATTGACAAGAAGTGAAAATGTTTAAGATTTAATTGGCAAATTGAAAGGTTTATGGTTAAATTAGAAAAAGTTCAATAGGTTTAAGAAGTCTTGGACAATTTTCCTAGTTAAGTTTATTATGCATTCTCAACAATGGATTTGTAAATGAATATTTTCTTGTACTGCTATGAATGTCAAAAAATTTGGATATCAAATTTGCGATTTTATCAATTTGCTCAGCAGGAATTTCAGCAAACTATCAGGAAAATTTTAAATATGGGCTCGACTGTGCAATTCTGTCAAGTTTCTGTTATCCTATGAGACTTTCTTTACAGTTGTTTCTTTAGTCTCAGAGCTAGTCACATACATAACTTGATCCTCAGAGGTCAGGCATCTTCTTAAATAGATTCTTCGTGATGCCAAAATCATTTCATAATTTTGTAAAAGAGAAAACGGGAGCTAAAATAGGAAACCCAAAGGACCACGGTGAAATAGTATGAGGATCTGTATAATGAAACTACAGAGTACAAGCATGATATTGGAAGACGGCACCCAAATCACCAAAAGAGTTTTGATAACTACACATGAATAATAACAACCATAACAAACCAAGAAATTGAAATTTAAGAAAATTCAATAAGTGGAATTAAAGATGTGTGGACCCCTAAAGTGCCAAATTTGGCATGGGTGGACACTTAAGTGCCAAAAGTTCAGAAATGTACATTTAAAAGTCAAAATCGGAGCAAAAAGGATCAGTTAAGTGTCAACGGTGAAAAAATCTGACCAAAATGCACACGTCATTTTTTGGCAACTTTATTTACTGGTGGAGCAATTTTTTTTCAGAACAAATATCCACGTGCAATTTAAAAAAAAATGTTTGCGTGACAAAAAAAAGCCATATCAGAAAAACCTTAAAAACCGATTTTATTTATTAAAAAAAAAAAAAGCAGGGGGGTAGGGGATTGGGCGAAGGTTGTGCAATCCTCACTGCCGCCACCGTTGCCCCACCATTGCCGGAAAGGGCTGGTGACAGTAGGGTGAGGGTCAGCTTGGGTTGCCAAGCCCTGGCCAATGGTTAGCGACCCTTGTCACGCCCCGAACCCCAAGCATGTGACAACCCCTTCTCTTGGTCGATTGAAAGCGATGTCCCAGGACTCGTCAACGACCATTGATTTTAATCTTTCATTAAGCGCAAGCGAAAGACGAATCATCCCCAGTCCAATAGAGAATCAAACAATCAAATAGGGATAAAGGGATGAACAGGGGAAACCTCAACTACTCATTTATACAATTTACTAGATTAACCAACGGAGGATTGTTTCCCCATACAAGCCCAACAAAAGGGACGATCCATCCTCTGAGCCAGTCCAAAAAGAAACTAGGCTAGGCTAATCAAACTATACAATATGAACCCTCGGGTTCAGCAACACTATCACCGAGACCCATCGAACTTAGGCTCCGTTGGGTCGATCACTGGAGGAGAGGGGGCAGGATTCTCCACTGCGCCATTCTAAGGGCCTGAAAGTGTTTATACAATAACCAGTGAGATAAAATCTTAGCGAGTTCTTCCCCTAAGACTCGGTTAGTACGCCAACTCAACCCGAGGTATCTCTCCAGAACCATCCCTCACTCAATCCAACAATAAATAGCCAGCAAACAGCAGACCAAACATTAGACAGGGTCAACCAACAAACAAAAGTCGGTTCGCATGCAACCTTACTCGGTATGCCATACCTTGCACATTATATGTCAGCACAATACATGCAATGCACATGGCCGTTAGATGATGCAATTTACCAATTACATGTGAGTCGCGTCACAAGCGATCTCACTTGGCCATTGCCACACCCTACATGTTATCAATTCATGCATGCGTACCATAAATGATGTGATCATCTCATGCATAATCGGAACCAATGATGTCATGTTTTCTCATGCACTCTTGCATTCACACATGTTCCGATTATTACTGCCCCACAGGGCTACAACAGAGGTCCCGCCGATGTCTACTGGCATAACCAGGCATCGCCCTCTTCCGTGAGGCGCGGCGAAGTCAAGAGATCCCAAGACGGCATGACCAACGAACGTCAAGGAATACTCTCCCGAGACGTCGGTTTCAACTTAGTGATCACACAAGCATACCATTACAATCCACTTATTATCTTTGAGCATTAGTTAATGCACACATGGTTGCATATAAAACCTCAAATCATTTCTCACAAAAGCGGTCCATTTCCGGTATCCCTCGGACAAACCATTTTCCCTATATTTCTCATAAAAGTGGTCCATTTCCGGTGTCCCTCGGATAAACCATTTTTCCCCATTTTGTGAAAATCACACGATTAATGTGAATGTTCATTCCACGACACATCCAATTCACTTCATATGATCAAGACACATGAAATTATGCACAATTTCACTTTCGGATGAATAGTGTCGTGAACAGTAATCCATGAACAGTAAATGTTAGAATTCAATTCTTAATAAATTAAATTTAGAAATTAAACAAACATTGATTAAATACAATTAATCAATCAATTAAGCTAAACATGCTTAATTATCACATAAACCACACATAAGCAACATTTAAGCATAATCAAGCATAATTAAGCAAGATTAAGCTAAGCTAATCTTAACCACCTATCTAACCAACTATCTTAGGGCTAATACAACTTAATTAAACCCTTTAAACCAAATTTACAACTAACTAAACCAACCCTAAGCAAGTTTAGGCACTAAATAGGGATTAGGGGCTAAAGTTACCTGTTAAGCGGGCTGGCGACCGAACACGGCGGCAACGACGAACCTAACACCCGAGGACCTCTCCCACAACACTCCAAGGTGGTCCTGGGCTCAACACAGCAGCAACAAACTTGGATTCCCCACTGAACTTATGAAAAATTGACTGCATAGGAGGAACGAGCTGACTGGAGCTAAAATGGGCTGGCCGGAGCTTCGGCGAGCGGCAGGCCGGCAATTGGCGACACTTGGGGGTTGAGAGGGAACTGCTAGAGGCTGGGATCTGTGGTGGTTTGGTCAAAAATGGAGAGAAACGGAGGAAAAGGCGAAGTTGTGCAGGGGTGTCGCTATAGTAGGCGGTCCGGCAACAGCCGGCTTCCGGTCGCAGTACGGATCGGCCAGCGGCTCCATTCGACGAACGGTTGGCTCCATCTGAACGGTGTCTCTGTTTTGAACGCGATGGCGGGTGGCACGGGACATGATTTAAACGGGAAGGCCTCAAAAAACTCGATTTTTGGTGGAAGGTCAGAAGCTGAAACTGCAGGAAGGAAATGAAAACAAGGGGAGAGAGTGTGCGGTTTATAAGGGCTAAAGGAGGAGGAGAGAGAGTGCATTGAGGGCTTCAATTCAGCCTCATTAAGGGCATTAAATGCCTTCTCCAATTCCCCAAGTAAGTGACATCATCTTCTCTCTCTTCTATTATCTTTTCTTCAAAATATCCAAGGACATTTTGGTCATTTCAACCTTGAACATTTCCCAATTTGCCCTTGGGCTGAAAATGAAGGGCAGGCCTAGGAAACGAGCCAGAAAAATGAATAGGAAGGGGCTCGGGAATTTATTGGGCTCGAAGCGGCTCATTTTAGACACTGGGCTTGGAAGGGTAAATGGGTCGGTTGGGTCCAACGAGCTCGCTTGCTTGTCTCGGTCTTCCATGGTGGCTGTCCTACCTTAGGCGTGAGGCCCACACTGTTCTTGCCCCCGCCCACGTCTTCGTAGGCTTGTTTCCTCGGTCCGTAAACCTCTTTTCCAAAAAACTCGGCTCAATTGGCACTGTCGACTATCGCAGAAGCATCGTCCAAAACTCCGTCCCGGACGTTCTCAAAAATTCGAAGTCCAATTTTGGATTCTCATACCATGTCAATTTCACCTGAATGCCATTTTGGTACCACTAAGACTGATAGGAGGCTTCGAGGACTCATGCGTAATGGACTCGTGCCAATTCACGTTCAAGACTTCACGACACATGGATGTCCTTGACTACATGAAATTGCAAATGATCGATTTTTATTTTAAAGTACTTGATTATCAAGGATCGACATAGGGCCGTTCACGGGTTCGATAACAGTAGACGGAATCACCCGTTGTCCCATTATTTCTATCCGTGAATCGACTTCTAGTCATCCCTGAAATCGGTCTGCATATCTACAGGATCGTCCTTATGCAAGTCTTATGGTTGAGTAGTTCTCCTAGGTCAAGTTCTTTAGTTGCACGAGTTCTGTCCTCATTAGCTTTCGCCTCAAGGTCAATATCTTAGGAGTGATCAGTTCCAAGTGAGATCAACCAATAATGCATTGGCGAAATTAACATTCATTCCTCCCTCGAAGGGCTCGAATGTCAGGACGCCACAATTCTTCCTCTCTTACAAAAATTTTGTCCTCGAAATTTGAAACTACTGACAAATCCTCAAAAATATGGGGGTGCTGATGCTTCATCACTTCTTCGCTTTCCCATGTCGCTCCCTCTGTTCCGTGATGCTGCCAGATCACCTTAACCAAGGCAATAGTCTTGTTTCGGAGTACTTGCTCTTTATGGTGCTCTATTCGTATCGGCTTCTCCACGTACGACATCCTATCGTCTACGTCTAGTTCCTCAAAATTCACTACATGAGTCGGGTCTGGTTCATACTTTCTCAACATGGACATGTGGAAAACATCATGTACTTGAGCAAGTTTTGGTGGCAACGCAAGATGATACGCTAAAACCTCGATCTTTTCCAAAATTTCAAAGGATCCAACGTGCCTCGGACTTAACTTCCTTTTCTTGCCAAATCTAGAAGTACCCCTCATCAACGATACTTTTAGAAACACATGATCGCCCACCTTAAACTCCAACGGTCCATGATACTTATCTGCATAACTCTTCTAACGATTTTGAGTTGTCTTTAGTCTGTCTCTAATAATCTGAACTGCATTCAATAATTGCTAAACCAACTTTTGAACCAGCGATTCCCAGTTCCTTGACCTCGTTCCATAGATTGGAGTTCCATAAACTTGACCATATTTTGGCTATACCATTCCGATAAAATCTTATCCCACCAGCACTCTCTTTTTGCATAGTGTGTAGTTCAGTTCATTTTTGCCTCTCTCGACATCCTAGAAGCCTGCCAGGAATAGCTTCTTGCTCAGGCACTCTGGCCCTGGCAACCACTCCCTGCCCTCGTCGGATCAGTCGTTATGGGCATCTTCGAACTGCACCACTACTAGCAAAAGCCCTTTTTAGAAATGCACCATCTCATAGAGGTATTATCCGCTTTGGCCTATCCCATACCAAGCCTCACGGTTTTAACCTCATCTGAGCACCTCAAAGTGCAAAACTTTCTCCAGCTCGTCAACCCATGAGTTCGTTTCCACGGGGTCACTTATCGACACTTGAAATCTGATTCACTGAATTTCCATTGAACCGCTATCCGAATTCCACAAACCACCGATTTTTCTTTCAACATTCCTTTCACGTTCATTTAATAACCAAACCAAGAATTTGTCTCAACCATTTGAAAATTAGTGTAAACCAAATGTCATTTATCGCAGTAAAGGCTTTCGAATACTTCTTCAAATCCTTTTTGATTGACCGTCCGTCTGTAGATGGTACGTTGTACTATACTGCAGTTTCGTTCCCAAGGCCGACTGCAAACTTTTCTAGAAGGTTGCCGTAAACTTAGGATCACGATCCGAGGTGATCGTCACTGGAACTCCATGTATGCACACAATCTGACGTACGTACAACTCTGCATACCTATCCAATGTAGAATATTTTCTTACCGCAACGAAGTGAGCTGACTTCGACAATCTGTCAACTACTACCCAAATCGAGTCATTGCCTCACTGACTCCTTGGCAGTCCCATCACAAAATTCTTCGTAATGTGTTTCCACTTCCACTCGGGAATCTCAAGAGGTTGCAGCAGTCCACCAGGCCTACAATGTTGAGCCTTTACTTGCTAGCATGTCAAACACTTAGCCATGTGCCTTGCGATGTCCAACTTCATACCATTCTATTAGAAGTGCTGCTTTAGATTCTGATACATTTTCGTATTGCCAATGTGGATGCTATAGTTACTACGATGAGCTTCCGACAAGACTGCTTCCTTAAGCTCCGCATCTTTTGGAACGCACAATCGCTCTCGAAACCTCAATGTCCCATCTTCAGACACTTGAAAGTCTACTTTCCTCTTTGCCTGATCCATTTGCAGGATCTTAAGAATTTCAAGATCCGTCACTTGGACACTCTTTTTTTTTCTACTTTGCATCTTAGGTTCCATCCTAAGAGTGGCCATTAGACTAGCAAGATGGCCGACCTCAATTTAAAATATGAGTCCCTGACTCCCTTCAAGAGAATCCACTCTCGTAACATTATCTGAGCAATTGTCGACTTTCGACTGAGCACATTTGCCACTTTGTTCGCTTTCCGCAAGTGATATAGAATTTTATAATCATAGTTTTTAAGAAGTTCCATCCATCTGCCACTTTGTCGTTGAACATGAGGCAAAGATGATTGTCGCTAATTCCAAATCATGCGTTAGATAGTTAAGCTCGTGGAGCCTTAACTGTCGGGATGCGTATGCAACCACCTTGCCATGTTACATTAACATGCAGCCTAATCCTTTATATGACGCATCACTATAGATTTCATACGCACCAGGACCAGATAGTATTGTCAAGATAGGTGCAGTAGTAAGTTTACTCTTGAACTCTTAGAAACTACACTCGCACTTGTTCGTCCAATCAAACCTCTCCGCTTTCTTTAACAATCTTGTCAATGGCATGGCTATCGCAGAAAACTTCTCTACGAAATGTCTGTAGTATCCAACCAATTGAAGTTTCTTGGGATTGTAACATTATGTCAACAAAGATCTCTTCACCTAAAATTACATGGCCTAAAAATGCCACACGAGATAACTAAAACTCGTACTTGCTAAACTTGGCATACAACTCATGTTCTCTCAAGGTCTACAATATTGATCTCAGGTGTCTTTCATGATCCTTTGGACTCCTCGAGTATACTAGGATATCGTCAATGAACACAATCATGAATCATGGGCAACGGATACTTGTTCTTAATCGTCACTTGATTAAGCTGCTGGTAATCAATGTAGAAATGCAAAGACCTGTCATTTTTCCTTACAAACATAACCGGTGCTCCCCAAGGGGACGTACTAGGATGAATGAATCCTTTATCTAGTAACTCTTGCATCTGCACCTTTAGTTCTTTCAATTCTGACAAGGTCATCCTATAAGGTGCCTTAGAAATCAATTCAGTTCCAAGGGCCAACTCAATCACAAACTCAATTTCCTCTAGAGAAGGAAACACATCCGTATGCTCGTGTACCACAACACTATCCTCCACCTTTGATCCTTCTACCAACGTGATTGCCACCAATGCCAAATACCCTTGGCAACCAGATTTCAACAACTGAGTCACCTCAAGTGACGAAATCAGAAGAATGGAAGGTCCTTCTCGATTTCCCACAAACTCAAAACTATCACCCATTAGTAGGTTAAACTGATTTGTCTTTCCATGACAATCCATCGTAGCTCGTTGCTTGGTAAGCCAATCCATGCCAACTATGACATAAAAGTCATACATTGCTATGGCAATCAAGTCAATGACTTCCTTGCAACATCGAAGGACAGGGGAGATTTCCATGTCTCCTCCCACACACTCGACAAATTCCCATGGCATTAGGTGTCGGCTTTTCCACATAGTTCTTTCTATTGGGTGGGATGGGATTCCTTCTCCCCATCATCGGTCCCTTTCCCAGCTGACGATTGTCTCTATTAGGCACGAACCGCGAGCTAAATGCGGTCGCTCTCTTGATCATGTTCTTTTCTATCATCTGGGCCCTCTCATACATCTTATGAAAACTTTTCAAGTTCAAAGGCACCAACTGGGCTTTCAATTCTGGCTTCAAGCCATCTCTGAAACGTCTTGCCCTATCCACAAGGTCCTCTACCAACCTCGGCGCATACTTGGCCAACTCAGTGAACTTTGCCTCATACTGATCCACTAACATCTGATTCTGATGAAACTGTTGAAACTCTGCCATCTTGGACTCTCTCGCACTGTCTGAATAATACTTTCCATTGAAAGCTTTGTGAAAGGCATCCCATGTTTGAGCCGTGCCTTTAGGGAACACTCTTCCTTGAGCGGCTTCCCACCAATTAATGGCATTACCTTGAAGCTGATAAACTGCTAAAAGCATTTTGTCTTACTCTGAACATCTCCACACTGCGAACGTCTTCTCGAAATCCCTTATCCAAAGGGTCGCAGCTTCAGGGTCGCCCACGCCACTAAACCTCGCTGGCTTCAGTCTCAGGAATTGCTCTAACAGTCTAGGCATCGGTCTCTCATAAATCTCTCCCCTCACTAGGGGAACCACAAGGACCACAGCAGAAGCAGTTAGCTTATTGTCCTATCAAGGTTTCTAGTGCTAGCAGGATCCCGCTTAACCTATGATCTGCCTGTGCGCTACCTCTAGCACTGGTCTGGCCAGACACTGCCCTACGACTAGGGGCTCACTTTACTCATGATTGCCCATCACTCTGGACTATGAGCAACCCACCACCACACCAAACCACAAAATCAATCACAGGCACATAAAGTAAAAGCCATTCCTATGTCACTATCCCAAAAATCCCATGCACCTTATCACTCCAAGTCTCGACCTCGCTTTGATACCAAAACCGACGGGGATGTCACGCCCCAAGCCCCGAGCACGTGACAACCCCTTCTCTTGGTCGATTGAAAGCGACGTCCCAAGACTCGTCGACGACCATTGATTTTAATCTTTCATTAAGCGCAAGCGGAAGATGAACCATTCCCAGTCCAATAGACAATCAAACAATCAAACAGGAATAGAGGGATGAATAGCGGAAACCTCAACTACTCATTTATACAATTTACTAGGTTAACCAACAGAGGATCGTTTCCCCATACAAGCCCAACAAAAGGGCCAATCTATCCTCTGAGCCGGTCCAAAAAGAAACTAGGCTAGGCTAATCAAACTATACACTATGAACCCTCGGGTTCAGCACCACCATCATCGGGATCCATCGAACTCAGGCTCCGTTGGGTCGATCACTAGAGGAGTGTGGGCGGGATTCTCCACTGCGCCATTCTAAGGGCCTGAAAGTGGTTATACAATAACTAGTGAGATAAAATATCAGCGAGTTCTTACCCTAAGCCTCGGTTAGTACGCCAACTCAATCCAGGGTATCTCTCCAGAACCAACCCTCACTCAATCCAACAACAAATAGCTAGCAAATAGTAGACCAAACATCAGATAGGGTCAACCAATAAACAAAAGTCGGTTTGCATGCAACTTTACCTAGTATGCCATATCTTGCACGTTATATATTAGCACAATACACGCAATGCACATGGCCATTAGATGATGCAGTTCGCCAATTACATGCAAGTCGCGTTACAAGCGATTTCACTTGGCCATTGCCACACCCGGCACGTTATCAATTCATGCGTGCGTGCCATAAATGATGTGATCATCTCATGCATAATCGAAACCAATGATACCATGTTTTCTCATGCACTCTTGCATTCACACATGTTCCGATTAGTACTGCCTCACAGGGTTACAATCGAGCTCCTGCTGATGTCTACTGGCATAACTAGGCATCGCCCTCTCCCGTGAGGCACGGTGAAGTCAAGGGATACTCTCCCAAGACAGCATGCCCAACGAACGTCAAGGGATACTCTCCCAAGATGGCATGCCCACAGAACGTCAGGGGATACTCTCCTGAGATTGCATGCCCACAGAATGTCAAGGGATACTCTCCCGAGATGGCATGCCCACAGAACGTCAAGGGATACTCTCCTGAGACGGCTGTTTCAACTTAGTGATCACACAAGCATACCATTACAACCCACTTATTATCTTTGAGCATTAGCCAATGCACACATACTTGCATATAAAACCTCAAATCATTTCTCACAAAAGCGGTCCATTTTCGGTGTCTCTCGGACAAACCATTTTCCCTACATTTCTTATAAAGTGGTCCATTTCTGGTGTCCCTCGGACAAACCATTTTTTCCTCTTTTGTGAAAATCACACTATTCATGCGAATGTTCATGCCACGACACATCCAATTCACTTCATATGATCAAGACACATGAAATTATGCATAATTTTACTTCCGGATGAACAATGCCGTGAACAGTAATCCATGAACAATAAATTTCAGAATTCAATTCTTAATAAATTAAATTCAGAAATTAAACAAACATTGATTAAACACAATTAATCAATCAATTAAGCTAAACATGCTTAATTATCACATAAACCACACATAAGCAACATTTAAGCATAATCAAGCATAATTAAGCAAGATTAAGCTAAGTTAATCTTAACCACCTATCTAACCACCTATCTTAGGGCTAATACAACTTAATTAACCCCTTAAACCAAATTTACAACTAACTAAACCAACCATAAGCAAGTTTAGGCACTAAATAGGGATTATGCGCTAAACTCTTTCGTTAAGCGAGCTGACGACTCGAATGCGGCGGAGGCAATGAACCCAACATCCGAGGACCTCTCCCATGACACTCCAAGGTGGTCTCGGGCTCAACACAGCAGGAACAAACTCAGATTCCCATTGAACTTATGAAAAACTAACTGCACAGGAGGAACGGGCTGACTGGAGCTAAAACGGGTTGGCTAGAGCTCGGGCGAGCAGCGGGCCAGCAATTGGCAATACCAGGGGGTTGAAGGGGAACTGATGGAGGTTGGGATGGGTGGTGGTTTGGTCGGAAATGGAGAGAAATGGAGGAAAAGGCGAAGCTGTGCAGGGGTGTTGCTACAGTAGGCGGTCCAGCAACGGCTAGCTTCCGATTGCCGTATGGATTGGTCGGTGGCTCCGTTCGGTGAACGGCCAGCGCCATCTAAATGGATTTTCTGTTTTGAACATGATGGTAGGTGGCACGGGACATGATTCAAATGGGAAGGCCTCGAAAAACTTGATTTTTGGTGGAAGGTTAAAAGCTGAAACTGCAGGAAGGAAATGAAAACAAGGGGAGAGAGTGTGTGGTTTGTAAGGGCTGAAGGAGGAGGAGAGAGAGTGCATTGAGGGCTTCAATTCAGCCTCATTAAGGGTATTAAATGCCTTCTCCAATTCCCCAAGTAAGTGACATCATCTTCTCTCTCTTTTATTGTCTTTTCTTCAAAATATCCAAGGGCATTTCGGTCATTTCCACCTTGCACATTTCCCAATCTGCCCTTGGGCTCAAAATGAAGGGCATGCCTAGGAAATGGGCCAGAAAAATGAATAGAAAGGGGCTCGGGAATTTGTTGGGCTCGAATCGACTCAGTTTAGACATTGGGCTTAGAAGGGTAAATGGGTCGATTGGGTTCAATGGGCTCACTTGCTTGTCTCAGTCTTCTATGGTGGCTATCCCACCTTAGGCATGAGGCCCACACTGTTCTTGCCCCACCCATGTCCTCGTTGGCTCGTTTCCTTGGTCCGTAAGCCCCTTTTCCAAAATACTCGGCTCAATTGGCACTGTCGATTGTCGCAGAAGCATCGTCCAAAAGTCCGTCCCGAACGTTCCAGAAAATTTGAAGTCCAATTTTGGATTCTCATGCCATGTCAATTTCACCCGAATGCCATTTTGGTACCACTCAGACTGATAGGCGACTTCGAGGACTCATGCGTAACCGACTCGTGCTAATTCACGTTCAAGACTTCTCGCCACATGGACGTCCTTGACTACATGAAATTGCGGAGGATCGATTCTTATTTCAAAGTACACGATTATCAATTATCGACATAGGGCCATTCGTGGGTTCGATAACAGTAGACAGAATTACTCGTCGTCCCATTATCTCTATCCGTGAATCGACTTCTAGTCATCCCTGAAATCGGCCTGCATATCTATAGAATTGTCGTTACGCAGGTCTCATGGTTGAGTCGTTTTCCTAGGTCAAGTTCTTTAGTCGCACGAGTTCTGTCCTTATTAGCCTTTCCCCTCAAGGTCAGTATGTCAGAAGTGATCAGTTTTGAGTGAGATCAACCAACAATGCATTGGCGAAATTAATGTTCATTCCTCCCTAAAAGGGCTCGAATTTTAGGACGTCACAACCTTGGCCAACTAGCGGCGAGAGCCTGTGGGCCCTTGGCGGCAGCAAGGGTTGCACAACCCTTGCCCGACCATCACCCCCTTCCTTCTTTTATTTTATATTCTTTAATTAATATATTTTTTAAATGTTATGTCAAGACCAAAATGATGTCGTTTTTGCTGAGTTTTTGTCGACTCAGCTTTCGGCGAGCCACATAAGCGAGTTATATTATTAAAATAAGCCACGTCAGATTTCCGATGGCCTTCACTGGAGTTAGCACTTTGATCATTTAAAAAAAGTGACACTTAAGTGTACCTTTTGTAACTTTTGGCATTTAAGTGTTCTCCCGTGTCAAGTTTTGACACTTGGGTTGTTCTTTTTCCTAGAATTAAATTACTTAAGGCACAGCTTGGAGTAAAATGCCTAAGCTCCCAATGTTAGGTTGATGCAAGAGGAGACCATACTGGCAAGCATGGACTGTGTTTTCATCTGGTGCTGAAGCTTCATCATCATAAGTCCTATATCTTCAGTCTCATCTACTCCATCATACTCCGATGCTTCCACTGCTTCAGGCTCCACACGGCCCAAGTGCGGGTGGTAATCGTAGCCCATGCAATAGTAGCGCCAGCAACCCTCGGCGATCCTCTCCCAGCAAAAGTCGCGGATCTGGCTCTGCTCTGGCATTAGGGATAATACAATGTGAGAGGGTGCTCGTGGTCCTCGCGCTTTGCCATTGCCGCCTAGTCGGCGCACTCCGGGTGGAGGTCATAATGGCAGGCCAAGTGGTTGTAGGAGGATGTGTCCCCATCGTTCAAGGGGAAGTGCATTAAACATGGCAATTTATGACATTACCCCGAATATAATCTTTTGCACAAAGAGGAGAGAAAATTGGTCAACCAGCTTGCGCTCTCCCTCTCTCTCTTACACACGCTCGTGAAGCTTGGGGCTAACAGAGACAGATCACTGCATACAGCTTCCCACATGCGTGAAGTCTTCGTGGAAATATACACAATTTGACAGCTCAGTTGCCAACTTTTTTTATGCTCCTCGGATGATTTATTAAAGGGCTCGTACTGTTTTCATCCCCTTTTGGCTCCTAATGCTCCTATCACGTAGGATTGATTATATTATTTTTTGCAGATCCCACTCTTGATTTAAGATTATTTCTTATATTTTTTTCTTTTTTCAATTTTATTAAAAGAAAAATTTACCCACATCCATTCCAAATAACTTTTTTTTCTACCTAGCAGCTAATTCCACACCCATTATGTTTCAACGTTTCCTTGGTGTTTTGTCTTCTTATGAACTTGTCTCCATTATTATAATTTAAGCAAGTATTACTCATATATTGGAATAAAGAAATGTTAGTTTTATCTACAAGTTATTCCTTTATTTTCCTAGTTTATCATCATGATCATGAATTTTTCAACTTTGATTTTTGGATCAAAATTACGAGAATTTACTCAAAAATTGAAAATTGTGGTTGATGTAAGTATTATACACAATTTACGTAAAGATTGTCCTCTTTCTTGTGTTTAAGTTATTTTTTTGAATAATGTTTGTACACAAAATAAAGAAATATACAAGTCATTAACATAATATTTAGTTAGCTATCTACCAAATAAACTAGTTTTTGGAAAAGAGATACACTAATTTAGTTCAAATTGGTGAAAGAAAAGGAAAAAGAAGAAGAGGCAAGCATTAGTCTTAAATTGAGAGTGAGCCCCCCATTTTGTTAGAGAAATATTTCCAAGTGAGTTTGATGATGTTTAAACCATCCTTAGCATAATATTTATAATTGTATATGTAGATGTTTGTATGAAAGGACCAAGCAACATCTATGGTGTAATCCAATGGAAGGAAGTATGCAATGAGTCCGGAAATGGATTTTTCATAAACGGTACCTGTTACGCCCCGGCCCTCGAGCACACGACAACTCATTATTCCATAAATAGTACATGTTTCCTTTGTGGTCATTTGAATGCGAAGTCCCAAGATGCGTCGCTGATCATTTTTTTTTAATCTTTTAGTTAAATGTATGCGGAAGCGAATCAAAACCACCCAGTTAAACATAATAACAAAGACAATAGAAAAACTCAATTAGAAACACATTCAAAAGTACCATGTCATTTGTCTACAGATTAACCTTAGGAACCCTTCGGATGGGCGACTTTCTATTAAGCCATGAAAGGAACCAACAAGGCCAGGGTTAATCTACTTCTTCCAAGCACGGTAACAAACCACACCACTTGTTATTTCTCCATACTATAGGCTTGAAAATAGTTAAACAACAACAGGTGAGATAAATTTCCGGAAAGCGTATGACATGTTGGATTGGGAATTTTTGGAGACAACCCTTACAGCTTTTGGGTTTCCGGACCATTTCATTCAACTGATTATGGTATGTGTTCGCACCCCTCATTTCTCTATTTCGAGTATTGGAGAACTCCATGGTTTTTTCAATAGTGGGCGAGGATTACGGCAAGGTGACCCAGTTTCCCCCTATCTTTTTACATTAGCCATGGACGTATTTACAGGTATTTTGGAATTTCAAGCATGCCGACTTGAGTTTCGATTTTATTGGAGATGCAAGGCTCCTCACCTTTCGCACCTCTTTTTTGTGGATGATGTATTCATCTTCAGTAAAGGAAATCCTGCTTCTGTTTCCTGTATGAAAGAGGGGCTTAACACCTTCTCTTAATGGAGTGGCTTGATTCCAAATAATAGCAAGAGTGAAGTGTTCATCTCGGGTGGCTCGGAGGCAATTAGAAATTAGCTTCTGCAAATCCTGAATTTTAGAATGGGGTCTCTCTTGGTCCGTTGCTTGGGCGTCCCAATCATCACATCGCGTCTGAGCAAAGTGGATTGCAATGCCCTAGTATGTCTACTTCGACTAGAGTCCAATCTTGGACCCACCGTTTTCTATCATTTGCGGGTAAATTACAACTTATTCGATCAGTTCTATATGCTATACAAGTATATTGGGCGTCCATTTTTTGGCTCCCTTCCTCAATTGTTGACAAGATAGAACAAATATGTCAGGAATTCCTATGGAAGGGCCTTGGTCTTGGCCCAGGTGGGGCAAAAGTCTCTTGGAATGATGTGTGTCTCCCTAAACAAGAAGGAGGCCTTGCATTTCGTAGAATCCAAGACTGTAATAAAGCAGCTATGATCAAGCATATATGGATTCTTTTCACTGATAAGGAATCCCTATGGTGCAAATGGATTCATGCAAACTATCTCAAAAGAAAGAACTTTTGGATCACCTCCCCCCCGACATGTTGCTCATGGGCATGGAGGAAACTACTAGCACTAAGGGAGGAAGTCAGAGGACTTTTCAAGTGGAAGATTGGTGATGGTTTATCAACCTTGCTTTGGTTCGACCTATGGTTGGAGATGGGCCCCATTAATTCCATATTTACTGATACTAGTATATATCAATCGGCGCTTCATAGACATGCAAAGGTCGCTGACCTTTTCTCTCCTGATGGCCAAGACATACTTCACGAGCTCCTCTCATGGCAAGTCACGATTCCTGCCCTAAATCAATTGGGGGACATATTTACTTGGGTCATCCATCCTTCTGGCAAGTTTTCCATTGCGTCGGCATGGTCGGTTTTCCGTAGGAGAGCTGCGATGGCCCCGTGGCCTTCCTTTGTATGGAACAAGGCTATTGCTCCTTGACACCAATTCCTCCTTTGGATAATTACTCGGAATCGACTCCCAACCCAGGTTTTTCTTATGGCTTATGGTAGACTATCTTCGGTTAATTGTGCTTTGTGCAATCTAGGGCCTGATTCTATTGACCACCTTTTTTTTTACTGTCACATGTCCAACTCCCTCGCTATTTTTTGGGTTACGAAATGTAATCTCTCTTGGACCAACCGACCATGGCTGGAAAATATTTGGTGGGCTAGCGACACTCTCTCGGGAAGTGGATTTTATTTTGACATCGCCAGGTTTTCCTTCGGTGCCCTTTGCTATGTAATTTGGAAGACTAGGAATGACATCACATTCTGGTCCTCTCACCTCTACGTGCTCTCTATGAAACAATACCTCATCAAGGCAGTCAAGGATAAAGCTCTGGCTTTTAATACAGTTGTTGATTCCCCGAGAAATGGGAGATTACAACGTAGCTGGGGCATAGATCCCAACATTTTTGGTTAGAATTGTCAACGAGGGTTGGCTTTCGTAGTTCCCTGGTTTATGTTGTTATACTTGTTATTTCCTTTTGTGATCTCGGCCCCCCCACTCCAATGACATGTCGTCCCGTTGAGTGTGGGTTGGTGCCGAGCCTTACCCCCCTGTATAGTCTTGTGGTTGAAAATCATATATAATACTTACCTTTACCAAAAATTTTTTTTTTTAAAGCAAATCACCATTTCCAACCATTATACTATCTTTCCCAATATATGGTCATAAGTTGAAAAGATTACCGTCATTTCCGGTCATGTGATTTGAAGCTCCAGTATTAGTGAACCTTCTGAATCTTGATTATCTCCAACAATAAGTGCAGCAAATGCCTTTGGCACATCTGATGGGAGGAAAGATTGATTAGATTGATTAAAGTAATCTAAAGCAGTATGTCCTTGCTTGTTACATATTTGATAGGAAATGACTTTGTCTGTTCCTTTCACAAGCTTCTCGGTCTTGCTTTGATTGAATTGTGCCTTGTGACCCTACGAATGCATAAAATCACTCCGAGAATTTTTCATTCTTGGACCATTATGAGAAAATCCTCTTCCATGTGAAGAAAAATAATTGTTATTGTATTGTTGGAATTGTTTTCCCTTTTTGCTGTTCTTAATATTACTTCTTTGACCAAAGAAAGCCGTCCCATGTTGAATTACATGGGAACTTTTATTTGTGAGGTGGCGATTCTCAAAGCTTTGCAATTGAGAAATCAAGTCAAAGAACACCGGCATTGGAGGCTTCAACATGGAGGTTGTGAATGAATCATATTGATCACCTAAGCCATTCAAAACAAAGAGGCCCTTCTTCTTGTCATTAGAGGACATCTGATAGCAGATAACTCATTAAAATATTTTTGAAAAGCACAAAGATATTCGTGAAGAGAAGAGAAATTATCTCTATAACATTTTTGGATTTGCAGAAAAATTGAAACTTCACGTTCCTTGGATACCTTGGCAAAAATATTTTGTAAAGTTAACCACACCTCAGCAGATGTCTTTACGTCTACTACTTGAGCAAGAACTTCTTCCAAAAGTGTTACAATGATCCATCCCCGCAAAAGGCGATATGACCTTCTCCATTGTAAAAACTTTGGATTTGTCACTTCCTTTGAGGCACTAACTTCTTTTCGGCCTCAGAGGGGGTGACTATTATTAGACTCGGCATTTGGTATTCGCCATCAATGAAACCTACCAGATCTTGACTTTCAATTAGTGCAAGCATCTGGGTTCTCCAACAATAATAGTTTGTTTGTATCAGTTTTAGTGACACAAAATTGCTAATGTTTAGAAACGAAGGATATGGAGATTTGGGATTGTTGGAAGCCATGGTTAAGGATCAATTTCTTTAAAAAAAAATCTGCTTTGATATCATGTGAGATTTTGTGGAACCATTGTCGATGGTTCTAAAAGCTTAAGTTGATAGATGAAGATGTGATTTATTATTTAAATATTCCAACACTCCCTCTCATGCTTAGTCTGGTGTTTTGCTTAGTACTAAGCATGGAAATTTAATTAGGGAAGCAAATAGGGCTTGGTAAGATTTGAACTCAGGACCTCCAGCTCTGATATCATGAAAGAACAAAAGTGTTTTATTCTTGATCTCAACGTACAATTGTTGAGATGACTTTTATTATATATATAGATATTACAATGGTACATTTTGTATGGAAACAATATAAAATGGAAAATAATAAATAAAGAGATTATTATATTACAAAAGTTATCAATCCCTTGATTTTGGCATCTCCAAGGATTAGCTTGTGATTTTAATTGGATTTTGATTGATATCTCTAGATCCTTCTTTCTTAATTGTTAAATCAATGCCTTTAGAACAATCGCACTTTTTCAGTTTAATATCATTTGCCAACGACTACTTGTTTACTTTTTGACTAGGTATATACTTTTAGGATTAAATATTTGCCTAGTCTTTTATAACTCCAATAATTTTTTAAATAACAATGTGACTAAAATAAAATGTTAAAAGATCATAATATAATAGTGCGGACTCTGTCATTATTATTTAGTAATTCATCTATTAGTATTCAAGATGCAAAATACAATTTGCATATCAATATAACGAGTCAAATGCCGGTATAGCATCGAACTAAAGGGCAGCAGCTTGAAATAAATTCTTCACCAAAGTTGATATTTTGCTCTGTTTTTTTTTTTTTTTTTGGTAAAGTAAAAATAGGGGAGTCTGTCAGATAGCCGTGTGACCATCCCAGCCGAAGTAATCCGGCTAAGAACGATCCTCTACAGCTCGACTAGATCCAAGCAGGACCCAGGAGAGCCGTTAATCACGCTCTGATCACACAGCCATGGTTCATCCACCAGACTATGGTTCCTGTCTCCTTAGGTCTCAAGGACACAAAGGTACGAGCCTATAGAACAGATCCTGTTCAAGTAAGGTCGTTTGCTCTCTTTTTATTTATAAGTATTATTTCCAATTTTAATAATAACAGACAATATTTCGGTTGCATTTTAGGGGACATTACAAATGTATAATCTATAGAGAAGATATATATCATAATTGACAAATGGAAGTAAACGTGGTTATAAATTTTAAAATAGGCCTCCTTCATGTACGGTTAACATTGTGCGACTTCCATGCATATAGATTTTATATGCATGGAAAAGACTAAAGTCGTTGCCCCTACTAAATGGCTCGGCAAACCGGAATTGCAAGATAGATTATAGGATAAAGGACACAAGCAATAATGAAGAAAGCTAGGGCCTCACGGTGTTTCAGCTTTCATTGACTGAACTGATCCTCAATAGTTACCTTGTTTGTCACGGCCTTGTAATTTTCTCAACTTGTGTGGAGGCTGAAATGATTGAGTGGTTCCATCTATGTTAAGGCTTTGCGTGCTCGTCTCCAAGGGAAGGGGGGAGGGAGGTTGGCTAATAAACATCACAAGGAACTACTCATATATGTAGGACATAGTGTAGGGTCGGAAATCAATGAAAAAATATATCGAATATTTTTTTAATGATGTGCTGGACAGAGTTAATCATAATATATAAAAAATTACATAAAAACTTGTGTTTTTCATTTGGATCCGATGTGAATCACATTATCTCTTGATATGTGATTGCCATAATCTAACCCTGTATAGCAATTTGCCCAAGCAATGTTGATCACATTCCTTTTCGCCTTTTAAAGGAAAGTGCGTTAAACATGGCAACCTATGACATACTGTCTTGTTGAAAGAAAACTATATTCATTGCTTAAAAAGAAACTTGAAATGTACAAAGACTTTATAGCAAAGCAAATTGAAGTGGAGTAAAAGCTCAAAATACTACAAAACAAAGCCAAAGCCAAATCCAAAAAACAAAGAATCAATGGACCACTACTAAAACAGACTTGTTAAGCAAAATAATTGACAGCTAATCATTGCATCTTGTATCATCATCAATTTGAGCATATGCTAGAAATTCCTTCTTACTAACTATGGTGTTTCCAGTTGGCGGTGCGCACCTAGATTTGGCTTCTTCAACACTATTGTCATATGGAGACAACCAAAATAAGTTGAACAAACACATATTTAACATTTTGAAGAGCAAATCTTCTTGGTTCAATGAAACGCAAGTGCTTCTATGATCACCATTAAAATTGGAGCTAGAGGACTTGTACATGGATAGAGCATAGAGATGACAACATATTTATTAAACTCACAAATCTAAATCAGGAGATGATCGCTCTTACATCTTGAACTAGATCATGAAAGTTCAAACTCTCATATTCAAAATTAAATCATGAGAAGGAAGCTCCTGCATCTAAATTGGGAGAGACAAAAGAAAAGAAAGAACAAGAACAAAAAAACTCAAATAAAATTAATAAGAGAGGAAGGGGAGGTCGAGATTAGCTCAAACCCTCCCATGCTTGAAGGTTGAATTACACAAACAAGAGAGAACGTTGGTCAGCCATCTTTCTCTCATGTGTTGCTGGGTTTAATTTAATACGGGTCACTGAATACAGCTTCCCACATGCATGAAGTAGTAGTGAAAATCATATATAATTTGACAGCCAAAAGAGCCTCGCCAACGTAAAGAACATGCTGATCTCTCTCTCTCCCTTTTCTTCGAGTTCATGCTCATGCATGTTAATGGCAAAGGAGTGTGATCCTTCCTTTGATTAACTCGGTTTATCCCCATTATCACGCTTCAAAAATATACATTTCTATGCATTTGTCTATTGGTCATTTATTTTGAATGATGTGTCCTTATTTAAAGGGCAAGTCAACCTGTTTCAGATTACCTATATGCTTTATTAATATGACAAAACTATATTTTTTATCCCTAAATTTGAGCTTTTTTTTTCCAGATCGAGTCCTCTTAACTTTTAGTTTGTCTCATCAAGTTATTGAACTAATTAAATCCCATCAACTCCGGACCTAGGAATTGACATACCTTATTCAAGAACTTTTGGATTTTCAACTCCGGACCTAGGAATTGACATACCTTATTCAAGAACTTTTGGATTTTCCACTATTCTATTTTCATGACCTACGTATTCTTTCTATCCTCAATTTTTCAGCATACTATATACTTACTACGAGCACACCAACAAAAAATTAGCATATTATACTTAATTAGTATTTATCTTCTTAAAAATTCTATGGTCTAGGTGTGTGGTGTAGAACTCTATATAATGAGTCGCAGGAATCTAATTTGATATAATATTTAAATTTATTGACAAAGACTCCGCTTAAAGAATGCATAGTTAGTACAAAGGACCAAAGTAATTCCATGGGTCTCCCTTTGTCCCACGTCACCCAATCACATTGCCTTCTCATGCCATTCTTGTTTGACCCCCCTCGGATAAGGATCATGTTGTGCGACAAAAATCTTAATTATTTCCTAGTTACGATCTTATTCCCAAGATGGTTAATGTTCATTTTTTGTTTGTCTAGATCTAATTGGTCTTAGGTGATTGCTGAAAAAATAAAGTCTTCTTTGTTACATTGCATCAAAAAGATTCAACAAATCTAAAACTATTTTTTCGTTTTAGATTGTAAGAATCCTCGCTACTTATTGTTGCTGAACGCTTAATTGTGGATTTGAATGAAACATCTCTTATGGTAGTTTTAGACCCTAAAAATCCTCGTAATTTAAAATGGATCAGAGTTGATACTCCGTGTTCATTGGCTGAACTCACCAAGTTTTGGATTGGTGCTCTTATCTACAAATTGGTTTTGTGTCATCTATTAAAAATTTGTCGACTTTTATGATAGAACAGTCGACAGAACAAATCTAGTGATGGAAAATGTGTGGGCAGTTGTATTTCCCATCGTGAGCTGGTGTGGTTCGCAGTATTTTGTAATTTAGTCGGGAAGGTCTAGTAATAGTGAGTATGGGCAAAAGAAACTCTAGCATTATGGTTGGTTTGTATGCTTAGGATCAATTAACTCTAGAAACCTAAGCTTAATTTTTGGAACGTGAGATTCTTCTTTGCTGCAATTTCATAAAATTTCGTTTGGTATCATTACTATCCTTGATATGGTAATGTGGTAATGAAGTAAGCATATTAATATCATAGAAGCATAATTGCAAAAAACCATCCTCAATTTTCCTCTTCATGTCAAATACCCTCCTCATATTTCAGAATCTACATTGTACATCTCCCTGACCTAAATGGAGCTGTTTCCCCTTATGCACTCGTTACATCTACCCCGAGAAAGTGCAATCCAACATTGAGGATGGGGTAATTCGAGAAATATGTGTGGATGGGAGATGCAACTTAAAATCCACTAAAAAAAAGTGAAAATGTTTTCAAAATGTGAGAATGGGGTGTTTGATGTGAGGATCAAAGTAGAGGATGATTTCTGTAATTTTCCTTGTCATGTAATTCAAATTAACTCTGAGAATGATATTTTTAATGTAGGTGGTGGTTGACAAGTTCTCTGGACGCTCTCGTGGATTTGGTTTCGTAACTTTTGATGAGAAGCAAGCAATGGATGAGGCTATGGAGGCTATGAATGGGATGGACTTGGGTGGGAGAAATTGTTGTGGAAAAAGGTCGGCCTCGAGGTTCAGGTAGAGACCAAGATCGTGATCGCGATTGTGACTGTGGCCCTAATAGAGACTATCGTGGCGGATGTGGAGGTGGAGGTGGAGGTGGAGAATGCTCGTGGTAAGCCTGAGCATTTTGCGAGGGACTGACCAAGTGAAGGGGGCAGAGGAGGAAGGTATTGGGAAAGGGATGACAGGTACGGAGGCGGAGGTGGTAGAGGTAGGGCACTAGGGTCCTGATCTAAATGGTGATTGATCTGAAAATGACCGCTATAATCGGCACTGTTCTGGTCCGTATGAACGTCGTGGCGCAGGAAACCTTCGTTCTTTGTCGGTGACTCCATCGGACTGACCTAGCTTCTCATCTCTTTGGCTTGTTACTGTTGAGAAAACTTATAATTTTGATGCTAACAAAATTTTTCAAATCTTATTCAAGTGATATTCTGGTACATATTATGAAAAGAGACTTATGTGTTCAGCAAAGTCTATCCACTACAAAAGATTCTATATTAAGCCAGAAGCAAACGTAGCATCTCATTCTGTCAGGGATCCAGAACCAACTTTAAGGACCAAAACGAATACAGGACATGACCCATAACGGCTATGAATTTCACTTACCATATTTATATTGATTTTGCTAATCATTTGATTGACAAAATCAATCATCGAGACAACTTCCAAATAAGGATTGAATACTTATGGAAACCTAGATTCTACTTGTATGGGCGACCAGAATCTGAAGGGATTCAATCTGTCTTCAACGTCTAGGAAATCCTTCCTTATGAAATCTGTCCAAGGAAGGAAAATGGAAGATAATCCTCATAGTGATAGCCAACGGCTATTTTTGGCTCGAAGGGTATTTAAGGAGGATATACGGTCAGTAGAAGATTGAGAGCTAATTTTAAATTCCAAAGTCTAATTCTATCCTTTCATCCAATTGTCTCACGAAGCGCAAAAACAGAGTGATCTAGAGTGAATTGCAAAAAGAAGTGACTTAGTGTGAGATTGTACCACTAAGCATTTGCACTCAAGAACTTGTAATCATTTGTTGATCACATAGTGGAATTGAACCTATTGGCTGATAGCATGGGAGAGTGAATGTAGGCTTGACAAAAGCCGAACCACTATAATACCATTTGCAATCTTCTCTTCCCTTACTCTTTTTATTTTTTTATTGCATATACCAGAAGCCTACTTCATCCAGATAGACTTTAACTTTAAATTCTGCATCTGTTACTTCCAGACTTGTGTTGATCAATTTGGCATAAAAGTTTATTACACTTATTCACCCCCCTCTAATTGTCTATACTAGCACCCTCAATTGGTATCAGAGCCTCGTGCTTGTTATTTTGAAGTGTTTTTACTTTAGAGCTAAAGATCCTATATGGCTAGTATTTTGGCACTAGGATTGATTGAAGGGCAAAGCAATACTCGACCACCCTGACTTTGATGGAAATGAATACAATATATGGAAAAATAAGATGAAAGCCTTCCTCAGATCAAAAGACCTCAGGAATGGGACGTCGTCGAGAAAGGGATCGACCCTAATGCCGAGTCTAGAAAGGCCACGAAGAAGGATGATGGAAAATCTTCATAACCTTCCACCACTATTTCAAAAGAAGAGCTAGCAAAAAGAGAAGCATTAGACACAAAAGCAATTTATTCTCTTTACTATGCCTTATCACCAAATGAATATAATCACATTTCTTCATGTGAAATAGAAAAAGAAGTCTAGGATAGGTTACATGTCACTTACGAAGGAACAGACCGAGTAAATGAGACCAAAGTCAATATTCTGCTTGGACAACAGGAATCCTTCAAGATGAAGCCAGGAGAGTCTATTGGAAACATGTTTAGCAGATTCACTAAAATAGTGAATGGGTTTGCATATCAAGGACAACCAATCTTTGGACCTATGAAAGTGAATAAACTTATGAGAGCTTATCAAAGGATTGGAATAACGTTAAAACCTCTATACGGGAAACACTAATGATTTTGCCCTTATCTATTGATGAATTCATTGGAACTTTGTAGTCCTATGAGGCAGAACAATTAAATAATGAAGTTGAAACAAGAGGTAAGAAATCAATTGCTCATAAATCTAACATTGATTCTGATGATATAGATTTAGAAGATGAAATGGATGATGAGGAACTCGCCCTTCTGATTAAGAAAGTCAGAAAATTAAACAAGAAAGGGAAGAAGTTCAATGGCAAGAAACAATCTAGACAATCTGGACAAAGAAAAACTAAGGACGAAGAAGACCCAGCCAAAGATGTGATTTGTTTTGAATGTAAGAAAAAAGGTGCACATCAAACCAAATTGTCATTTCCTGAAAAAGAAGAAAGGCAAGTATGAGAAATACAAGAAGGCTTTGAAAGCTGAGATATGGAGTGACACAGAATGTGAGGAAAGTGAAGATGAATATACCAATATCTGTATGATGGCATATTCAGATTCGGACTCAGATTCTGTAGTAGACTTAGAATCAGATTCAGACTTAGACAAGGAAGTCGAGGTAAGTCATTCTGAAATTCCAATTAAAGTTTCCAATTATATTAATGAGCTTTACTTAAATCTAAAGTCCACTCTTAAAAGGATCTCCAAACTAAAAACAGAAAATTCCCAACTGAGATAATAGAATCTTTCCCAAAAGGAAAAGTTTGAAAGTTTGCACAAAGAATTTTTAGAAACCAAAGAAAATCGTGATTTTCTTTTAAAAGAAAATGAATCTTTTAGAAAAGAATTTTCGGATATCACAACAAAATTTTCAAATGGCTCAAAAAATTTACAGCATATTCTTTCCATTCAAATTCCTTATTATAACAAGTCTGGACTTGGATATAATAAGGAAAGTAAGTCATTGATAAACTTTCCAAAGGTTAAGGAGAGACTCAAATAGAGACCTCCTGGACAAGTCTAGAAAAGCCTATTGGACGAAGCAGTCTTAAATGTTCAAATTGTGGAGAAACAGAGCATTTCAGAATAATTGTCCCAAAGTCTGGAGAACCATTAAGAAGGTTTGGATAAACAAAGCTTATACTATGGACCCAAGAAAGTCTGGGTACCAAAGAAAGCTTGAGAATGTTCTTTGAATGCAGGTTACCTTCAGAAGCAAAAGAAAATGGTACTTAGACAGCGAATGTTCAAGACACATGACAAGAGATTCAAGTACCTTCATAAGATCAGAAAAGACAAAATGAGGGACTGTCTCTTTTGAAGGTAACATCAAAGGAAAAATTATTGGACTTAGAACAGTAAAGATTAGAAGCCTTGTTATCAACAACGTTTCCTTAGTCATAGGACTCAACTACAACCTTCTTAGCATAAGTCAATAGTGCGACGCTGGATTCAGAATAAACTTCCAAGAAAATATATGTTCTGGAACCAGTCAAGATCTCTCTCAATCATTTACTGGTCAAAAGCATGGCAATATATATCTTCTAGATATAAACTCATATTCTACTAAGTGCCTTGTCTTAGTCCAAGATGAAGTAAATCTGTGGCATCGCAAGCTGGGCCATGTTAGTATGAAGCAGATTTCTAAATTATCTTCCAAGAAGCTTGTTCGTGGACTTCCCAGCATGAGCTACAAGAAGTCTGAACTATGTTCAGCATGCACATTAGGGAAACAGGTACGAAGTTCCTTCAAACTAGTAAATCATGTTTCTTCTAATCGTGTATTGCAGCTTTTACGTATGTATCTCTTTGAACCAACAAGAACTGAAAGTATAGGAGGTAAAAAATATTGTCTGGTAATAGTAGACGATTACTCTCGATTTACTTGGGTGTTCTTTCTTGCAAATAAAGGAGAAACCTTCTCGTATTTCTCAAAATTTGCAAAAAGAGTTCAGAACAAGAAGGGTTATACTATTTCTAGCATTAAAACTGATCACGGGGAGAATTTGAAAATCAGGACTTCATAGATTTTTGTGATAAAAATGGATTTTAATATATTTTCTCCTCTTCCTACACTCTAGAACAAAATGAAGTTGTAGAAATAAAAAATCGATTTTTACAAGAAATGGCTAGAACTTTGCTAATTGAAAGCAATGTAGCTTCTCGCTTCTGGGCAGAAGCAGCTTCTACCGCTTGTTTTATAATTAACAGAGTCTTTCTAAGGCCTATCCTTGAGAAAACTCCCTATGCAATTTACAAAAGTAGAAGACCAATTGTTTCTCACTTTCATGTATTTGGTTGCAAATGCTTTATTATGAAAAACACAAATAACCATCCGGGTAAGTTCGAAGAAAGATCATATAAAAGTATATTTCTTAGATATTCTGTCACAGGCAAAGCATATAGAGTATTCAACAAGAGTACTCAAATTGTGGAAGAGTCCATGAACGTAAAGTTTCTGGAACGAGATCAAACTCAATAGGATCAGACCCTACTCGATGATATAGAAGACTTAAAAAAGTTTGTATATACTAGACAGAATGATCCAGTTCAAAAAGAAGACATAGGAGATCAAAAGGAATCAACTTCAATTCATAAGGACTCAACTCAGACCTCTGAAGATTATGAAGAAGGTGGACAATACAACAAGAATTGGAAACATAAAGCAAGTCATCCTCACAACCTAATAATTAGCAACATTGAAGAAGGAATCTAAACCAGATCAAGGAACAAGGAAAAAACAAATGTTCTAGCACTTATTTCTGAGATCGAACCAAAAGGAGTAGACGAAGCTCTTGCAAATGAAAGCTAGATAGAAGCAATGCAGGAAGCGCTTCAACAGTTTAGGATCAATGATGTATGAGAATTAGTGCCTAGATCTAAAGAAAGATCTGTCATTGGAACAAAGTGGGTGCTCAGGAACAAAGTAGATGATCATGGAAGAGTAACTAGAAACAAAGCAAGACTTGTGGCCAAAGGATATTCCCAAACTGAAGGAATAGACTATGATGAGACATATGCACTAGTAGTCAGGTTAGAAGCCATAAGACTCTTGCTTGCTTATGCAAGTATTCATAACTTCAAATTGTTCCGGATGGATGTCAAAAGTGCCTTTCTAAATGGATTCATCCAAGAAAAAGTCTATGCAGAACAACCTCTAGGTTTTGAAGAACCCAAAAAAAAGGATCATGTGTTACAAATGAAGAAAGCTTTGTATGGTCTAAAATAAGCACCTCATGCTACTTTATCTCACTACTTCTAGGCCTGACATTTTATTTAGTGTATGCATGTGTGCCAGATTTCGGGATGATCCTAGAGAGTCTCATCTTATTGTTGTGAAACGGATTATTAAATATATTGCTACTAACCCAAAGCTAGGTCTATGATATCCCAAGGGAACATACTTTACACTCATTGGATACTCAGATGTTGATTTACCTAGATGCAGAGTAGATAGAAAGAGTAGCTTTGGGACTTGCCAACTTCTAGGAGAAATGCTAGTATCCCGGTTCTCCAAGAAACATAACATTGTAGTACTCTCTACCATAGAAGCATAATATGTTGCTTTTGGTAGTTGCTATTCACAGGTTTTATGGATCAGACAACAACTAAGAGATTATGGAAAAGAAGCTTGTACTAAAATTCGGTGTGACAACACAAGTGCCATCAATCTTACAAGGAATCCTATTCTTCACTCAAGAGCAAAACATATAGAGATTTGGCATCACTTCATAAGAGACCATGTACAAAGTGGAGAAATAGATGTCCAATTCATTGATTCTAAGAATCAATTGGCAGACATCTTTACTAAACTACTGGAAAAAGGTTCATTTGAGTTTATACGTAACAAATTACATATTACTTACCCATTTATTTAAAGTTTGTATGAGACAGGTAAGTTAAAATTAGCATATGGAAGAGAGAATCTTCTGGAATATACTTAGAAGATTATACTCATGAATTTGGAAGTTCAAATTTTGGCACATAAATCATTTCCTTTTTATGACCAAACAGGTAAGTAAATATTCTGCAAATTTCTGCAAATATTTCATTTGCTTGATTTTGTGATTATTTCCAATTTTATTTAATTCTATTTTAGTTAGTTTTGAATTTTTGAAATGCATAACTACCATTTACAATTTTATTTGCCAAAAATTTGCGTCTCTTCATTGCACCAGTTAAGAATGTATATAAGTACCAAAGAAAACATTTTTCTCTCACCAGCAACTTCTCTCTCGCTCGAACTCTCACTGCAAACCCTAAAAACTCTAATTTTTCTCTCTCGATTCTCAAAAGTTCATCACTTTTCTTCAAAATGTTATCAAAATCCTCCAAATCTTTGTCAATTTCCTCGCAATGAAGATCCTCATGCATTGCAAGTAGAGGACCCAAGTCTGTTGAAGGAGGACAGACACACTTTGAATTGACCAGATCATCTAGAGAAGAATCTCCCAGGCATTCCGCAAAACAATCTAAGTCCGAAGAAATCGCCGAAGGTATGCCTCTTGCTGTCATTACTCCTATTCTAGTCGGAAACCCAGAAAAAGTGTTTCGGCAGTATGATTTCTTGAAGAAAGGAGGTGCTTCGGATAACCTTTTACTGGAATACCTAAAAGATCACGGCTATGGAAATGAAGTCAAGTTAATGGAGGCTGTATTGGCTGCTAGAAACCCAAGTTGGTGTAAACGAAAGAAAAAGATACTGTAGAACAGATAGGCCAGATGCCTGATCCAAAAAGTGGTGCTGAGAGTTTATGGGAAGGAAAAAGAGAGGATGATGATGAGAGACTGTTTAAGAATTTTCAAGTGAAAATGGGAGTGGCTGTTGTGGTTGAAAAGCCAAAAGGAAAAATTTTTCGGACAAAGCAATAGAACGATTGCTATGCCTCTTTGTTAAATAGAGGAATCATGAATCATCGAATAGTATAATTTTGATTTTCTGGATGTCATATGAGTGAAGATAAGGAAGAAGTTCGAAAAATTATAGATGGATGATTTTTGCATGCAAACGTTTGAAGTTTATCCTGAACTCACTATATATTTCTACTCAAACTTGTCCTTCTTATCTCCTAATAAAATGCAGTTTGGTGTTTATGATGATGTTTATGAAGTCTAAGTGGATGTTCTGGCTAATATCATGAAGGTAGAAAGAGGAGACTTTGGACCAATAGGAGTGTCTTATGAAACAACTTGTAAGTATCTCACCACAGGGAATACTTTGAAGACAAACATCTCTTACTCCAGCCTAACCTCGGCCAGAATCATTCTACACAAGATTGTGATCAACTGCATTAGACCCAAAGCATTCTCAAAAACTGATGTTGCGAAGTTTGCAGTCAAGATGATGTGGGCTATTGAAAATGGTATAATGTTCTCTCTCCCTCATATTGTCCTGTTACATATGTATAGAATAGTTCTCAAGGAAAATGGTCAACTACCATACAGAGCTCTTGTGACTAGAATATTCCGGCACTTTCAGATTCAATTGCCTTCCAAATTCTACACAAGAACTTTATCTGTGATGCCCATTGGAGAGAAAATGATAATCAAGATGCGTTTGAAGGATGTTGTTGAGGTTTGGAGAAGCAAAAAGAAGGAGACATCATGATCAGCAACCATCACTGTTGAAAGGAAGAGGAAAGGAAAAAAAGTTGTTTCTTCTCCAAAGTCCAAGAAAAGAAGGCCAACAATTCTTCTGCAGGATGAAGACGAAGAAGAAACTCTCTCCAATATCATTGCCTTTGCAGTTCAAACTGCATCTACACAAGTACTTCCTGAAGAAGTAGAAGGAGATAAAGAAGACAAGGAAGAAAGTGAAAGAGATACAGAAAGAAGTGGAAGAAGAAAGAGAAAAAGGATGGAGAAAAAGAACAACTTAAAGATGTGGATGGTGAGGATGTGTCAGAAAGAAAGAAGGAGAAAAATTAGAAGAAACATGCACGGGATGAAGAGCTAGAGGAACAAGAAGAAGGAGAACAACGACAAGAAGGAATAACCATCGTAGGGGGAGAAGGAATGACCATTGTTGAGAAAACTCCTGAACATACAAGAGTTGGTGATCAACTAAGCGGTCTCCATTGGATGCTAAGGCATAGCATCCAAAACCTGTTGAAGAATAGGTAGAAGCAGCATTTTAGGGGGAGCATCAATCTAAAAAGGCAACTTTTGAAGCAAATTCACCTCACATGTTGATTGGAGAAACAAGTGCTCAATCCGACCCTGATCTTAACTATGCCAGGATTATTGATCTGCTTATGCAAATCAAAATTCATCAATATGCCTTTGAGATTGATATATAGACACTGAAATCCTCATTGAACAACAAACTAGAGACTCTCACCCAACAAACTAAGCAGAATACGGAAAGATTGGAATCAACATTTACTCAGTGTGTGAACAAGGTCGAGGAGTCTATACAAAACATGGAGGATTTTCACATTGTTAGAGTTCCCCGTAAGCCTTGATTTTGGTTCTTCTCTCCGAAACAACTTTTTAAACTTGTGTTTGATTTGTTTGAGTGTTTAAAGTCTGGTTGTGGTGTGTTTGGTATGGATTGTTTTGATTTTGCAGACATTCGAACCCTCTTGATGCTGACAAAAAGGGATAAATTTGCTGATAATCTTATTATGGTGTGGCTTATAGTATTATTTGTATGTTTGCATATATTTTCTATTATGACTAACCTTGTTTTGTAGGAATACATAAATATATGTATGAAAGTTTAGTCACCATCAAAAAGAGGGAGATTGTTAAGAAAACTCCTAATTTTGATGCTAACAAAACTTTCCAAGTCTTATTCAAGTGATATTCTGGTATATACTGTGGAAGGAGACTTATGTATTCAGCAAAGTCTATCTGCCACAGAAGATTCTATATTAAGCCAAAATCAAATGCAGCATCTCATTCTGTCAGGGATCCAGAACGAACTTTAAAGACCAGAACGAAGACAGGACAGGACCCATAACGGCTACGAATTTCACTTACCATATTTACATTACTTCGTTCCTCTCAAACCTTTCACTTTTAGTTTTTGTCTGTTAGAAAACTGCGCTTTCTATCCTTATCTTATTAGCCGTAAGAGGAGCCCTATTCTATGGAACAAACCCAATATCCTGCGTATCATTCTCTTCTTCTTACTTCTGTTCTTTATGCACCGCTATTAGCCCTCGCAACATTCGCTGACAACGACCGTGAGGGTTACGATTAAGGTTATGGCTGCGATCCATGTTCATAGCACTGGTTGAGTTTCCACAGCGCTTGGCTGTTCCCACTTGTGATGTTTTAGCTTTTTCAATGAGATAGTTCTCAGACTTCACTGATTGGGAGGACCCGACTTGGGGGGGCGACCAGTAGCGGTAGGTTTGAGTTTGAGCATGAAGTTGCTGAAGACGTCTGAAAGACGAGGTTCACGCCTTGCCGATAGATCTTGTACGCGGGGCTTCACCAATTGATCATACCCACCGGTTGGTTGACCCATGAGGAGCTTTTCCTTGCGTTTTTGAGCGGTATAGCGCTTAAACAAAGAGCCCACAGAAATAAGGATGGAATACTTATGGAAACCTAAATTTTTCTTATATGGGTGACCATAATCTAAAGGGATTCAATCTGTCTTCAATGGCTAGGAAATCATTCCTTATGAAATCTGTCCAAGGAAAATGGAAGATAATCCCTCATAGTGATAGCCAACGGCTACTTTTTGCTCGAAGGGTATTTAAGGAGGATATACGGTCAGTAGAAGATTGAGAGCGAATTTTAAATTTCAAAGTTTGATTCTGTCCTTTTATCTAATTGTCTCACGAAGCATAGAAACAGAGTGATCTAGAGTGAATTGTAAAAAGGAGTGACTTAGTGTGAGATTGTACCACTAAGTATTTGTACTCAAGAACTTGTAATCATTTGTTAATCACATAATGGAATTTAGCCTATTGGTTGACAACGTGGGAGAGTGGATGTAGACTTGACAAAAGCTGAACTACTATAATATCATTTGCAATCTTCCTTTCCCTTATTCTTTCTATCTTTGATTGCATATACCAGAAGTTTATTTCATCTAGACGGACTTTAACTTTAAATTCTGCAGGGAGAGTACCTTAGAAAACCCCAAACTTTGCCCCGTGTGACACATTTACCCTAAACTTTTTTTTGTGACATAAAAAACCCCAAACTTTGTCATGTGTGACACATTTACCCCAAACTTTTATTCTGAAGGGCATTTTCGTCTTTTACTTTTTACTTTTTCTTTCCTTTTTCCTATTTTTTCCTCTTTCTTTCTTGGCTTTTTTTTTCCTCCTCCACCGCCGCTGGAGGAGCCGTCGGCGCCGGCCCTCGCTCAACTCAGGCGAGGGCAGCCCTCCCCAAATTTGGTAGGGGCCGCCCTCGCCGCCTCGCCCGACACTAGCGAGGGCAGCCCTCGACCGACACCGGCGAGGGCAGCCCCCACTGGATCTGGTGAGGGCGGCCTTTGCCTGCTAGGGCTAGGGCGACAGCGAGGGCCGCCCTCGCCTGACCTAGGGGAGGGCAGCCCTTGCCTGTTGGTCGGGTGAGGGTGGCCCTCGCCGTTGCCTTGGCCCTAGTAGGCGAGAGCAACCCTCGCTAGATCCGACAGGGGCCGCCCTCGCTGGCGTCAATTGAGGGCGGCCCTCGACTGACGCCGGCGAGGGCGGCCCCCGTCGGATTTGGGGAGGGTAGCTCTCGCTTGAGTTGGGCAAACGCCGATGCCGACGACTCCTCCATTGGCGATGGAGGGGGACAAAAAAGGCAAGAAAGAAAAAGGAAAAAACAGGAAAAAGGGAAGAAAGCATAAAAAGTAAAAGACGAAAATGCCATTCAGAATAAAAGTTTGTGGTAAATGTGTCACATAGGGAAAAATTTGAGGTTTTTGGTGTCACAAAAAAAAGTGTAGGGTAAATGTGTCACACAGGGCAAAGTTTGGGGTTTTTTGTGTCACAAAAAAAATTTAGGATAATTATATCACAACAGGTAAAGTTTAGGGTTTTTGATGGTATTATCCCAATTCTGCATTTGTTGCATCCAGACTTGTGTTGATCAATTTGGCATAAAATTTTATTTACACCACTTCACTCCCTTTAGGTGTCTGTACTAGCACCCTCAGTTACTGATACAAACAGTTTTGTATGTGTTAAATTCGTTCAATCAAGTGTCATATTATATTTTAAGATTCTCGATAAATGAGGATGCGAATAGTAATCATTCTATTTATGAAAATAATTTCTACTCAAGAATAATTCTTTTTTATTCAGTTCTCGGAAATAATTTCTGAACATTTGAAGATATTTGGTAACTGCCTAAAATTTTTATTTCCAGATTAAAATTCGTTTGGTATGACTCTTAAATTTTTTTTGTTTATTTTAATTTTTTTAATACATTTATTATTATTTTTCTTTATTTCTTTTTCCTTTTCTCTTCTCCTTCCTCCTTTGTGGCCAGTCGCTGTACCCGAAGCCTCGCCAGGCCAGGGCGAGGTTTGATGAGCTTGCTTGGCCATTGCGAGTAGGGGTGATTGGTTCCCAGTCCGGTCCAATGGACGATTGGTTCCCAATTTTTAGGATCGTGGATTGGACCGACTGGTCTTGAAATCGGGGATCGACTGGACCGATTGGTCCGATCTAGTCCGGTTACAATGAACCAAATCTTTTATTATCATTACATTTAATACACACACGCGCACACACACACACGTCCAAATGAACTTCTGAGCTATATATCCCTTAATTCAAACACGTATTATTAAAGAAGCAAAAAAAAGTAGAACCCCAAATTAACATAATTTCAATTCACACTTTAGCCTTGGTTTCGCTCAGGTTAGCATTAGCAAGAGGAAGAGAAAGAGGATTGGGAAAGTAAAGTAATGCCATAATTTAGAGGGTTCTTCTATTTTTTTTTTTTTGTAAGGTAAGCTTGTATAATTTTCAACCAAAAAGCTGTACAGCATAAGAGAAACTCGGCACCCACTTGCACTCATCACAACAACATGTCGAATGAGTGGAATGGTACCAAGTTTAGAAACAAAATGATACAACCATTACAAGGAAGAACCTACATACAACACAACTAACGAGTGACAAGAAGTCAACTAGCAAAAATAGCCGAGTTGAGACCCCAAGCTCTTTGTAACCTCATGTTGACAGGCGTATCCTGGACATATTTGACAGTCACCACCTTATCCTTGACTACCTTAATAATGTGGTGCTTCAAAGACGGGATATACACCACCATTCCCCAAAATAAGGTATTGTTCCGAGCCTTCCAAATAACATAGCAAAGAGCTCCAAAAGCAAACCGTGCAATAACTTTGTGAAATCCATTGCTAGACAGGACTTTAGTAGCCCACCCAAGTGTATTTCTCCACATTCCATCCGGCCAAACAAGGTTGCGTCTGCCAGCCCAGAGAAAAACCAGATTTCTTGAGACATGGCAGCCAAAGTAAAGATGATCTATGTAATCCGGTCCAGCATTACAAAAAGCACAAGCTACACCCGAGATCCTCCTGTAAGAAAGAAGAAGCATCTGAGTAGGAAGTCGATTTTTGCATATTAGCCATAGAAGGAATTGATGTCTCGGAACAAGGGTTTTGTTCCAAACAAAAGAGGACCACAGTACAATCCTAGCTTTCCTCCTAATGGCATCCCAAGCTGAAGCTATGGAAAACTTACCCAACAGGTGTTGTAACCATATAAACTCATCAGGGAGGTTATTAAGGCTTGGTATAGGTTGCTGCCACATTTGAATATCATGAAGAGTAGCCATACCTGCAGGAGTGTAGAGATCCGCAAGCTTGGCTTGCCTGGTAAGTCCCGAACGATAGATGTAAGCATTCGAAAAGACTGCATTGAGTGGTCCTCTTTGGTGCCATGGATCGAACCATAATGAAATTGTACGTCCATCTCCAACTCGCCACCAAAAGAAATTAAGAGTTTCACTTCTTAAGGCAAGCAATTTTTTCCAAGCCCATGAACGTACGGTAGGTGTTGTGGTAGCCCAAAAATTCTTGTTCTTTAAATATGTGATATGGATCCACTTACACCATAATGATTCCTTATTAGTGAATAGGAGCCATATGTGCTTCATCATAGCGGCTTTGTTACTTTCTTGTACCCTACGAAGTCCAAGCCCTCCTTCGGACTTCGGAAGGCACACGTTGTCTGTGACATCTTGAAATTCAAGTCATTTTGAGGGAGAATAATCGTGAATCCTCGAAACTGCCAGTCAGTCTGCGTCGTATTAAAATGACATTAGGGAAAAATTAACAAGGCATGAGAATCCAAGATTGGACTCCGAATTTTCAGGAACGTCCAGGATGGACTTTTGGACGATGCTTCCTAGACATTCGACAGTGTCGGTCGAGCCGAGTTTTGAGAAAGGGATTGTTGGACTAAGGAAACGAGCCTACGAGGACATAGGCCGGTCAAGGATAGTGAGGGCCTCACGCCCAAGGTTGGACAGCCACCGTGGAAGACCGAGACAAGCATGCGAGCCGTTGGACCCAATTGACCCCTTACCCTTTCTAGCCCGTTATCCAAACTTGAGCCAATTCGAGTGCAACAAATTCCTGAGCTAATTCCTATTGATCTTTTGGCCCGTTTCGTAGGCCCACCTTTCATTTTCAGCCTAGGGGTAGTTTGGGAATTGTGCAAGGTGAAAATGACCATTTTGCCCCTAGATATTATTTGGAAAAGACAAAAGAAGAGAGAGAATATGAGGTCATGTTGCATGGGAAATTGAAGCAACATTTAATGGCATTAATGGCATTAATCCACCGGTCCTTTGTCCGTCTACTATAGCGATGTCCCTGCATAGCTCTGCCTTTTCCTCTATTTCTCTCCATTTTCGACCAAACCACCACCTACACCAGCCACTAGCAACTCCCCCTCGACCCCCTAGAGTCGCCGGTCACCAGCCACCAGCTCGCCGGAGCTCCAACCAACCCTTTTTGCTCCAACCAGCCACTTTCCTCCTCTTGCAGTGCTGTTTTCTAAAGTTTGGTGTATGAGCAGAGACTGTTGCTGTGATTTCAGCCCCGGGACTACCTTGGAGTGCCGTGTTTGAGGTCCTTGAGTGTCGCCCTCGTCGCCGCTGTCGCATTCGCATCTCCGGCCCTCTTAACGAGTGAGTTTAGCCTCTAATCCCTTAGTTAGTGCCTAAACTTGCTTAGGGTTAGATTAATTAGTGTTAAGGGCTGTTTAGGGTATTTAATTAAGTGTATTGGCCCTAAGACAAGTGGCTAGATAAATGATTAAGATTAGCTTAGCTTAATCTTGCTTATTTATGCTTAATTGTGCTTAATTAGGCTTAATTGAGTGTTATGTGTTAATTAAGCATGTTTTGCCTTAATTGCTTGATTAATGTGATTAATTGTTTAATTTAATGATTTATTTGATTTCTGTATTTAAGTATTTAATTTTCAGAATTTAATTATTTTAATTTCAGAATTTAATTATATAATTATTAAAATTTGAAATTTCACTATTCATCCGAAAATTAAAATGTGTAATTTCATATGTCTTGATTTTATGAAGTGAATTGAATGTGTAATTGTATGAGCATTCGCATGAATCGTGCCATTTTCATAAAAATGGGAAAAAGGTGAATTATTCGAGGGACACCAAAAATAGACCGTTTTTATAAGAAGTGGGTTGTGACAGTATACTTGCGTGATCACTAAACTGAACCTACCGTCTTAGGAGAGTATCCCTTGACATCTTTTGGAAAGTGCCGTCTCGGGAGAGTATCCCTTGACGTTCTTTGGGCATGTCGTCCTAGGAGAGTATCCCTTGACGTTCTTTGGGCATGTCGTCCTAGGAGAGTATCCCTTGACGTTCTTTGAGCATGCAGTCTCGAGAGAGTATCCCTTGACATTCTTTGGGGAAAGCTGTCTTAGGAAAGCATCCCTTGACGTAGTTGCACCAATAGACACCGACGGGAGTTCAGTTGTAGTCATGTGAGGCAGTAATAATCAGGACACGTATGGATGCCAGAGTGCATGAGAAACATCGCATCATTAGTTCTGATTATGCATGAGGTGATCACATCATTATTTAGGGCATGCGCGCATGAATTAATAACGTGCAGGGTGTGGCAATGGCCATGTGAGATCGCTTGTGACGCGACTCGCATGTGATTGGTGAACTGCATCATCTAACGGCCATGTGCATTGCGCGTATTGTACTGATATATATAACGTGCATGGTATAGCATACCGGATAAGGTTGCATGCGAACCGACCTTTGATTGTTGGTTAACCCTATCTGTTATTTAATTGCTGACTGTTGGTTGTATGTGGTTGGATTGTGTGGGGTGGTTCTGGAAAGATACCCCGGGTTGAGTTGGTGTACTAACCGGGGCTTGGGGGGAGGACTCGTTGAGATTTATATCTCACTGGTTATTGTATAACCATTTTCAGGCCTTTAGGATGGCACCCCCGCCAGTGCGGTTTGATTTCCCCTAGGATTAGGAGACCATTGTGACGCACCACTGATTTCTGGGTCAGGTGCATTTATATGAGAAGTATGTCACCACCATCTAGGTGGATGAGGGACCGGGGCAATGGATACCCCATCGGTTTCTAGCGTGGTACATCCAGCAGGATGATCTGCTGATCGGTCCCCTTCGAGGTTTCGATGGACCGCCCGATAGGGGCCTCGAAGATGACGATTAGGATCCCATGGAACTGGACCCTCCTGACGGTGCAGTGGAGAACCCCGCCCTTGCTCCTCCAGTGATCAACCCGTACTACAATGACCCGAACTACGATCCTACGGAGCTTGAGTCCGACGAGTCAGAGTGATAATAGTTAAGAACCCGATGGTTCTTTTTATTTAGATGGATTAGTCGAGCCTAGTTTCTTTTTGGTCAGGTTTAGTGGATGGATCGGCCCCCTTAGTTGGGCTTGTAAATTGGAAAACGATCATCCGTGGGTAAGTCTAATATGAATGTATAAATGAGTAGTTATGTTATCTTGCTGTTCATCCCTCTATTTCTATGTGATTGTTTTATTGTCTGTTGGACTGGGGATGATTCGCCTTCCACTTGCGCTTAATGAAAGACTAAAAATGAATGGTCATCGACGAGTCTTGGGACCTCACTTTCAATTGACCATGGTAAGGGGTTGTTGTGTGTCCAGGGTTCGGGGCGTGACATCGTCCCAAGCCACTTTTGCACCTCCCGTTCCAAGTCTCTACCCCTTCCATAAGAATTGCCAGTAGATTTGCTCGATTCTTTCCATAACCAGGCTAGGCAATATAAATATGCTTGTCCAATACACATGAATAGAATGTAGGACTGATTTGATAAGTTGTAGATGACCAGCAAAAGACAGGAAACGATGAGTCCAAGAATGAACTCTGGAAGTCAATAAACTCACCAGGGCATTACAATCGGCTTTACCCATTCTCTTTGTTATGATGGGGACACCAAGGTACCGAACCAGAAGAGATCCCTCTTGAAAGCCCAAGGTTTGACATATTTGATCACGAACATCCGCTAATCTGCTCGCAATGAATACCTCACTTTTACTCAGATTTGGCGGTAAACCACTCCAAGACAAGAAAGTTTGAAGCCCATTTTTAAGGCTCAGGATTGATGGCAAGTTAGCTTGACAGAACAAGAATACATCATCTGCAAAAAAAAAGTGGGAGAGACGTGTGGACTTGCATCTCCAAAAATACCTAAAGTCAGATAATTGAGTCTGCCGAGAGATAATTCTTGATAGTACCTCCATTGCAAGAGTGAAAGGGTAGGGAGACATGGGGTCATCTTGCCTTAAGCCCCTACCACTTGGAAAGAAACCATGCAGCTCCCCATTTATAGAGATGGAAAATTTGGGTGTCCGATCACAGGTCATGATCCGGTCCACTAGCTGGTTTGGGAACCCAAATGCTACTAGAGTTGTTTCCAAGAAGCCCTAGTCGAGAATATCATAGGCTTTTTGGAAGTCCACTTTGATAGCACATTTGGGAAGATACGGCTCCATTGAAAACCACCAAATAACTCCTGAGCAATGAGAATGTTATCACTGATCCTCCGCCCTTTGACAAAGGCATTCTAATAAGGGCCAATAAGGACCGGAATAACCACTGCCACTCTATCAGCAATAATTTTAGTGATACATTTGTAAACAGTGTTACAACAAGCAATCAACCTAAAATCTCCCATCGAGGATGCATTAGGAGTTTTAGGCACAAGAGCAACAATGGTGTTATTCACCTCTCTAAGCAACCTCCTCGTATTAAAAAAGTCCAAGATCGCATCTATGACTGACTGGCCTACTATATCGTAATTCCTTTTGAAAAAAATCAGCATTGAAGCCATCAGGCCCAGGGGCTTTATTTCCAGCTAGGGAAAACATGGCATCATGAACTTCCAACTGAGAAATAGGGCAAGATAAGGAGCGCACCTATTCTTCAGTGAGGGTGGTCCGGATCATGCCTTTAACCTCCATGAGGTTAAGCTGAATGGGCATATCCACCAAAGCAAGCAGGGTTTGGAAGTGCTGAATAAAAGTGCAATGTACCTCCCTCGGCTCCGACACCAAATTTCCAAAACTATCCGGATAGAGATGATCCTATTTCTTAGATGTCTTTTATTTACCGAGTGTTGGAAAAAAATTGTATTTTGGTCTCCTTCCTTCAACCAGTGAACCCTGGATTTCTGGTGGAAAAAGGACTCCTCCATTGCCCGAAGTTCATAGAACAACCGGCGTTGGGCGGCCTCTAACTCCGCCAGCGTACCATCAAGTGGTTCCGATTGGAGAGCATCCTGGGTGACCTTGAGAGCCTACCTAGCATCCTCAATTCTCATCGAGATATCACAGAAGACATTCCTATTCAGCTGCTTGAGTTGAACTTTGGCTATTTTAAGACGACTATACAACCAAAACATAGGAGTACCCAGAATAGGTTCCGTCCAAACCTGAGTTATCAGCTCCTGGAAGGATGCTGCATCCAAAAGTTGAAGAACTTGAACAGTTTCTTTTTAGGCATTGGGGCTGTAATCTTGACCACCATGGGCGTATGATCAGAAATCCTTGGATCAAGGAATGCGACTTCTGAATAAGAGAAGTCCTGGCACCATTTACAGTTAACTAAGACCTTGTCGATCTTCTTGAGTTTCCGATTATACCTTGAGGAGGACGACCATGTATATCTATATCCAACAAAGCGAAGATCTTCTAGCAACACCTGAGAAAGGCAATCCTTGAAATCATCATAAGAAGGGAGCCATGTAGCCGAACTACCTACACGATCGGAAGGGTCACGGATTGCATTGAAGTCACCCACCACCAACCAAGGGCAATTCCTCAAAGAGCTGCTCATTTGGACAAGGTCCACCCATAATAATCTTCTCGAGACAAAGGTATGATCACCATAAGTAACCAAAAGATTAATAGAAATCCCAGAATTGTGTTCAAAAAGTTTGCCATGGATAGCTTGGGCATGAGCTATAAGACCATCAAAATTAACCTTATTAGGGTCCCAACCAACCCAAATACGGCCTCGGAGGGAAAGTTATAGTTAGAGATCCATTTCCAACCCAGGATTAAGCTAGCAGATGTGGACTCAAAATGGCCAGCAGGGACTTTAGTTTCGAAGAGCCCTATAAAGCAAAGATTATTGGATTGCACAAGTCTACGACCTTCAGCTTGTCTTATCGGATCTACTAAGCCCCGAATATTCCAAAAGCCGATATTCATATAATACTATGTACAACAAGTAAGATAGAAGACTTACTTACGCCCGCCTGTCTTGTGACGATTCTTCCCCGTCTTAGGACTAGGACCTTTCTAAGCTTTTGACGTGGCAACCCGGGATATCTCCGGCGGCTGCTCAATCTGCTTGGGATGCCGCATTTCAACTGGATCCTCCCTAGGATTGACATTCTGAGGGACCAAGGGGCAACCCACCGCAGGCTGCTCCTTATTCGAGCTACTCCCCACGTCCGCTTCATCCAAATCATCATTAGAGGAGAAAGTAGCTGATGAAGAAATTGGCTCAACTGGCCTTTTCCCTGATGAATACGATGGGGGTTCAGTTATGTCCAGGGAGAACTTGGAGGCACCAGGCTGAATGTCCTTACCCGTGTGTGAGTCCCCTGGTTTCCGCCAAGAGGCCTTCTTATTGGATGGTTGAACTTGCCAGCCTTCCTCTGCTGTAGCTGTAGTAGCTACACTAGCCGGGGGACCTATATCAGTTTGATTATGGCCATGAATGCCCTGATCATCCCCCTCAGAGTTACCAGCCTCTAAAGGGACCTGGCCTGAGGATGGGAGGTTAACAACAAACCGATCAGATTGTATTTACTGAGCTTCTCCCTAGTGGGCGTGAGTATCCGGTAGGGTAGAAGGTTCAGTGCCCTAAGATGCTGCCTTCGCCTGACATTTATGCCCAAACGTGCCACAAGATGGGCAAGATACCGGGCGTCATTCATACTCAACTGACACCATTCGGGTATCTCTATTGAGGTTAACTTCAACAGAGTCCAACTAATCAGAATTAGCTGATATTTCAACACACACACGGGCAAACGAAATCATCTTCATTTGTTCCATTCGTTGATCAACATATAAAGGCTTTCCTTTGGCACTAGCCATTGCGCTAATCCCGGGTGCCTACCACAAAGCATAGGGAATATTCTTGAGTCGAACCCAAACCGGCACCGAAGTGTGGTGGTCTTTTTTCAACTCAAGTAATGGATGCCACTGTTGTAATATTAGAGGGACACGAGCTACTGTCAACAGTCCCCCATCCAGCACCTTCCTCCTAAAATCACTACCCAGTATATGGAAAAAATAGAACCCTTGATCATTAGCCATCATATCCACTAACTTATTTCCCCAAGCATGCTTTAAAGCAGATTCTATCAACTTATAGGGAAGCTTTTTCCCCACGAAGTATCTCACAACACAATCAAACCAGAATGGATCGGTAGCTTCAAGTACTTCCTCAAACAAGTTGACAACAAGTTTGTCATTAAGGCGAGTAGGAGGAATGTAGGAAAGATTATACCCTTTCAGAGCTGTTCTTGCCACATTTGCCCAAGACCGTCTAGGAGGAGCTTTCATCCCCTCACCTAGCTGAATAGAAGGTCGATCAGTAGTAGTGCCGTTTGGAGAGGTTGACCGGCCAACAACAATCTACAAAGGGGCCTTCTGGACCTCAAGCATGTTTCCACTCCCACGAACAGCCTGGGAGAAAGTTGCCTGTGTTTTCACTGGGCTACCAGATCCATCAGTTGGATTTCCAGAAATCGCAGAAGCAGGAGTGGGACCTTTGCCCAGATCCAATTGAACACGGGCAGGGGGACGAGGCACCATTGACCTACTCCTGCTTCTCCTTCGACCTCCATCTGTTCCATAGGAGGATTTGGAAAAAACCCCTTGATTTTCAACTGCCATCGACGGGTTCGAATGGCTCCGACCAGATTCCATAGCAGAATCAGAAGAAATGCAAACCCTAAGAAGATAGAGTCATACCAGGAGATTCAGGCTATCTCAATAGAAATGCTTCGATAGAAAGATAGAGATGAGGAAATTCGAGTTAATTCTCAAAGACCCAGCCCGATCCACCACCTCCAGCCATCGGAATGCCTCTTGCAATCCGGCGAGCAACTGTAGTTCGAAGAGCCCAAGTAGAGAGGAAATGAACAGAAATCCGAGAAGCAAAGTGGACGGTGGCTAAAAGCTATGGGTTCTTCTATTTTTTTTGGTCTAGTAAATTTAGAAAGTTGTTCAAAAATTTTAAAAAATAAATAAAAATGATTAGTTGGGTTGGTCTGGTCCCACCTTTGAACCGAGAACTGGACCGATCGGCCACCGGTTCCAAAAATGGGAATCAGGGACCAGACTGACACCCCCTAGGACCACCTAGAACCGATCGGTCTGGTTCGGTCCGATCCCTATTTGGGTGGTTCTCATTACATACCCCCAACAACGAGCCTTGGCCTCATAGATTATAGCCTGGTGAGGCCAATCGTCGCTGATGGCTTGAAGAGGCTCGCCCAACCACTAGTGAGACTCGACCTCGCCCAAATCTGCGAGGTCTGGCCTCATGATGGCCAAGTGAGCCTCCGGTGAGCTCAGTGGACCTTGCCCAGTCACTTGCCGGTTGGTGGCAGTGGTGATGGCCAGTGGGTGGCAATGGGGCGGCGATTGGGTGGTCATGGGTTGGAAGGATGAAGAAGAAGAAGAAAAGGAAAGTAAAGAAAAGAGAAGAGAAGAAAATAACTTGGACTTGATTCTTGGAAGTGTTCCTGAGAACAAGAATCACTTTTTTTATTCTTGAGTTTGCTCCAATTTTATTCTGAACAACAAAAAAATTCATCGAACGAATTTTTATTTCAAATCTATTTACGGGAATAAAAGAATAAATATTTTGTTTTCGGACATTGCTTCAATAGGTATTTGCAAGATCACTAACAAGATTCTGAGTGCCAGTAAATATCTTTTTCTACTAAATGAATTCATTCTCTAAGAAGAATTCTTTCTATTGGTTACTAGAAATGTCAAAAGTTTTTTTCGATCACTTAAATATCATTTAAAAAAAAAAATCACTTAAGTGCCAACTCCAATATAGATTGCCAGAAATCTAACATGGTTGTAATTTATTAATTTTTCAATCCTACGTTACTCGTCAATGTGCTTAGTCAACATATAATCCTTAAACGACATCATCTAAAAATTGCAAATAGTAATCATTTGAGTGACAAATTTTATTTAAAATGATCACTTTAGTGTCAGTCGGTGTTAAAAAATATTTACTTCAATGTCAAGCATGCCACATGAAAATGCCATGTGGATTGGAGATTTTAAAAAATTTGTCAAGTCATATTATAATTTTAATTATAAATACCACATAATTAATTTGACTGGAATTTCTCGCCATTTACACATAAATGATCATTTCTCTCCAATTTGGCACTTAAGGAAATTGATGAAAATTTTTGGCACTAAAGTGAGCATCGTACACAATTTTTTTGCACTTTTAGTGTACTTATCCTATTAAAACTTTTTCAAATATTGGATATTAATCTAGATCTTGTTGAAGAAGAAGCACTTTGATCTCACGTGGCAAAATGAGCTTAATCATCAACTATCAACCTCTGAATTAGTTCCTCCAGGATGATAAATTCTCATTGCCCCATCAAAATTCCCTCTTTCTTAGCCTTGCTCAAGCAAAAATCTAATCAAAGTTCGACCTCAAGGCAGGATTTTGGCAATTGGGCATTGACCCAGCAGACAGACCCAAAACTGGATTCTGTATCCCAAACCAGCATTTTCAATGGACAATTGTTCCTTTTGGCCTCAAAACTGCAGTTTTGAGGCTGAAAACCTTAGTTGGTACTACCAAACGAATATATTCATCATATTTAAAAGGTTACTGTATTCAACTCCACGTAATTTATTCTAGTCACATCCCAATCTTCATCAGAATAAAACATCCATTCACAAAAGTTATTAAAATCTCTATCCATTACGAGAAAAATCTAACATGGCTCTTGTTGTGAAAACAAGTAATTGAAGAGTAAAATGGACTGAATAAGATAATAAATCAGACATCACATTTACGTGGTTCAGTCTAGGTGACCTCCACCCTTGGGAGAGCAACATAGAATTCCACTTAAATCACATTCAAGTCATCGAAATACTCCTAATGTTTACCAACCCCCGATTACACCAGATAACTCATACAGTGTTTAGTCTTAAAATTCATTACAAAATAATCTTTGAGTCTCATAAATGAATTCAAAAATCTTAGCACAAGATTAATTTGCTTCAAAACCTTCAATTGCTTCAGTGTGTAATTCACAAGAAGTTGCCTTTTGGATGCTCTTCATAGCAAATGCAATTTTTATATGGTTAATACTACCAAAAACCCTAAACTGATACACTTATGATAAATTTACCCAAAATTAATTTTTGATCACCAAAAATCGTAACTAGTACACCTAAGATAAATTTACCCTTCATTAATTTATGTTAAATTTTACTGTCAAATTGTTGTATTAGATAACATGTGACAGTTGACGAGTGTACTAGTTTGGAATTTTACCTCCGATTGTCATAGGTGTACTAATTCATGATTTTTTGTGGTATTAATTCAATTTAATGGGAACTAATAGAGAGTATAATTATTACATATGCATTAGTTTGGGGTTTATAGTGGTCAAAATATTTGTTTGGGATAAATTTGTTATAAATGTATCAATTTTTTAGTTTTTCGTGATATTGATTTATTTTTATATGTAGACAATAGTTGGATCCAAAATAGGAAACTCACTCAAACTAGGTAATCGCTCAAATAAGAAACCAACTCTAACCAGGAAAAAATCAAAATTAGGAAAGTTATCTTTTTGGATTCAAACTCGAGACATATTTTCAATAATCTTTATCTTGATTCAATGTTTAAGCCAAGTTACAATCATTTCGCCGGAACTTTCCAACAATCTCCATATTGATTCAATGTTTAAGCCAAGTCACAATCACTTTGCTGAAACCCAAACTTCGCTGTTGTTGCCTTTGATCAGGTCAATTGCCATAGACATCTTCCATGTCTAAACGGTACTTGAACTTCACCATAACCATCATTCAAGAACTTTTACAATTTGTCTATTCTATTTTGATCACCTATGTATTCTTTCTATCCTCAATTCTTTTTGGCATACTATTTAATTGTTACGAGCACACCAACAAAATTTTAGCATATCACACTTAATTAGTATTTCTTTGCTTACAAATTCTATGGTCTAGAAGTGATGTGTACAACTCTATATAACAAGTTGCAAAAATGTAATCCAATATAAAATTTGAATTTGTTGACGAAGATATTGCTTAAAGAATGCATAGTTAGTATAAAGGACACGAAGTAATTTTACAAGTCCTTCTTTGTCCGACGTCACCCAATCACATTGCCTTCTAATGCCATTCTTGTTTGATTCCCCTTGGATAAGGATCACGTCGTGCAACTAGAATCTTAATTATTTTTTAATTATAGTCTTATTTCCAAGGTGCTTAATGCTCATTTTTGCTTGTCTAGTTCTAATTGGTCTCAAATGATTGCCAAAAAATAAATAAATTTGGAGCTACATCGCATCAAAAAGATTTGACGGCCTTAAAATTATGTTTTAATTTTTTTTCCGTGTGAACGTCACAAACTAACTGAAGTATAATTTGGAACAATTTAAAGAAAGTAATTCCAATTACGATCAAGTCGGCCGATCCGTGGAGGAAATTTGGTCAGCGTGGGGGGCGAAAGTTGCCGTGCCGTGCACTTTGATGCAGAGAAGCTTTCTTACGGGTCTTTCTATCTACTTTTGCTTTTGAAAAGTATAATTTCTCTTTTGCTTTTGGAAAGTATATCACTGAATTACGATCAAGTCGGCCGATCCGCGGAGGAAATTTGGTCAGCGTGGGGGTGAAAGTTGCCTTGCCGTGCACTTTGATGCAGAGAAACTTTCTTACGGGTCTTTTTATCTACTTTTGCTTTTGAAAAGTATAATTTCTCTTTTGCTTTTGGAAAGCATATCACTGAACATCCTCTCCTAGAATTTTTTTTTTTTGTTTTTGTTTTTTGGGTTCAGAATCCTGTCCTAGCATTTTGAATACAAAGGATAATCTTCACCCCTCAGGCATGGGCACGTAGCCAGTGAGGTCAAGTAAGGACGCGTAGTGTGTGTCTAATAATTAACTAAAATCTGATACTATGACTTTAAATAATTAATTTTTTTTTATAATTCCTTGATTCCATAGAAATAAATGAAGGGTTGGACGGACGAATCGATAGACGTTCCCACGACTTTTCCCATATGAACTGTTGATATTTGTATTGACAGAAAAATATAATATCCTATACATCTCTCATGAAGAATACATGAACCTATATATAGACTTTAGAGCTTAACTATCTAAGGTAACAAAATATCAACTACATCAAATCAAAATCAATTAAGATAAATTTCCTAAATATATCTATATCTCTAACATCTCCCATCAAACTCAAGTTGATTTGAAAATGGATCAACGCTTCCTCATAAAAGAATGGCTCTAACACCAAGTTGAGATTTGTATTGCCATAAAAATGTAATATTCTGTACATCTCTAATGAAGAATACATGAGCCTATATATAGGCTTTAGAGCTTAACTAACTAAGGTAACAAAATATCAACTGCATCAAATCAGAATTAGTTAAGATAAATCTCCTAAATATATCTATATATCTAACATGTTGAACTATCACGCTTTTTCAATTAAATAGCATATGCCAACTACAAGTTGTTTACTATTTTGACTAGCCATATACCTTTGGGATTTCTACCACACACACACACACACACACACACCTTTGGGATTAAATACATATCTAGTTTTTTATGATTTGAATAAATGTGAAATATCATAATATAATAGCATGGGCTTTGTTACTATTGGTTAATAATTCATCTATAAGTACTCAAGAAGTAAATTTCAATTGGCATATCAATATAACAAGTTAAATGTTGGTACAACATTAATCTAAGAGGTAATATTTTGAAATAAATGCTTCTTCACCATAGTAGAGATTTTGCTCTCTTCTATGTATAAGCACTATTTTCAATTTTTATTATAGCAAACAATATTCCAAAATTTATAATTTATAGAAAATACATATATATTATAATTAACAAATGAAAGTAAAGTTGATAATAAATTGTGAAATAGATCTACTTACATGTTACGGTTAGTACTTTTATGTTTCTGAGTAGTGGAAAGGCAAGATTTTATAAGCATGGAAAAGACTGACGTGGTCGCCCCTACTAAGTAGCCCGGAAATTCAGGGATTGGAAAGACACAATTGGCAATGAACAAAAGTAGGCCCGAAAGGTGTCTTGCCTTTCATTGACTGACTTGATCGTCAATGACTACCTAGCTTGTCACGGCCTTGTAATTTTCTCAACTTGAGAGGACCGTGAAAGACCCGTCATATATTCTTGCATTGATGACATTTACATGTCTTAGTGCGGAAGATCACATCGCCTGCTATTATATATTTGCAAATTGTTTCGAAACGTCATAAGGAAACCAAAAGATACTCGAGCTTAGAGCGCTTTGCCACAAATCCTCATGGACCTTCCCAATAGAGATCAGATTTTATCCAAGTCAGTCTCATGCTTAACTACCATCATTCTTTTGTTATGGAGTGTGCAAGCTGTGGTAGAAGCCGGCAAGGACGAGACAGATCGGCTGGCTTTGCTGGAATTCAAGGCTCAAATAGCTGATACTGACGGGATTTTAAGCTCGTGGAACGATACTAGCCACATTTGCAAATGGTACGGCATCACATGTGGTCGTAGCCATCGCAGAGTCACAATATTGGACCTTAGCTCCGAGAATCTATCCGGGGTCGTGTCGCCCTTTATTGGTAACTTGAGCTTTCTGAGGGAAGTCTATCTGCAGAACAATAGTTTCCACTCCGAAATTCCCCCACAATTCAGCCGCTTGTTTCGGTTGCAAACGTTGTTTCTTAATAACAACTCATTCAACGGACAAATCCCTCCAAATCTCTCCCATTGCTCTAATTTGCTCATTCTTGATTTAGGTGTCAACAGGCTCGAAGGAAATTTGCCTACAGAACTCGGCTCCTTGTCCAAGCTCCAAGCACTTGTACTTCAAGCCAATGGCTTGACGGGAAACATTCCACTGTCGTTTGGAAACTTATCCTCTCTTAAAATCCTCGCCACATTCTCAAATGACCTCGGTGGGACGATCCCGGAGACTTTCGGTCGGCTAAGAAATCTAAACATCATTACCCTCGGCACAAATAAATTTGTTGGTACGATTCCTATCTCAATCTTCAATATATCCACTATCACAAGATTTCATGCGGATGGAAACCAATTAGAGGGGGGCTTACCCAGTGACTTAGGCTTCACTCTTCCAAATCTCAAGAGAATTAGTTTGAATTTCAACCACTTTATCGGACCCATTCCTAATTCAATATCCAATGCCTCTAATCTCAGTCAATTTGAAATCAAGTCGAACAATTTTACCGGGAAAGTTCCTTCATTCTCTAAGATGAAAGGACTATTGGTTTAATATTGGTAACAACAACTTAAGAGGTGGGCAATATGCTGATTTGGACTTCCTGTGCTCTTTAACCAATTCCACAAACTTGGATATATTGAATATAGAGAGCAATGCTTTTCGAGGACCAATCCCTGAATGTATAGGTAACCTTCCTATCACCCTTCGGGGATTTGGGTTAAGTCGCAATCATATTTGTGGAACTTTACCTTCTGGAATCGGAAATCTCATCAATTTGGAGATCTTGCAAATGTGGCGCAATAACATCTCGGGAAAAATTCCTTCTGAGATTGGAAATTTGAACAAGATGAAGCTTATGTCTCTTAGCCAAAATAGTTTCTCAGGGCAGATACCAGAATCTATTGGGAATTTAAGGACGTTAATCAAATTGAGCTTGCATAGCAATAATCTCCAAGGCTCGCTACCATCGTCTCTAGAAAACTGTCGGTATCTACTTCTCTTAGACCTTTCAGCCAACAACCTTAGCGGTGACATTCCCCAGGAAATTATGGGCCTCTCATCTTTGTCGATTTGTCTTGACTTGTCTCAAAATTGTCTTACGGGCTCCCTTCCAAGAGAAGTTGGAAAATTGAAAAATCTTGGCAGATTAGATCTTAACGGGAATAGATTATCTCAACAGATTCCTAGCAGCATCAGCGGTTGTATAAGCATGGAAAAGCTATATTTGCAGGATAATTTCTTTGAAGGGCTCCTACCATCCACTATGAGTTCAATGAGAGGCCTTCAGGTTTTGAATGTTTCCAACAACAGATTGTCTGGCCATATCCCGGAATTTCTAGGGTCATTGAATTTGACGAATTTGAGCCTATCTTACAACAATTTTGAGGGTGCATTGCCAACGGGAGGAGTTTTCAGAAGTTCCATTTCAACTTCAGTTGTTGGAAACAAAAAGCTTTGCGGAGGTCTGCAACAGTTTCAACTCCCAAGATGTGACTACAAAGAGTCAAAACGGAGGAGAATAAGCGGAACCGCAACAATTCTAATATCCGTAGTCTCTGCTCTTGTAGGAGTAGCCTGCATACTGTCTTTGTTATACTTCTCTTGGTGTAGACACAATAAGAATGCATCAGCTTCGAGCTCTTCTGAAGATGGGCTTTTGCATGTTTCTTATCACAATCTATTGAGAGCAACAGATGGATTCTCCTCCACCAATCTACTCGGCATGGGTAGTTTTGGGTCCGTGTACAGAGGGTTTCTTGATCAGACTCATTCGATCGTGGCTATCAAGATTTTTGACCTTACACATTGCGGAGCTTTTAAAAGCTTCATAGCTGAGTGCGAGGCCTTAAGAAGAATCCGACATCGTAATCTTGTGAAAGTAATCACAGCATGTTCTGGGTTTGATTTTAATGGAAATGATTTCAAGGCACTGGTCTATGAATTCATGTCGAACGGGAGCTTGGATGAATGGTTGCACCCAACTGCATCGCAATGTACAGCGAGAAGCAAGTTGAGTCTACTTAAGAGAGTGAATATTGCCATTGATGTTGCTTGTGCAATAGATTATCTCCATTATCATTGTGAAATGCCAATAGTTCATTGTGATCTAAAGTCGAGCAATGTCCTTCTTGATGATGAAATGACTGGACATGTAGGCGATTTTGGGCTTGCTAGGTTCCTCCCAGAAGCAACACATAAGTTATTGGCTGATCAATCGAGCTCTATCGGAGTAAAAGGATCTTTTGGATACATAGCTCCAGGTAATGATGTAGAAGTTGGGCCTTTGAGTTTTTTTTTTTTTTTAAATACTGAAAATGCAATTGGAGACCGATCCTTAGACAAAAAGGCATAGGCATGAAACATCAATGGACTATATTTCAATCTCAATTATTCACTATGCATCATTATGTGTTGTTGACTGTTGTAGAGTATGGCTCGGGAAGTGTAGTATCCAGAGAAGGAGATGTGTACAGCTTCGGAGTCCTCGTTTTGGAGACATTCATAGGCAAGAGGCCAACCAATGACATGTTTGAAAATGGGCTGAACATTCATTGCTTCGCAAAGGCAGCTCTGGTTGACCAAGTGGAAAAGGTAATCGATCCCGTTTTGCTTATGGAATACCAGGAGTCAGAGAAGGGACGAATCGTCGCTCCGGATGGCAAGAACAAAAGCTGGTTTATTAATCTGGAGTGTTTGGTTTCGGTCATTGAAATAGGAGTCGCTTGCTCTTCTGAGTCTCCAAGGGAACGAATGGACATCGGCAATGCATTGACTAAACTCCAAGGAATCAGAAAGAAACTTCTTGAGTTCACTGTCATTGTCTAGTTGATGTAAAATCCAAATTTCATATGAAGTCATGTGGTGTTCATGGTCATTGCTTTGTTTGATATAGGATGTGGAATTTAGCCATTCCCAAACAATTTGAATCGAGCAAAGAAGTGTCATCTCGGTTTGTTCCCGTTATTCATACTTGTTTCATGATGTGTCCTTATTTGAAGGGTAAGTCAACTTGTCTCATATTCCGCGTATGCTTCATTAAAATGAAAAACTATACTCTAGATCCATAAGTTTGAGCATTTGTTTCCTATCAAGTCCTCTAAACTTTGAGTTTGTCTCATCAAATCATTGAATTTGTATAGCTTTTCTTAATTAAAATTACTTCAGCTTCAAATCTAACTTATTGTAACTGGCACACCTTATTCAATAACTTTTGCATTTTTCGCTATACTATTTTCATCACCTACGTATTCTTTCCATCCTCAATATTTTTGGCATACCACACTCCCTCGGATTAGTATACTGAACACCCTCCCTCGGATTAGGATCATCATCACCCATCAAGTGCGGGGACATAACCAATCAAATCAAGTAAGGACACATGGTGCGTGTCTAATAATTAGCAAAAAATCCGATATTGTGACTTTACCTAATTGGGTCTTTGTTTATAATTTCTTGAGTCTAGGGAATAAAGAGCAAATGAAAGGTTGGGCGAGTGAAATAGATTGACGTTCTCACAACTTTTTCCATGTGAATTGTCTCAATTATGCCCTATCAAAAGAAGAAGAAGGAGAAGAAGCACCATTTGGGACCTGAATAAATCATTAAACTGTTTCATTTGAACTTTGAGACATAAAACATAGGAGTATTCCCATTTTATTGGGGAAAAAATATACAACTCAGAATAATGGATGTGAGGTATGTGGATATCAAGACGTTAAAATAAGAAACGCAATTAATCTATGCGCCCTCATTGGAAGAATCATCACCGGCGACCCTTGTAGGTAGAAATACTTCTAGAGAATTGTTTGCTTGACTTGACTTGACTTGACTTGAACTATCGCACTTTTCAGTTTAATATCATCTGCCAACGTTTACTTGTTTACTTTTTGAGTAGTCATATGCCTTTAGGATCAAATATTTGCCGAGTTTTTTATAATTCCAATAATTATTAAATAACAATATGACAAAAATAAAATGTTAAAAGATCATAATATAATAGTGCGGACTGTGTCATTATTATTTAGTAATTCATCTATTAGTATTCAAGATGCAAAATACAATTCGCATATCAATATAACAAGCGCCGGTACAGCATCGAACTAAAAGGTAGTAGCTTGAAATAAATTCTTCACCAGAGCAGAAATTTGCTCTCTTTTTATTTATAAGTATTATTTTCAATTATAATAATAACAGACAATATTTTGATTGCATATTAGGGGACATTACAAAAGTATAATTTATAGAGAAGATATATAATATAGTTGACAAATGGAAGTAAAGGTGGTTATAAATTGTAAAATAGGCCTACTTAGATGTATTGTTAATAGTGTTCTACTTCCGAGAACTTGATAGTCAAGAGTTTATATGCGCGAAAAATACTAAAGTCGTTGGCCCTAATAAACGGCCCCGGCAAACTGGGATTGAAAGATATATCATAAGATAAAAAATATAAGTAATAATAAAGAAAGCTAGAGCCTCATGGTGTTTCAGCTTTCATTAACTGAATTGGTAATGAATAGTTACCTTGCTTGTCCTGACCTTGTAATTAGACCTATTAAACGGGCGGGTCGGGTCGGGTTTGGGTCAGGTCATAAATGGTCCGACCCAAATTGACCCATTAACCTGTTTATGATCCATTTAAGCATAGTATAAAATTTTTGACCCATACCTAACCTAACTCATACCCGACCCATACCCGACCCAACTCATATTGTTAAAACACTTCCCTATCTAACTAAACTTAGGAAAATTCATTCTTATAATCTTTTTTAAAGATTATATTCCTTTAATATTGTTTATTTTTTTAAAAAAATCGAATTATTAATAATTTTTATTTTAAATTATTTTTATTTTTTAAAAATCACGCACACATATGGGAGAACAAGACTCACTTAGGTTTTGATAGCCAATCAAGCCACCATCCGACGATGGTGGTGACCACGTGCAACAGCACCGCCGTGCGAGCGAGAGGAGGAGCTGTTGTACGAGCAGTGGGAGCGAGACGACGTGCTGTCGTGCGATGAGAAAGGTTTCTTCGTTTTGATTTGATAGTGGAGAGGAGAGGAGTCATCTCTAAGAACTGAGGAGTAGTTGGGTTCAGACCCACACCAAAAATACTAGCATTCACCCAAGATAGCAAACCCCACTGGTCTTGATGCACAAGGACAACGTAAGCAGCCTTCTGCTGCCGAAACTGTTCTGAATTGGCAAATCGAAAATGCTTTGGCTCAAAATGAGCTTTTAGGCAATGTTGCTACGCGTCTGGAACGCATAGACAAGACCACTAATTTATCCTACCGCATGTTGAAAGATTTCCAAAGACGGCTTCATTTGCTAGAAACCAAGCAAACGCCTCCTAGCCATTATTTGGAAGATCAGCGACCAGAAATTAAAAAGCTCAAACGACAGATCCAGATTCTCCAAAACCAACAGTCGTTTACCACAATTGATTCACCCTTTTTTCCCCCTCCTTCCTTACCACCCAAAACAAAATCATCTTTTGGAGCATCATCCTCATTTGCTGCTATTCTCAGTTCAGCTGCACCTCTGCCTCAGAACAATTTCTTGGTCCTTCGCGAAAATCTTCGCAAGCTCAAACAGAAACAAAAGAAATCTCCCACAGAGTTTCCAGCATCACCATCTCCTCCTGGAACTCCTGAACGCCCTTCTGATGACCACTCACCCAAAAACCACCCTGCCACCCTAACCATCTCCAATCCGATTGAGAACTTCCTTCGACACCAGATTCCTTCAATTGCTGTCATTAAACCATCCATAGCAAGACAGGTTGACTCTTCATCAGAATACGATTATGATATTCTTGTCGAATCCTCTTCTGCAGAAGAAACCTTGTTTATGGCAGGCAGTGTCAAAGATGAAGAAATACTCTCTGAGCCCGAAATACACCATCAGGAACAACCTGATGCAACTCAGCAATTCACTGCCTCATCATCCAAAATTTACTTCACCTTGGATGACATCCCATACTATAAATGGCCTGATAGGCTTCAAGAATTTCATGCTTGGCTCACTACCAGGCATATTTCTGAACCCAGCACTTATGATATTCTCTTGGAATTCACTAGCCGCTTTACAGGAGCCCTTAAAGATTGGTGGCATACTGCCTCAGAACAAGATCAGATGTACCTTTTAACTCAGCCCCTGGATAATGCTATCCAGATTATCCATATGTACTTCATTGCCAAGCCTGAAGACTCCAAAGAACTCAAAAGAAAGGAGTTCTTTGATCGAAAATGTTGCTCATTAAGGCGCAAAGATCTTAACTGACATTTCCAAGCTATGATCAAGTTATTTTATCTACTTGGTGCAGACTGGAATCTCAAACCTATCTTTTTGGCATCTATTCCAAAAGAACTCAGCCAAGCTGCAGAAAAAACTCTCCAACAGAGGCAGAAAAGCATAACAGAAGCTACTCTTGGTGAAATCCAGCAAGCCGTTCATATCACCATAGAAGAACTTTGCCTTCGACGAGAAGCTTTCCGAAGCTTTCTCAAAGAAAATAGGCATCTTGACAAAGCATGCTTCAAACTTGGTTTACAGATCAAATGTCCCAAGGATTGCTTCGATCCATCCTGCACAGGATGCAAGAAGAAGAGGCATTTTAAACGATTTTCGTTTAAAAAGACACGCAAAAGGAAAAGCAAGGGTAAGTGGAAATTTTTGCGTAAAAGCCACCATCGTTCCTCAAAGAAGCGCAACAAAGACAGGTGTTATGTCTGCAACAAGAAAGGACATTTTGCCAAAAATTGTCCAAAGGCGAGCAAGCGAGGAAGCCACTTGATAGACAAAATTGCCCAAAGCACTAGCATTCAACTTGATGACTCAGATATAGAATCCGTCTTCTCCTTAGATGACCAACCATCTGAAAACACTCTCTGTGCTATTCAGACATATAGCTCAGATTCAGGTTCAGATTCTGAGAACGATGTCTTCACTTTCTTCCCTGATTCACCTGTAGAGATTGAGCTCAATGAACCTGTCCATCATCCGTATATTCCCATCCATATCCTCTTGTCCAAATACCACAAGCCAATCCCTTTGGTGGCACTCATTGATACTGGGGCAAGCTCTTCCATCCTTGACACAAAAATTCTTCCAGAAGAATTTTGGAAACCCTACACCAGGTACTTCAATTCTGCTTCTGGTGATACTTTTGCTACCAAGTATCGTAGTAAACCCATTACTATTCAGTTCTTTCCCCAGTGTTCTATTACCACCAAAGTTCTCGGTTCTCAGTCTCCAAACAAAGATATCATCATTGGTTGGGACATCCTGACCCAACTTCCCAAACTCAGAATTCTGTCTCATGGCCTTCGTTTCAAGAATCAATTCAAGGAATTTGTAGACATCAAACGATTCTATGCCCTCCAACCAGCCATCTTGGATCCAATAATCCAGAGTCTACTTTCTTCCTGTGCTGAGACACACTCCCAATTTTCCCAAACTTGCACCCAACCCTTGTGGAAAAACTCTTCTTTCTATGTCAAACTTCCTTTTAAAAGGAATGAAGATATCAATCCCACAAAAGCTAGTCACTCAGGAATGAGCCCTGAACATCTCATACTCGCACAGAAGAATGTGCAGAACTACTGGCACAAGGTCTCATTGAACCCTCTGACTCCCAATGGGCGTGTGAAGCATTCTATGTCAACAAACGAGCTGAGCAGAACCGTGGAAAAATGAGGTTAGTAATCAATTACCAACCTCTGAATCAATTCCTTCAAGATGATAAATTCCCATTGCCTCATCGAAATTCCCTTTCCTGAGCCTTGCCCAAGCTAAGATCTATTCAAAGTTTGATCTTAAGGTCGGATTTTGGCAATTGGGTATTGACCCAGCAGACAGACCCAAAACTGGGTTCTGTATCCCAAACCAACATTTCCAATGGACAGTTATCCCTTTTGGCCTCAAAACTGCACCTTCCCTTTTTCAAAAGACTATGTGCAAAATCTTTAAACCCATCCTCCAAAACTCACAAATTTATATTGATGACATCCTTCTGTTCAGTCATGATGAACAATCTTATTGTCAACTTTTGACACACTTTGCTGATATTGTTAAGAAACATGGCATTATGCTTTCTCAGAAAAAAATGATTATTGCCCAAAAGGAAATTGAATTCCTTGGCATGCGCCTCAAAGAAGGAACCTACTGCCCTAAGCCTCATATTGCTGATGAACTCCAAAAATTTCCTGAAAAGGATCTCAATCCTAAACAGATCCAGCAATTCCTTGGCATTGTCAATCAATTTAAGAGATTTTGTTCCCCATATCTCCATACATCTTAGACCCCTTTAGAGAATGCTCAAGAAAAACCCTCCATCATGGGGACCAAAACAAACTCAAGCTGTTTCCTAACTCAAACAGCTTTTGCAAAACCTTCCTCCTTTAAAAATTCCATCTACTGGCAAGAGAATTCTCCAGACCGATGCCAGTGACAAGTATTGGGCAGCCATTCTTTTCGAAGAAATTAATGGAACCAGGCATATTTATGCCTACAAAAGTGGTTGATTTTCCTAAGCAGAAATCCATTATCATTCCACTTTTAAAGAAATACTTGCAGTTAAGTATGGCATCAAGAAATTTGAGTTCCACCTCATTGGACACCATTTTCTTGTTGAAATGGACATGTCCTCATTCCTTCAGATGCTCAAATTCAAGCAAAAACAAGTTCCCCATCCACAATTGCTTCAATGGGCCGAATGGTTTTCTAAATACTCCTTTGAAGTCAAACATATTCCAAGAACTAAGAATGTCCTTGCTAATTTCCTGTCCCGTCCAAATGAACCATTGGAAACCATCAACATGTATGTTAAAAAGGAGCCCTTCCAAGACACATACCGAACGGACAAAATTCCAGGTGGTTGGCCCAGCCTCAAATACCCTCCTGATGTTCCCGAGGCAATCCACCACAATAATCTGAAAGAAAGACTCCCAGAACTAATGTGGGAGTATCACCTCCGAATTTTCCGTGAACATGGAGGATTAATCCTTAGACCAGATGGACTTCATCCGCAATATCCATTCATTCACCCTCTCAAATGGTCTCCTGATGAAGAATTTCCAGAAGATCTGAAATGGTTATTTTGGTACATGTTCAATCTGTACACTATAGCCATTGAATTTCCCACTAACAAAATTTTGCAAGTTATTAAAAAGGATGGCCAAGGCCAACTTCATAATCAGAAACATCTCTTGGAGATTTTTGCATGGTATAAACCTCTCCAATATTGGAGAGAACTCTTCACAGTCCAAAATCGCCAAGGAAGGCCTGAACCAGAGAGACACACTATTGTCTTATTCCATCGACCATGGACATTTTCTCATTCATGTGGTTGGATTGCTGACAAACCTTCTGCTGCAGGAATTTCAAGCTACAGACCTCAAGTCTTTCAAGAATTCGCTCGAATCTACCGGACACTCCCATACTCCATCACCACAAGCAGGCTAGCATCATCTGAACTCCAGAGGATCCTATGTCAAGAAAATCACACCATCCCACCAAAAGCATGGCCATCTGCACAAGTCACTGTCTCTTGGGACCACCTTGAAGCTTGGGATTCCACGAGAGAACAGATCCAAGAAGCTCTCCAGATCTTTCGGCAAAATAATCCAGACTCCTCCACCCCCTATGACCCATAGGGAGGGCCACTTTCACAAGACCCTTGGGGAAATTCCCCAAATTACGCCCCTTTTTCTGGCTCTTTTGGTGCCAGCTCATCTCGTCCACCAGACTTGTCGGCAGAAGAAATCGAGAATCTCATCCGTGCTTTCAAAAGAGAAAAAGACGGAAGCTCCAGTCCATCATATGCGGAAGAGGCTCTCTACAGAGAACAGTTGGCTCATCATAGCTCTGATGATTCGGACTATGACCACTACAATGCTAGAGACGGAAGAGACATTTAAAAAGCCGTCCTGAAAACACTGTACACCGGTCCTGTACACTGTTCACTGTTCATTCAGTCTGTTTTTACTATTCACCCAGTCTGTTTTTACTGTAGCTACAGGCGTTCATTGACCCATTAACGACCCATGTATTTTAGTCTTTTTTAATTTTAAACCCATTATAAGTATACCTGTCAAAATAGGTGCATAACCCATTTATGACCCATTTAAATATTAAATGGGTCATAAATGGGTCAGGCTTTCTTTTTCAATCACCTATAATGGGTTTAAAACTAAAAAGACTAAAAGAAAACCTGACCCATTTATGACCTATTTAAATATTAAATGGGTCATAAATGGGTAATGCATCCATTTTGACAAGTGTACTTGTAATTTTCTCAACTTGTGCGGATGGCTGAAATTCTAGTGTGGTTCCATCTATGTTTTAGGCTTTGTTTGCTTGTGTCTAAGAAAAACGGGGGAGGGAGGTTGGCTCATAAATTTTGCAAGGAACTGCTCATATATGTAGGAAATAGTGGAGGTTTGGAAATGAATGAAAAAATATATCAAATATTCTCTAAATGATATGCTGGATACAATCAATCATAATACACAAAAATTACGTAAAAATTTGTTTTTTTTTTCATTCGATCCGACTTGAATCACATTTTCTCTTGACACATGATTGGCATAATCTAATAAATCAACCCTATATAACAATTTCCCCAAGAAATATTGATCGCGTTTCTTTTCTGTTGCTTTAAAAGGAAGTGCATCAAATATGGCAACCTATGACATTTTGTTTTTCTGAAAGAAAATTGTATTTATTGCTAAAAAGTACATGAGAAGTACAAAGACTTTCATAGCAAGGCAAATTCAATAGAGCAAAGCCCAAAATATGACAAAATAAAGCCTAATCCAAAAATCAACGAGGATCAATAAACCACCATTAGGATTAAGCACACACTCATTCCAAAAGAACAAATTTGTCAAGAAATAATCGATCATTGGTCACTGGATCTCGTATCATTATGTGTTGACCACACGTCAAAAATTTCTTCTCTAGTAACTATGATATTGCCAATTAGTGGTGCGTGCCTAAATGATTGGCATAATCTATTAGATCAACCCTATTTAACAATTTTCCCAAGAAATATTGATCATTTTTTTTTCTGTCACTTTAGGAGGAAGTGGATCAAACATGCCAACCTATGACATTTTGTTTTTGCTGAAAGAACATTGTATTCATCGCTAAAAAATACATGAGAAGTACATTGTCGCAACCAAAAAATTTCTTTTCTCGTCCTAAGGGTGAAAGAAAATGTCTAAATAGGTTTAGGGGTATTGTTAATTTCAGACCGACGGCCCTTCATCAACTCGAGCTCTCCCAAGCTCATATCCCGCGTGACATTGGATGTTCATAAAAATCTTCAAATAAGGAGTCGCCACTAGTCTATTGGGGTTGACTAGGAATCAAGTAAGGCATGGGAGCGTACCTCACTTTCTACGTAACCAGAGAGTTTAGGATCGGGGACTTAATTATGCTAATCATGCGACTAACGCCCTTTCGGTACCTAACTTAATTGTGTATTAATAAGGTCATGGCAACCTATTCGAGAAATCTAAGGTTTATCCTAACCATTCTAAAGTAAGGAAATAATATTCAAAATATCATCGCAAAATAAGACACGGAAAAATCCTAATATTGTCCCTAGAAAAAAGAAAGAGAAAAATATAACATAAACAAAAAAACAAAAAAAACCTATTGTAGAGCCCTAAAGGCTTATTCAGTTTTGGATTTTTTTTTCTTTTTTAGGAATTTTTGCAATTTTCTGATTTTTTTGAATTTTTTGTGAATTTTTTGTGAATTTTTTTAATTTTTTTAATATTTTCGAATTTTCCAAAATTAAACAAAACAGGCTTTCAATATTTTTAATATTTTTTGGCTTTTCTGAAAATTAAAAAAACCATTTATTAATGTTTTTGGAATTTTCTAATCTTTTCTAATTTTTATTGGAATTTTAAAAAAATTAATAATTTTTTGATGATTTTATGAATTTGAAAAAACATGTTATTAATTTTTAAGGATTTAAAAAAAATTGAGATTTTTAAAATATTTTTAATATTTTTTTTGAATTTTTGAATTTTTGGATTTTTTGAATTAATTTTTTTATTAAAAAAAAGTGATTCGGACTTGGTCAGGAGACCCAGCCCTACTAAACCGACCCGGACCCTATTGGTTCGGACTGGACTAGCGATCGGGCTTGCTGAACAGCCCGATCGAAATTTTTTTTTAAAAAAAAGGCCCATTAATAACAAAAATTAAAACAGCCCATTTCCTATTTCTATTTTCAGCCCAATCACTTTCATCCCACATCAAACGATTGGCTCGTATTCCCAATTAGGCTCAGTCGAAACCAGCCCAGCCCGGCCCCCTTCTTTTCCATTTTCGGCCTTTTCTCCTTTTCCCTTTTTTTTTTTTTTTTTCTTTTGGTCTTCTTCTTCGTTCCTCCTCTGCAACTCCTCCACCGCGCTACCGCCAACGCCACTGCAAGGCCTGCCCGTCCTAGCGCCGCCGGCCGCCATTGGCCGACATTCCGAGAGTCACCAGCGCACCCAAGCGCCTAGACCGACGCACCCAACCCAGGACAACCCACCAAAAAGCCAAGAAAACATCTAGGGCGGTGTGCGACAATGATATGATCACTTGCAACGTAGAAAAATCGAAAACCGAGCTCCGGTTGGAGATTGAGTTCGGTTTTCTCATTGAGGCATTTCATCGAACACCTAATGGGCACTACCAGATTCGAAGATTTCCGGCTCAACCGAGCCTCGAACACGCTCTAGGGGTCTTCGGACATAACATACAGGAATGCAGGAGCAAGATACAAAGGCGAAAAGGGTCGGAGCTCGCGCGAGCCGGTCGGCCGCAAGCTCCGGCCCAGCAAGTCCGAAACCGAGTGGGAGAGTAAAAGTGAACCTACCTGTTTAGCTTGAGGAAGATGCAGGGGATGTCGTCGGATGGGCTCGTGCATGGCCGAACTCCTCTTTCTCCCACTCTCGATCGTTGGGTTCACCTTCAGATGTCATCAGATGGGCTTGTGGGTGACTGAACTAGAAAAACAAGCCTTCTCCTCTCTATTTTTCCTTCCCTACTATCCTGTTTCTGGCGCCGGAGCTGAGGCATGGCAGAGGGTCGTTGGCGGCGGGTCAGGCGTGGCTGTCGGTGACTTTTCGCTCCCTTCGTTTGCTCCTCTCTTCCCCTTAGATCCCTCGCCCCGTTTTCTTCTCTATTCAGTCACTCTTTCTTGCTCGCATTTCTCTAGTTTCTTCTCTGCTCCAGCCACTCGAGCTCCCTCTCTCTAGCTAGAAAATTGTCATCCTTTCAGCCAGCCGTTTCCTCCCCTTCTGATTGGCCAGAATCCCGTCCGATTCTCCCTTTTCTCTGTCCCTCAGTTCCCTCCTCCCATCTCTTTCTTCTACTTCCCCAAAAACCAGAACCCAGCCCCCTGTCTCGCCAATTCTTCCTCTCTCTCTCTCTATAACCGAAAACCCCGCTGCCCTCTCTCCCCGTGACAGCACAGCAAAGGAAGATTCCTTTGCTGACGTCACGCTGGAGGGTGGTTGAACGACGTCGCCCCTCCCTTCTGCGTGCATGGAGAATGAAGGGAAAGAAGAAGAAGATAGGCTGGGCCGAAAATAGAGGGGAAAAGGGGCTGGGTCGAAAAGAAAGGAGAATAGGGCTGGGGAAAAAAAAAAAAAAAAGGGCTAGGCTGAGCCAGCCCACCCGAAAATTTTTAGAATTTTTTTTTTATATCAGAACTTTTTTATCTTTTCTATAAATTTATATATATTTATATATGCAAAATAAATGGGCATTTAAAACATGTAAACAAAAATTCGGGTGTCAACAACTGCCTCTCTTTGAAAGGGAGCTCGAAGAGGTTCATTTCAAAAACTAGGTAACACCCAAATTTTGCTGGCGAGCAATGAAAGCGCGAATTTATTTCATTCATTTTTTATCTTTTTTTTTTTTTTTAAGGTCTCACATCGTACGGACAGGTTTTGACCAAGTTAGTAAATTCTTACCGTGTAACAATGGGGTTCGACTAAGTTAGTGGAGTCTTACCGTGTAGCAATGGGTTTCAACTTAAAGGGAGATCTTACCGTGTAACAATGGTTTCGACTGGATTAGTAAAGTCTTACCGTGTAGCAACGGGTTTCGACTCGAAGGGAGGTCTTACCGTGTAACGATAGGCTTTGACCGAGAATGCATGGTTTAAGAAAGACCCATGAACCTTGTGAAAGTGCGGTTTAAGGATAGACCCACAAACCATGTTGTTTAAGAATAGACCCACAAACCCTTTGGAGATTGCATGGTTTCAGGTTGACCATGAACCTTTGTGAGAATTGTATGGTTTCATTAAGTGAACTTGTCAAATTCAACTTAAGCAAATGTTATTAGAGACAATATCAAAAAAATGCATTGGCAATATTGTAGCATTAATTTGCATAAGCAAATCAAGCTAAGTCCGATCACATTGAAAACATTTGATGTCTTTTCGTATCATGTACCGCAAAATTATCATCAAGCTTGGAAGGTATCATTAATCATCAAATCCCTTTAAGAGAAAAATTATGTCAGAATGATCATACTCATCAAAGAGGTTTATTAAGCATGCCAAGCAAGAGCTCCTTAGTTAGAAATGGCTTATCAAATGATCTCAATAAGGGCTATTTGATCCCACCCATTCATGTGGGAAGTGATTTGATCACTCAATCTACCTCACATTCCCAATGTCGAAGCATCTGAGAATAATTCACAATAAGTACATATTGACCAATCCAAAAAGTCTTTCAAAATGACTGTAATGCAGGCTTGGTTATGGTTTTAACAATGGATAAGCATCATTGGTCATGAAATGAAACAATTATCTGCTAACATCTTCGCTAGGTTTACAAGTCAAGTAACCTTAACATGGAATGAGACAACCTTGCCCCCACTTCTTCGAGCGGTAGCTTCTTTAGAAAATCCTTATTCTCACTTGAATCATCCCAATTTGAAGAAACTTCGGGAAGGGTTATAATGTTGGTTTGGTTAAGGCTCAAAAGGCTCATAACTTTTCACAAAAAGAGATTTGAAAGTTGCTGATTAACATGGCATCATTACCATATCACTCAATCTTTTCGAAAGCACTTGACTTTTGAAACCTGATTTGTCTCGAAAGTCCTTTGACTAATCAAATAAGAGCTTTGCCCTTCTCAATTTTTTCTTTGCATTTGCAATGATTTTTTTTTTATGCAAGCATTTTGAATTTGACAATTTTTTTCACATAGGATTTTTTTTTCACAGGCATTGGCTTTGCTTTTATTAGGCACACTGCTCTTTCATGCCCTTTAATTTTCATTGGACTTTTTCTCTTTTGAACTTTTTGAGCTTTTAGGACTTTCGAGATGCTTTCCGCATTTCCACGTAAATGCCAATGGCCTTGGTCAATTATGTGCCTTGCCCTAATATGGAGAGATAATCACCATTTGGGTTTCAGAAATGAATGATTAGGCTCAACTTGGTTTAAGCAAACGGTATCAGTGTTTGGGTAGAGAAATGAATGCTCTTCTTCACCTTGGGATATTTCAAGCTTTCATAAGAATTCACCTGAAGTTACCACAAAAAGGTTAATACAAGTGAAAGCAAAGAGGTCTTTCTCCTCTTTTCATCACATGATGTCAACCAAAACCTCCAAATTTATCCCATTGTGGGGTGGTTCTTGACAGGGGTATATTCTGATTTCTTCACATTTAAAGGCTTAAATGGGCTAATTATGGTCACCTGTGGTGTGTAAGATAGAGAAAAGAAATGCCTCTTTTCATTTTGGTCCATATACCAATTGCAAATGACTCATTTGTCCTCAAACGACATAGGTTTTTTTCCTTCGCTCAATTCTCACAGTGTTTAGAGGACATGTTTGGGAATTGATTGCCTTTTATCATCCTAAGCATTTCCTACTTAGCATGATTAACATCTCAATTTCATTTGGTCGAGATCATCTGAGTAGATTTATATCAGAGTGAGGAATTTTGATTCAAAGTGAATAACCTACCAACTTGAGGTTTTTTTTATTATTATTATTTTTTGTATCGCCGATTAGACATTTAATGATTACCTCGAAAAAGTCATGTGACCAACGACTCTTCTTGAAAGTCATCGGGGTCCTACAAATCAAAAACATATACGCAAATATGCATGAAGTGCGTGATATGCATGATATGCATGTTATGAACAATGTATGATCTAAGTGACTCGGATTGTATCAAAAAGGGCTCTAAGGCCTCCAGATTTCATTCATGGAAAGTATTTCTTCATTGAATCAGCATTTATAGTCTTTGGCAATTCCTGGCCATCCATCTCTACCAGAACTAACGCGCCACCAGGTAATATCTTCTTGATGACATATGGTCCTCCATAGTTCGGAGTGAACTTTCCACACAGGTCCAGTATGATAGATAAAACTTTCCTTAGCACAAGGTCACCTTCTTGGAAGTGTCTGGGTCTACTTTGCGATTAAAAGCTTTCGCAACTCGCTTCTGATAGCACCGACCATGACATAATGTAGTAAGTCTTTTCTCATCAATCATGTTCAGTTGTTCATATCTTTGCTGCATCCACTCAACTTCAGAGAGTTTACTTTGTGAGAGAACTCTCAATGAAGGGATTTCCACCTCTATTAGTAAGACAGCCTCCATACCATAAACTAGTGAGAATAGCGTTGCCTCGGTTGAAGTTTGTATTGAAGTTCGGTATGCTATTAATGCATAAGACAACCGTTCATGCCAGTCGCAATATGTAACATCCTGAAATTTGAGCCCTTTGAGGGGTGAATGAACATTAATTTTGCCAATGCATTGTTGGTTGATCTCACTCGAAACTGATCACTCTTGAGATACTGACCTTAAGGGGAAAGGCTAATGAGGACAAAACTCGTCCGACTAAAGAACTTGACCTGGGAAAACGACTCGATCGTGAGACTTGCGTTAGGACGATCTTGTAGATATGCAGGCCAATTCCAAGGACGAATGAAATCGATTTGCAGACATAACATAATGGGATAACGGGTGATTCCGTTTACTGTTATCGAGCCCGTGAGCGACCCTATGCCGATCTTTGGTAATCATGTGCTTTGAAATAAGAATCAATCTTTCGCAATTTCATGTAGTCAAGGACGTCCATGTGTCGAGAAGTCTTGAATGTGAATTTGCACGAGTCGGTTACGCATGAATCATCGAAGCCGCCTGTCAGTCTAAGTAGTACCAAAATGGCATTCGGGTGAAATTGACATGGCATGAGAATCTAAGATTGGACTTCAAATTTTTGGGAACATCCAGGACAGACTTTTGGACAATGCTTTTTCGACAGTCGACAATGCTAGTTTGGCAGAGTATTTGGAAAAGGGATTTTTGGACCGAGGAAACGAGCCTACGAGGATGTGGGCTGGGCAAGATCAGTGTGGGCCTCATGCCCAAGGTGAGACAGCTGCCATGGAAGGCCTGAGGCAAGCAACTGAGCCCGTTGGACCAAACCTGTCACGCCCCGACTCTCGAGCTCGCGGCAACCCCATTTCACTTGAGGTCTTAAAATACGACGTCCCAGGTACTGTCGTTGACCAATTCATTTTATCTTGTAATTAAGCACATGCGGAAACGAACAACTCCCAAACCAAACAACAGGGATAGCAACAACAGCAGCAGAGGAAAGACAAACACCATTTTATATATCTGAAGGTTAGCCGGCACACCAGCAAATACATACACGCCTTACTATAGGCGACAAGCTAAGGCCTACTCAAAAAGAGACCGGCCTAGCTAACCTAACACTGCACAAGTGCCTACTCGCTGGCCTCAAAGGAATCGCTCTCTTCGATCCTCGGGTACTGCATCATCTAGGGCCTGAAAATGTTAACCACGACGGGTTGAGATAAACTCAGCAAGTTAAAGTCCTAAGCCTCGGTTAGGAACTTCGCTCGCCTCAGGAGTTTAACATACAACCTAATACAGCAATCAATGCAATACCACCTCAGAGAGAAAGACAGCAGAAGACAGTTTAATAAACAGGTGCAATCACAAGCGACCCTACCTGGCCTTGGCACACGCTACCTGCAGAAACTGTCAATCGCCTCACAACAATAGTAAGAGGCATGCAAATAATCAGAGCATTGCACCAAACTTTCTCATCTCAAAATCCACGCACATGCTCCGATTATTACGACCCTCTAGGCCACGGCACAACCTTATGGTTGGCGGTCAACTGGTCGTAAACCAGGCATCGTCCTCCCCCGTGAGGCACGGCGACGTCATGGGCTTTCCCCCACCGACGGCATTCCATAAGGAGCATGGGCCCGGCCTCAACCGCGACTCCGCATCTGACCACTGTCATGCGACCTAATGGTCACGGCACAACCCCGAAGGATTGGCGGTCATCCGGCTCAACCGGGCTATCAACTTTAATCTGACCATGCAACACATCAACAAACAGTTCATTCTTGTCTTTGCTTTTGCTTGGTCGTGAATGCAACATCGCTCATGCACTCATGCTCATGCGACATGCCATTTCAAATAACCCACGCAACATGTCATGCGGTATCACTCGACAATTCCAAAATTCCAAATTCCACCAATCAACAATCACGTACATTCCCTAATTCTCGGGAATAACTCAATAAGTCAAATACTTTCACTTCCACTCGGTCTTCAATCATGCATTTCATCAATATTCACAAGTATAATTAACAATCGGCACTTCAATAAATCATAACAACCAAGAACACATCAAAATAAGCCAAAAATTAGCTTCTGCATGAACAGTGCCGTGAACAGTAATCCGTGTACAGTAATTCGTCCGAAATTAAATAAATAAATAAAAATAAATATACTTAACCATGGTTACTAAATTTAACCTAACTAGGGTTAATTAACTCAACCATGATTAATAATTAACCATAGTTACTTTAGAAACTAACCCTAGTTACTTTAATTAATTAACCTTAGTTACTTTAATACTAACTATGGTCAATTAACTAACCCTAGTCAGAATTAATTAACCAGAATAATTAACAATCAACCTTAATTAATCACAAATACACAAATACACTAATTAACCCCTAAGCAAGATTAACCCCTAAACAAGGATTAACTTACTTGGATCGAAAATCCGGCGACACCGGCGCGTAGAGGGGAATGAGGGCTACGAGGGGTAAGCTCGGGGATGGCAACGGACGACAAACGGTGGCCGAAACGGGTCAAAACAGCCCGGAATCACTGTTCACGCGAAACCGGTGCAGCTGAGCGGAAAAGGCCGAAACGGGCGGCTAACGGCGACCAGCGGTGACCGGGGGTGCGTGGCTGGCTTCCTAACTTCCAGGACTACACTTTGGGCGGTTGCGGCGGCTCCGGTGATGGCAACAAGGCTGTTTTTGGACTGGAAAACAGCATGGACAGCAAGAACACCAGAAATGGAAGAGAAAAGGAAGGGAGAGGGAGAGAAAGTGAGGGCTGGCTGGTGCACGAATTTTGGGGGAGAAAGAGGAGAGAGAAGAGGCTGCTGAAGGCTTGGATAAGGCCAAGGCAAGTGGGCAAGCCACTTGCTTGAAGAGCCAATCAAAAACAACCAATAACAAAGCATAAACAAAGCCCACTTGGGCACAAAAGCAAAAGGCCAAAAGAGAGAAGCCCATGGGCTGGAAATGGAGGGGAACTTGGGCCAACTTGGGCCCCTCTTGGGCTGGGCTGAATGGGTGCAAGGCCCATTGGGCCGCCGGTCTTGGGCCGGCCCACCCGCGGGCCCGAAACCCGGTCCAATTTTTCCTTTTTCCGACACTTTCGTGTCCAACGGAAAATTCCAAAATAAATGAGGCGACGTCCAAATATTTAATCTTGACATCACTGAGAAGTCGGTTCCCAAAATCGGATTAAAAATCGAGGCTAAATTGAGTCAATTGCGACCGTAGTACAATTTGGATTATCGGGCGCCCTTTTTGGGCTTTCCTCACATTTGACCCATGGTCAACCATTCTTTGAACCATGTTTACGCCAATTCTCGAGTCAGGGACGTCCCTCGATTGTCGTGTGATCCCGGGGGCTCAATTGATAATCTCGAGTACCAGATAAAAAGGATTCGGTTTACCGTCGTTTGTAGTTCGTATCGAAGTCGTGCGGAAATCACCCGTAGATCGACTTCGTACTTCTGCCGAATCGATTTATTTCTATTTCCTTAATAGTCTAGTACTTAGAGGATATCGTTCCTGCCCAGGTCCTCATGGTCAAAGGATTCGTTCCTGATCGAAATTGCGAGTCGAACGCGAATCATTTCCTATCGACGCCTCTCTGTAATCCATTATCCCACGAACACACAGTTCGGAAAATTTGTACTGACCAGGCCTTCGACTAATATTGCCCTTATATAAAATCCTAAATGAGGTCGATTTTCAGGATGTTACATTGGGCAAACCCGCGTCTTGTCGAAGCAGTGGTGATCCATCTGGACCGCCGCCTCGGACCTCGTCTTCTCCTGCTCCTGGAAGGACGCCCCGTCTGTAGACAGCATCTTGACACTCTACGCGTCACCTAAGGTGAGGAAGCTCCACGTAGATATCGATTTTCTCGACTATTGCGCGCCTGAGCTCAGTCCGTGGCTCCGTTTTGCTGTCGACTGCCGTGTCGAGGACCTCTCTGTCAATGTGACTAAGAGGTCATGCGAGATGGCCGGCCATTTTGTGGTACTGCCACTCTTCAATGGTGAACCAGCATTTAAGGCTCTGTAGCTTCCCATTTAGTAGGAGTGTAACTTGGAGTAATCTCAAGTCCCTGTCCATTTTGCCGCGCCTTTTAAACTCGAGCGGCGACTCTACCTCGGATCACGAAATCAATCTTTTGTCGACCTCTAATGCTTTGTGGACCTGATCAATGGTTCTTTCATATTCATTCAGACAATTGGGTCTAGATAAGCTTAAGTGGGCTTTCATGAGTGGGCTTGAGCTTGAGAAAGAAATTGTCTATCTGTAAGTAACTTCTCTAAAATAATTCTTTAGTGAAAACCATATTGTTGATCATGTATGGCATCTCATGAGCTTGAAAAATAACAGAATTGCTTTCAATCACATCTCAAATTACATTGGCTCCAACGCGAGAAATCGAGCCAGAACCTAGGATAGACATCTTAAAAACCTTCAAGTGCTCCGTGACCATTGCTAGCAAATCCTTCTCCGGATTCCACTCATGCCATCCTCATCTTCCAATTGGAAGAAATTGAGCCAAAACCTCACAGAACCAAATTGGAAAACAATTGAATCGACCGGCCCATTACATCGTAGAAAGAATGCCCGAACAGGAGCTGAACTTGAGAAGCCGAAGCGGTTCGTCGGAACTTGAAGCTGAAACGAAAGCACGTGCCGGAGACCCCTCCTTTGTTAGTCTCCATCAAGCAGCCCGAAAACCGCATCGACCAGCTCTACCGGAACAGAGCTGGTACACTTGGTCTGCTGGAACGAGGACCTTCCTTTTTGTTTTTTTTTAATCGAAATTTGAAATAATTATCGGATCCCTCTCTTCCTTTTTTTAAGGACATGTTTAGCAATGGATGAATCTTTTGAATTAATAGGTTAACCCTCGTTCGGCTCTATTCCTCTTTCCTTTTCTCCATCCAGCTCTGTTTCTATTTTGTACTTTTCGTTTTTCGTACCAAATGGGTCGAGAATTCTATGGAACGCACATGATTGTCTACCGACCAGTTCCAAAAAGCATCAGACTTTGTTGTAATCTTCGTTATTCTAGTGGAAGAAAGCTTGTTGTATGCGTAAGCATTCAGGTGAATTGTTGATCATCTCCCAGATCTCTAACATCACAAGGAACAAGGAAGCTTCGGTAGTAGATTGTTAATAGTTAAACAAGGAAATGATCTTTTGGGATATTGAGTTTGTGAGACAGGACCAAGATTGGGAGTTTTTGCCATCTCTTTTATTGTATTATATTATTCCAAGAATTCTGTTGCTTCTCAGGATGCTTTTGTGTGGAACGATGAAAGAGATGGGATCTTTCTAGTAAAGTCTCACTACAAGCTGCTCGATAGGGAGGTTGGTGGTAGAACGAATTTTTCTTAAAAAGCGATTTGGAAAGTGAGGGTTCTGATTAGAGTCTATCTTTTTGCCCGGGAAGCAACTTGGGAATGAATCCTCACTTTAGATAACCTTCAACAAAGAGGCAAATGCTGGAGGCAGAATCCATGCGGCATCTCATCCTTCACTGGTCATGGACAAGAATGGTTTGGACAGTTTCCTATGCTCGCACCAAATTATCTTTGAGTTATTGGAGCTTTTATGGAGCAAGAACTCTGGGCTTGGCAGGGCATTCGTTTACCGCCATAAGAAAAGAAGGATCGACTCAATTCCTCTGTGTTTTTAGGCTCATTTGGAAGGAGCTGAACAAGAGAGCTTTTGATGGAGAGAAATCTTCCGTCTGTTGAAATTTGGCTTAGAGTTGTGCACTTTTGGTATGGTGGAGATTGCATATGGATGTAAATGCCTTGGTTAACATAGTCGATGATTTATCTTGTACTTGAGCTTGCTTTTGGTTTTGAGAGTTGTTCTGTACGTGGCTTTAATTTTTGGGCTCTATTCTTATATGTGTTTGCACCCCCTTGGTGTCTTATAGTTGAATTTTTGATCTATCTAAAGAAACTTACGCTTTTATGAGGATTTTTAAGTTATTCCAATTACACTTTATCACAATATCATATCTAATAATGTAGTTTCAAGTACAAACACTAACAAGTCACATACGGTTTTGTGCTAATCAGCATAACCATCATCCACATAGCATGATTTTATTGAGCACAAAAACACTCCATTAACTCACAGTTGCGGTACCTTTTCTGGTTTTTTTTATCGTGACAGAAGTCTCCTCCTAAAGTCAAGATCTAAAGAGTTCAAGAGAAATTTTGGATCCAAAGAGATACCAACACATTTCCAAAACAGAGCATACGATGGATACAAAGACCAGCATACAAAACTCATTTGAAGTGGTAAAATCCAAGTATTTAGGCAAGTAGATTACGGGCACCTAATACACATCTATTTCGCATGAGTCAGTAAACCATTTTCATTTACTATGACTTGACATCTTTAGCCTTACTCTGCCAAAAAAATAGTGGTTAGCTTTAAAAAAATGGCAATCTAATTGGAAAAATAGTTGGTAAAAAAGGAAATAAACTAATGCATCCCCACATCTAAGTACGTGAACAAATTGTTGTGAACAGAGGCTGTCATTACCAAGGTCAAGTATCACAAATGAGATTAACGTTGGCTCAATTCACTATCTTCCGAGCACCCGACAATTATTTTATTTGCTCACTTTCTTTTAATAACTGAGTTTTCATTCTCAATTTTAGCTTGTCGACAGTAATAATACCATAGGAAAGCAGAGTTTCACTTACTACATCGGGTCCAAAGAGTGGAATTGGCCATATAAATAAGTCTTAACTTCCCCTAGGCTCAAATATTGCTATTAGTAGGTAAAAAGAGTTGAATATGATTCATCGATACAAAGATTGACTCTTGCAATTATGAGGGATATATATTAAGATCAAAGCGGGCAACCAAGTTTTTCCTTTTAAAACTGAGAACATATCTCTATTCCTGTTAATTATAATGTAAATGCATACAAATTTCCATTTCCATATCTCTATGTACTGTATTCTAAAAGCTTAAACTTAGATCAGGTTCAAATTCAAACCAATGATCATCACCTATAATTTCTATTATATGCTCATAGTAGAGATTGCCGACTTGTTAAATCAGAATCAAATCAGATTTTACCTCACCCTTTCCAGCCACTTAATGTTAGTAATCTATATCATTGCATATGATAGGTTCGTATAAGAATTCAACATCAGGCTGTTTTGAAAGATATGGCAAACGTGTGAAGCATAACTTACTATAACAAATTCCTACATCCATTTGATCACCCTCCAAGACTATTCTAGGCGATGCTTAAAAGTCAATAATTTATCAGAGAGAAAGGGCAAATGCAAAGGTAATAACGTGCACCTGCAGATGATTGAGAACAACCAACTGAAGTTCTTTTCCAGCGCCAAAGACAACTTTTGATACACGCTTCATACCCTATCATTGAACTAACTGGCAGATTAAGATTATAAAAACAAGAACAGAAGTCCTATAGTGACATCAGAACTTAAAAAAGCCAGCCGTACCACTTCACCCAGAGAATTAACAAGAAACTGATGGACTGCAGGACTGGTCCTAGCACCACCTAGAAGACTCAAAAATTCCTCCTGAGGAGAAGAGTCAAGACCTAGATAAGCAAACAGAAGCAGTTAAATGAAGAACAATGAAAAGCCATCTACTACTTTGAATTAACAGGACCACTAACCATGGTCATTAATAAGGTTTGTTAACAGATCAAACTTCTCATGAAATATGTTCATGGCATCAGCCCACCGCTTGTGCATGACTGATAATGATGTTCGGACAACATGACGTAAATCTTCAATGTTGGAAGCCTGTTGAGCAACGTGATGAAGTTCATTTTTACCGTAGAAGGCAGGCAGAGATTGAGAATCAAAGGAGGCATTCGGCAGATAAAGATTCTCAGATATCCCTTCTCATTTGATTTGAGAATGCAAACAGTCCAGAAAATGTGTTTGGTAACACTTCAAAAACAGTCGATGAAAGGAAAACTATTATTAAAATCAAAATTAAGAACTGAAGACAACCTTTTAGCGTTCACATTCCACGTGCAACCATGGAGATTTGGAATAACTAAGCCTGTTTTCTTATTGTACGGTAGACAAGCAAATTCTCACAATTCTCATCGATTACAACATACATCAGTTTCACTCAACAAATTTTCTGAGATAAAACATTGAAAACAGTTTCTATAAAAATGAAAACAAAAAACGTTATCGAAAACTTAGCAGGCCTCTAATGGTAGAGAACAAAAATGACGTGTGAATCATGTGAAAATGTTCAAAATTTTGCAAAAGTAACTCCTACATTTTTGTCCCACCACTTTCAACATCTAAAGTACATTGATTTCTAGAGGTTTCTATGGAAAGGTAGTATGATACTTACAAGTCGGGTGAAAACCTTATTAAGCATGAACAAAATCATTCGGGCTTTGAAGTATGAGGCATCATGTTGTTCAACTTATGGTGACTCTTGAAAGTCAACTTGGGCATTTAAATTGTCAGAAGGAAAGTTCTTCAATCATGCAAAGTGTAGAGTTAATTCCAAGAAAAATGCCTCAAAATTGCTCCATGTTAACCATCAGTTTCATTTTAAGGATGACAATAATATCCTGAGTTAAAATGAATGTTACTTTCCATACAACCAAAGAAAATTGATACCTTTAAAACAAATACCAGTGCACATAAACAATCCTAATATAATCATAAAACGGAGTCCAATTACCATACAACCAAAGAAAATTGATACCTTTAAAACAAATACCAATGCACATGAACAATCCTAATATAATCATAAAACGGAGTCCAATTACTACTACATAAGCTTAAAAAAAAATTACAGAAGTTTTGCCTAAAATTTGAATAACACCAAATGCTAGTGCAATTTTACCTCTTTTTGGAATATTGAAGTATCAAGCGCTGTGCAATGAAAGCCATGCATACTATCTTCAACCGTTTGACCCCCTCTTGATTCAACAGTGTCTTCAACAAGTTATCCTGAGCATGCAACCATCAAATGACAAAGATCCTTGGATAAAGCCACCTAATGATAACAATTACATGCCAGTTAGCTTGCTCCGGTGAAACATCTAACATGATATCTGGAATAATCCAATCATATAGGAATAAAATTACAGTAGATACATTTGAAGTTTAGCAAACAGTCAGCATCTTACATTATCAAAATATTATCCAAGCGGTTCGACATTTACTGCGTATGGTTGTTTGACATTTTCATTGAAACATGTTTAGTTACCACTGATCTTTTGCGTGATAGTTTCTCTATTAAATTCCAATAACATGTTCATGAGAAGACAATGTATCTGATGACCAAAACTTACACGTCACAAAGTGAATGAAATTCTTCGTTGGTCACTAGAGCATTTTGAGCAAGAAACTATGGACAATCACAAACTCATTTATAACCCATAATAAATTTAGAAAATGACAATAAGCATGCCCGACATACATAAATAATTAAACATCTATCCACAGCTTGGTTTTGCTACGAAAGACAATTTTCATCACATTATTGTCTAAGATCAATGCAACTCATGAGAGGTGGAACTGTCATTTATTTGAGCCTTGCAAGAGCATATAAAATATTGTTTTGACTGGTGTTCTAGTTTTAAGGAGAAGAAGTTAAACAGTTACTTTTGAAAACATTCTTAGTAAATACATATACTCTCTCGTTTCTAATTAAATAATCTAAATCGAATACAAAATATAGTTGATTAATAAAAGCCCTGATCCTTCTACCCAGCTATAGTGATAACTACCCCTAATATCCATGGAATCAACCCCTTCAAAAGCATTCAAATAGTCTTAGGCACTCCTTCCACTTTCCAATCCCATAAAAATGTCACACGACGTGAAGTCCATAAGAGCAAGCAATCTAAAATAACTATAGCATGAGAAACAAAACGGTGATATGGGCCAAGAACATCACTGTGGGTCCAGTAATTTTTTGCTTCATTTAGTCTAGGTTCTTTTGCATAACTTGAAGTTTAACTTGATCCCCAAAGCTTCAGAAAAGTGTCTCTTAAGGTTTATTTGTAATTTGCGTTTCCTAATGCATGGGAAAACTAAAGAAAAGACAATTTACCATGAAATGAAGTTGAAATATATTGGAAGCTTAATTGGGAAGGAACATAAAATTAGTCACAGCAGAGCAAAAGGACCAACTATCATTAACCCATTAGTTGAAAAACATGGAGGCTCTTGAGAGGCAACTCTGGTGGTTAGTGTACCTTCCTCACGGAAGCATTCAGAGTTGGCAAATGGTGTCTCTGTCCTTGGTTGTTGTAGGAATATCACATTCATGTATATTATGGTGCACATGCATTACAACAATCACACAGCAAGAAGCAATAAGCAACTGATTATCAAACTGAAAATAACGAACTCAATAAAACAAAGCAGCTATACAAACACAGTGGAAACAGAGAGTCAAAAAAGTTTCAAAACTAAAATAACTACTGGAGATTGGAACTGTGTTATCTCTACAAGGTCAACTTGGAGATCAACCAAGCAACACAATATTCATTTTTAGGTCAGGTCAATGATGGAACTAGAAAACAGAGAGAAATGACAACTTAAGCAAAAAATGTAAACTTCATGGACAACAGCACAAGTGCAATATAGGTATCGATTCAAATTTTCTGAAGGCCTTTAAATGATCTTACCTCAAACAGACAACAGAGTATCTACTTCACATTACAACTTGGAAGGCCTTAAATTAGCGGTTGCACATTGTGGTTCCCCATAAACTTAGTATTCCTGCCATTGGCATCTTTTCAAATAAAAAAGAAAACCCAGAAGCTCAACATTGAATTAAATGAGCTACATCAATTTTCATAACAAGTGATTTCCTAATTTCATGTTTAATTTTCCATCTAAAATATCTCATCTTAAAGTAAAAAATAACTTGCTTTATGTATAGGACATAGATATTGGAATTGACTTTAGGTAGTCAACTGAGTCATGACATTATGATCAAATCACCACTGACAATTCACAAACTTGTTTGTAGATCAGAAAAACCTCCCATTAGGAAACTATATTCCACACTTATAGATCTGGTGATAGAAAGTGGACACTAGGAAGTCCATTTGGCAGAGTCCCAACAAGGAATTATAACTATAAGGATTACTCCATGTAACTAAATAGACAACTGATAGGAACCTATGACACTAATTAGAAAAATTCTCCAGCACCCATTTCTAGACTAATCAAATGTTTGTTGAGAAGTTCATCATGTTTCTAAATTTTCTAATAGTTGCACACCCTCAGAGAGAACTATCCACACACGGGCATGCATACATACATAGAGAACACTTTGCCCAACCAATGGTTGTATAGGCTCTCTCAATCTCCCTAAAAAAGAGCAGAAACTCGAGTCTAAAACAAAAGGAAATTCTGTACAGCAGGCTAACCCAAAAAGACACCAAATTCTCCTTTAGGTGCTTCAACTGCAGTATAGGCAGAAGGAGCACCCAAGACAAACAACAAAAGCTTTGGATAATTGTGCTATATCGAAGTCAAAGGTGTGATCTCTGAAGTGACCAATAGAAATGAAATCTAGAACTTCTACAAGAATTAACTTCACCTAGTATAGTTGTTTAATTAACTAGCCCATTCATTTCAGGCAATACTGATTTCTGCCATCATATCCCTTTTATTAATAAAGACAGATGTATGGAAGCAAGAAAGGAAAGAAGTACTCGTTGACTGAATCTAATAGACTATATTGCTAAACATTTGATCTAAACAGATAGGAGGCTTACAACATTTCCAATTGGAAAGACACCATGTATACTGAAACACAAAACGCCGTCTTTATCTCCACTGCAAAGGATATTAACACATTGCTTCAAAAATTTAAGAGCTCTACAAATGAATCTTGACCATCATCAATTAAACCAATTTCTCCAGGTACTAGTCCAGGCATATGAGGAACTCTTGGAGTTGGAGGGAAGAAATGAGTAATGCAATCTTCAAATGCCAAAGAGTTGCCAAAAGTGTCCAATGAAAAAAATGGATAATTATCTTTCCAATTGGAAAAATAGTGGTTGGCACGCTTGTTAGTTACAAGTGGTTGGAGTGCCAAACCCCAACCCAATTCCAACACCACTTTAATTTTTTTAAGGCTCGAAACTAGTCCAGACTAGTTGACAGGTTTGCGGGGTACCAACTGATAGGTACACCTGGTTACGGGTTGAACAGGGTCAATACCACTAGTTCTTGACCAATACTATTTTTGCTGGGAAAATAGTCTGGACAGGTCTTGTTCTCGGTTCAACTAGAGCCACTTCTTAAAACTTTGAAAAGAACATAAGTTGATAGAAAAGCACAACATTCTAGTTTTTCCCTTTTACCATCGATGTATTAAATAGTGAATTGACATGATCGGAACAGAATTCTAGATATCATGAATAAGAAATCAATATGCAAGCTTCGGATCCAAGAGTCACCTTCAATCGGTACAACTCCCAATTATTTGTGCAAGGGTTTTGGCAATATGCAAAAATTGATGGTCACTGGCCTATAGGATCGTCATTCCAGCATTCTCCCAGGTTTTCACAAGTATAATCATTCATCTCATTCAACAACATATCAATTTGATGTTCCTGTTTCCAACATACTATATTAGCTACATTTGCAAATTTGGACTTTGAAATGCGATATAACGAGTTTTTACCTTATATAGAGCCAAATCCACAAAACAGTGACTAGGAGGGATAAACAGCTAGATCCTTCCAAAGTGTCTTCCTTGCTTCACATTGGTTGAATCATTCGTAAATCCCCTCACTATTGCTATACAATTTGTTACATCTAAAAAAGACTCATCAGGTATATGGAAGGAAATATAATCTGAAGCAAAGTAGAGTTAGATAAAGAAATGAATAGCATGAAAAATAGTTGTACTCTGCAAATGGGGATCTCTGGATAATATATGTAGTTTCAGATTAAAGGTATATACCCCATAGAAGGATTGTGAATTGGGAATGTATATGGTGGATGCTAAAATTGATGTATGAGGGAATAGTGGCAATAATTCTCGCAAAGTATCCTTTTGAAATAGAGGAAAAAGGCATCTAGGCAACTTCATTGAAAATGTAAAGATCAAATTAGTTCCTAATCAGGAAACATGAGATACGATATATCTATGTTGAGGACAACCTCCCAAAGACAGCCCCCAACTCGCAATTGTTTCCTTTTCTCTCTCCTTCTCTCATTATAATCTCAAGTTTCTGGCCACTCAGGCAAGAGTAAGAACATTTATGAATGGAAAAAGTAGACATAGCATTAATTTGAAGAATTTACAATGAAAGAGCAATAAACAACACATTCAAGTAAGAGCTTCTATACACGAATGAGATTCTATTACATTTCAGCTTTCTAATTGTTTTGCTAATACCTGCATTCCATTTGTTAACATTCCTTCGCAAGTGTCCTTTGCAAATATTTGGTGTCCCCAAACCCTCCAAACTGCAGTAAATCTCTGACTCTTTGCATTGTTTCTCTGAGACAATAATCAAGGTAAGACATCTTACTAACTTGACAAGATATATCAAGGGAGAAAATATTAAGGCTATTGGATTGTGAAATAAGATTCTTAGTTGGAAACTTAACTACAAACAAAGTATTACAAATAACATGTAAGATATGAAGAATGAAATATTGTTTGTTAAGAATCAAGATCAAGAAAAAGAAAGCTAGATTGGTAAGATAACATTTATTATGTATTATATAAATACAAATTCTCTTCTGAGCAAAATGTAGTCCATGAAGTGGATGGTGGTTAAGAAATTTGTAGACGCCTCAAAGAAGCAGAAACGCAGCAGCATCGACCAAATTCATAGCCATCTTACTCATGACCAAATATCTATAGCTTAATCATATAACCAGTTATTTATGAACTTTTCCACCCAAAAGCATAATTAAAGCACATATGAATTCTATCATTTAGGAGTCACCTATACCATAGCCTTTTTGATTTGACTAAACTGAACATATTTGGATTTGAGCATTTAAAATAAACTATTAATTTGGTTAAAATGAGCACGTCATAGATGACTAGTTCTATTGACACCATGTGCTTAAAGTGTAAATCCTGACAATAAGCTTGACCTCCGCAAATGCTATGCTGAAATTTGTCATTGACATTTGAAACATTTTCAATCATCAATGACAAATCAGCAGTTTGGTGACAATTTCCTATCCTACAAGAGAATGCAATTAAGCACATCAATTAGATTCAAGTCCTAAAGTGTATGAATCTGTTATATAATGATATGTGAAACGAATAATTCATTAAGGCTATTCATCTCTTCTCATTTACTGACCTATTTAACAAATGGGGAATGTTCAATGATCTAATAAGATCCGTTAAGCTTATCCTACTCAGAGTGACCTATCTAACAGTCCACATTAACTTGTCATCGGCAAACATGACCAGTAAACATGGATTACCATCTCTATTAGCAGCTAAATGTTCATTTAGCAAGCTTGCTATTTGCATGGCATCATGCAGCTTTTGAGCAATTCAGAATATTTCTCAAAAGAGATCAGAAAAGAACACATTTTGATGATAAAGGATTCTTGCAGAAGGAATTTCTTGTTGAGAAGTAATGAGGGTAATGTTACAACAATAGCATGGAAAACTTACTTCTACATCATGCAGTGAAACTATACCATCTTCAAGTCCCAAGACAACGACCTTGCCATCAGGACCTCAGCATAATGATGTTATACATCAACCTGAAGTAGATTAGAATAATTAAGAGAAGCCAGTATTCACGACACAAAATGAATGTGCAAAGAACCATTTCCGTTACCGGCATGATAAGCAAAACCATTTTGCCAAAGCACACATTATCTTTAATGAACACCTCCCCTAGATTCCTTGAATTCAAGTAAGAAAACAATAATAACACTATCAATTAGGAAATAATAATGACAAGATCAAAAATTTTGAAAGATATTGCAAGTAGGAAATTCAAATGAAAATTAGGTAGTAAATCTCAAAAGAGCAAAGGTAACTAACCTCCTTTGTATACCTCCGTCAGAAAATGTGGATCATTGCCATTATATCAACTAATCCGAGTCGTTTGTAAAGTCTACTTCAAATCCTATCATATCGCCATTTGTATCGTCTAATTCAAATACTGTCATATCGCCATTTGAAATCTCATTATATTCATCAATCCAAGTTCCAGGTAATTTCGGAATTTTCTTGAGTGACTTGCATCCAATGATATTCAATATTTCCAAAAACTCTAACCTATCAAGCCCTTGAATTTCAACCAAGTTTTCACATTCGTTAACTTCTATTATCTCCAGACTCATGGATTTTGGAACAAGCAACCTTCCAATTGAAGTGCAATTAGAGATATCCAATCTCTCCAAAAATTCCAAATTATCAAGGCCTCGAATTTCGCCTAAGTTTTCACAGCCTCTAGCATAAAATCCCTTTAGCCTCTTGAATTTTGTAAGGTCTAGCCTTTCAATTAAATTGCACTTAGAGATTTCTAGCGTTTCCAAATACTCCGACCAATCGACGCCTTGAATTTCGGCTAAGTTTTAGCAGCTTCTAGCTATTAATTTCTTTAGCCTCCAGGATTTTGGACGGTCTAGCCTTCCAATTGAAGTGCACCCTTAAATATCTAGCCTTTCCAAATACTCCAACCTATCGAGGCATTCAATTTCAGCTAAAATATTGCAGCCTCCAGCTTTTAATTTCTTCAGCCTCCCGGATTTTGGAAGTACTAGCCTTCCAATTGAAGTGCACCCTTTGATATTTAGCCTTTCCAAATACTCCCACCTATCGAGGCCTTAAATTTCAGCTAAGTTTTCGTAGCCTCCAACTTCTAATTCCTCTAGCCTCCCGGATTTTGGAAGGTCTAGCCTTCCAATTGAAGTGCACCCTTCAATATCTAGCCTTTCCAAATACTCCAACCTATCGAGGCCTTCAATTTCGGCTAAGTTTTAGTAACCTCCAGCTTTTAATTACTTCAGTCTCCCGGATTTTGGAAGGTCTAGCCTTCCAATTGAAGTGCACCCATCGATATTTTCCAAATAGTCCAACCTATTGAGGCCTTCAATTTCGGCTAAGTTTTCGAAGACTCCAACTTCTAATTCCTCCAACCTCCTAGATTTTGGAAGGTCTAGCCTTCCAATTGAAATGCACCCTTCGATATTTGGCATTTCCAAATACTCCAACCTATCGAGGCCTTCAATTTCGGCTAAGTTTTCGCAGCCTCCAACTTATAATTCCTTCAGCCTCTTGGATTTTGGAAGGTCTAGCCGTCCAATTGAAGTGCAGCCTTCGATACCGAGCCTATCCAAATACTCCAAACTATCAAGGCCTTCAATTTCGCCTAAGTTTTCGCAGCCTCTGACTTCTAATTTCTTCAGCCTCCCGAATTTTGGAAGGTTTAGCCTTCCAATTGAAGTGCACCCTTTGATATTTAGCCTTTCCAAATACTCCAACCTATCGAGGCCTTCAATTTCGGCTAAGTTTTCGCAACCTCCAGCTTTTAATTCCACCAGCCTCCCGGATTTTGGAAGGTCTAGCCTTCCAATTGAAGTGCACCCTTCGATATTTGGCCTTTCCAAATACTCCAACCTATCGAGGCCTTCAATTTCGACTAAGTTTTTGCAGCCTCCAGCTTTTAATTCCTCTAGCCTCCCGAATTTTGGAAGGTCTAGCTTTCCAATTGAAGTGCACCCTTCGATAACTAGTCTTTCCAAATACTCCAACCTATCGAGACCTTCAATTTCGGCCAAGTTTTTGCAGCCTCCAACTTCTAATTCCATCAGCCTCCCGGATTTTGGAAGGTCTAGCCTTCCAATTGAAGTGCACCCATCGATATTTAGCCTTTCCAAATGCTCCAACCTACCAAGGCCTTCAATTTCGGCTAAGTTTTCGTAGCCTCCAACTTCTAATTCCTCCAGCCTCCCAAATTTTGGAAGGTCTAGCCTTCCAATTGAAGTGCACCATTCGATATTTAACCTTTCCAAATACTACAACCTATCGAGGCCTTCAATTTCGGCAAAGCTTTCGCAGACTCCAACTTCTCATTCCTCCAACCTCCCGGATTTTGGAAGGTCTAGCCTTCCAATTGAAGTGCACCCTCGGATATCTAGCCTTTCCAAATACTCCAACCTATCGAGGCCTTCAATTTCGACTAAGTTTTTGCAGCCTCCAACTTCTAATTCCTTCAGTCTCCCGGATTTTGGAAGATCTAGCCCTCCAATTGAAGTGCACCCATCGATATTTAGCCTTTCCAAATGCTCCAACCTACCAAGGCCTTCAATTTCGGCTAAGTTTTCGTAGCCTCCAACTTCTAATTCCTCCAGCCTCCCAAATTTTGGAAGGTCTAGCCTTCCAATTGAAGTGCACCATTCGATATTTAACCTTTCCAAATACTACAACCTATCGAGGCCTTCAATTTCGGCAAAGCTTTCGCAGACTCCAACTTCTCATTCCTCCAACCTCCCGGATTTTGGAAGGTCTAGCCTTCCAATTGAAGTGCACCCTCGGATATCTAGCCTTTCCAAATACTCCAACCTATCGAGGCCTTCAATTTCGACTAAGTTTTTGCAGCCTCCAACTTCTAATTCCTTCAGTCTCCCGGATTTTGGAAGATCTAGCCCTCCAATTGAAGTGCACCCTTCGATATCTAGCCTTTCCAAATACTCCAACCTATCGAGGCCTTCAATTTTGGCTAAGTTTTCGCAGCCTCCAGCTTTTAATTCTTTCAGCCTCCTGGATTTTGGAAGGTCTAGCCTTCCAATTGAAGTGCACCCTTCGATATTTAACATTTCCAAATACTCCAACCTATCGAGGCCTTCAATTTCGGTTAAATTTTTGCAACCTCCAGCTTCTAATTCCTTCAGCCTCCCGGATTTTGGAAGGTATAGCCTTCCAATTGAAGTGCAGCCTTCGATATCTAGCCTTTCCAAATACTCCAACCTATCAAGGCCATCAATTTCAGCTAAGTTTTCGCAGCCTCCAGCTTTTAATTCCTCCAGCCTCCCGGATTTTGGAAGGTCTAGCCTTCCAATTGAAGTGCACCCTTCGATATTTAGCCTTTCCAAATACTCCAACCTATCCAGGCCTTCAATTTTGGCTAAGTTTTCGCAGCCTCCAACTTCGAATTCCTTTAACCTCCCAAATTTTGGAAGGTCTAGCCTTCCAATTGAAGTGCACCATTTGATCTCTAGCCTTTCCAAACTATCGAGGCATTCAATTTCAGCTAAGTTTTCGCAGCCTCCGACTTCTATTTCTTTCAGACTCCCGAAATTTGGAAGGTTTAGCCTTCCAATTGAAGTGCACCATTTGATATCTAGTCTTTCCAAATACTCCAACCTATCGAGGCCTTCAATTTCGGCTAAGTTTTCGCAGCCTCTAGCTTTTAACTCCATCAGCCTCCCGGATTTTGGAAGGTCTAGCCTTCCAATTGAAGTGCACCCTTCCATATTTAGCCATTCCAAATACTCCAACCTATCGAGGCCTTCAATTTCGGTTAAATTTTTGCAACCTCCAGCTTCTAATTCCTTCAGCCTCCCGGATTTTGGAAGGTATAGCCTTCCAATTGAAGTGCACCCTTCGATATCTAGCCTTTCCAAATACTCCAACCTATCGAGGCCTTCAATTTCGGCTAAGTTTTCGCAGCCTCCAACTTCGAATTCCTTTAACCTCCCGAATTTTCGAAGGTCTAGCCTTCCAATTGAAGTGCACCATTTGATCTCTAGCCTTTCCAAACTATCGAGGCATTCAATTTCAGCTAAGTTTTCGTAGCCTCCGACTTCTATTTCTTTCAGACTCCCGAATTTTGGAAGGTCTAGCCTTCCAATTGAAGTGCACCATTTGATATCTAGTCTTTCCAAATACTCCAACCTATCGAGGCCTTCAATTTTGGCTAAGTTTTCGCAGCCTCCAGCTTTTAACTCCATCAGCCTCCCGGATTTTGGAAGGTCTAGCCTTCCAATTGAAGTGCACCCTTCGATATTTAGCCATTCCAAATACTCTAACCTATCGAGGCCTTCAATTTTGGCTAAGTTTTCGCAGCCTCCAGCTTTTAACTCCATCAGCCTCCCGGATTTTGGAAGGTCTAGCCTTCCAATTGAAGTGCACCCTTCGATATTTAGCCATTCCAAATACTCCAACCTATCGAGGCCTTCAATTTCGGCTAAGTTTTCGCAACCTCCAGCTTTTAATTCCTTTAGCCTCCCGAATTTCGGAAGGTCTAGCCTTCCAATTAAAGTGCACCCTTCGATATTTAGCCTTTTCAAATACTCCAACCTATCGAGGCCTTCAATTTCGGCTAAGTTTTCGCAGCCTGCAACTTTTAATTCCTCTAGCTTCCCGGATTTTGAAAGGTCTAGCCTTCCAATTGAAGTGCACCCTTCAATATGTAGCCTTTCCAAATACTCCAACCTATCGAGGCCTTCAATTTCGGCTAAGTTTTCGCAACCACAAGCTTGTAATTCCTTCAACCTCCCTGATTTTGGAAGGTCTAGCCTTCCAATTGAAGTGCACCATTCGATATCTAGTGTTTCCAAATACTCCAACCTATCGAGGCCTTCAATTTCGGCTAAGTTTTCGCAGCCTGCAGCTTTTAATTCCTCCAGCGTCCCAGATTTTGAAAGGTCTAGCCTTCCAATTGAAGTGCACCCTTGGATATCTAGCCTTTCCAAATACTCCAACCTATCGAGGCCTTCAATTTCAGCTAAGTTTTCACAGCCACTAGCTTGTAATTCCTTCAGCCTCCCTGATTTTGGAAGGTCTAGCCTTCCAATTGAAGTGCACCATTCGATATCTAGTCTTTCCAAATACTCCAACCTATCGAGGCCTTCAATTTCAGCTAAGTTTTCGCAGCCTCCAGCTTTTAATTCCATCAGCCTCCCGGAATTTGGAAGGTCTAGCCTTCCACTTGAAGTGCACCATTTGATCTCTAGCCTTTCTAAACTATCGAGGCATTCAATTTCAGCTAAGTTTTCGCAGCCTCCGACTTCTAATTCCTTCAACCTCCCGAATTTTGGAAGGTCTAGCCTTCCAATTGAAGTGCACCCTTCGATATTTAGCCTTTCCAAATACTCCAACCTATCGAGGCCTTCAATTTCGGCTAAATTTTTGCAGTATTTAACTTTTAATATCTTTAGCCTCCCGAATTTTGGAAGGTCTAGCCTTCCAATTGAAGTGCACCAATCAATATCTAGCCAATCTAAACTATCGAGGCCTTCAATTTCTGCTAAGTTTTTGCAATGTCCAACTTTTAATTGCTTCAGGCTCCCGAATTTTGGAAGGTCTAGCCTTCCAATTGAAGTGCACCATTGGATATTTAGCCGTTCCAAATACTCCAACCTATCGAGGCCTTCAATTTCGGCTAAATTTCCGCAGCCTCCAGCTTTTAATTCCCTTAGCCTCCCGGATTTTGGAAGGTCTAGCCTTCCAATTGAAGTGCACCCTTCGATATTTAGCCTTTCCAAATACTCCAACCTATCGAGGCCTTCAATTTCGGCTAAGTTTTCGCAACTTCCAACCTTTAAATCCTTAAGCCTCCTGAGTTTTGGAAGGTCTAGCCTTTCAATTGAAGTGCACCCTTCGATATCTAGCCTTTCCAAATACTCCAACCTATCGAGGCCTTCAATTTCGGCTAAGTTTTCGCAGCCTCCAGCTTTTAATTCCATCAGCCTCCCGGATTTTGGAAGGTCTAGCCTTCCAATTGAAGTGCACCATTTGATCTCTAGCCTTTCTAAACTATCGAGGCATTCAATTTCAGCTAAGTTTTCGCAGCCTCCGACTTCTAATTCCTTCAACCTCCCGAATTTTGGAAGGTCTAGCCTTCCAATTGAAGTGCACCCTTTGATATTTAGCCTTTCCAAATACTCCAACCTATCGAGGCCTTCAATTTCAGCTAAATTTTTGCAGTATTTAACTTTTAATATCTTCAGCCTCCCGAATTTTGGAAGGTCTAGCCTTCCAATTGAAGTGCACCAATCGATATCTAGCCAATCTAAACTATCGAGGCCTTCAATATCTGCTAAGTTTTTGCAATGTCCAACTTTTAATTGCTTCAGGCTCCCGGATTTTGGAAGGTCTAGCCTTCCAATTGAAGTGCACCATTGGATATTTAGCCATTCCAAATACCCCAACCTATCGAGGCCTTCAATTTCGGCTAATTTTCCGCAGCGTCCAGCTTTTAATTCCCTTAGCCTCCCGGATTTTGGAAGGTCTAGCCTTCCAATTGAAGTGCACCCTTCGATATTTAGCCTTTCCAAATACTCCAACCTATCGAGGCCTTCAATTTTGGCTAAGTTTTCGCAACTTCCAACCTTTAAATCCTTAAGCCTGCTGAGTTTTGGAAGGTCTAGCCTTTCAATTGAAGTGCACCCTTCGATATCTAGCCTTTCCAAATACTCCAGCCTATTGAGGCCTTCAATTTCGACTAAGTTTTCGCAGCTTCCAACTTCTAATTCCTCCAGCCTCCTGGATTTGGGAAGGTCCAGCCTTCCAATTGAAGTGCACCCTTCGATATCTAGCATTTCCAAATACTCCAACCTATCGAGACCTTCAATTTCGGCTAAGTTTTCGCAGCCTCCAGCTTTTAATTCCATTAGCCTCCCGGATTTTGGAAGGTCTAGCCTTCCAATTGAAGTGCACCATTGGATATTTAGCCGTTCCAAATACTCCAACCTATCGAGGCCTTCAATTTCGGCTAAATTTCCGCAGCGTCCAGCTTTTAATTCCTTTAGCCTCCCGGATTTTGGAAGGTCTAACCTTCCAATTGAAGTGCACCCTTCGATATTTAGCCTTTCCAAATACTCCAACCTATCGAGGCCTTCAATTTCGGCTAAGTTTTTGCAGTTACTAGCTTGTAATTTCTTCAGCCTCCTTGATTTTGGAAGGTCTAGCCTTCCAATTGAAGTGCACCATTCGATAACTAGCCTTTCCAAATACTTCAACCTATCGAGGCCTTCAATTTCGGCTAAGTTTTTACAGCCTCCAACTTCTAATTCCTTCAACCTCCTGGATTTTGGAAGATCTAGCACTCCAATTGAATTGCACCCTTCGATATCTAGCCTTTCCAAATACTCCAACCTATCGAGACCTTCAATTTTGGCTAAGTTTTCACAGCCTCCAGCTTTTAATTCCTCTAGCCTCCCGGATTTTGGAAGGTCTAGCCTTCCAATTGAAGTGCACCCTTCGATATCTAGCCTTTTCAAATACTCCAACCTATCAAGACCTTCAATTTCGGCTAAGTTTTCGCAGCCTCCAGCTTTTAATTCCACTAGCCTCCCGGATTTTGGAAGGTCTAGCCTTCCAATTAAAGTGCACCATTGGATATTTAGCCGTTCCAAATACTCCAACCTATCGAGGCCTTCAATTTCGACTAAATTTCCGCAGCCTCCAGCTTTTAATTCCTTTAGCCTCCCGGATTTTGGAAGGTCTAGCCTTCCAATTGAAGTGCACCCTTCGATATTTAGCCTTTCCAAATACTCCAACCTATCAAGGCCTTCAATTTCGACTAAGTTTTCGCAACTTCCAACTTCTAATTCCTCTAGCCTCCCGGATTTGGGAAGGTCTAGCCTTCCAATTGAAGTGCACCATTCGATAACTAGCCTTTCCAAATACTCCAACCTATTGAGGCCTTCAATTTCGGCTAAGTTTTTGCAGCATTTAACTTTTAATATCTTTAGCCTCCCGGATTTTGGAAGGTCTAGCCTTCCAATTGAAGTGCACCAATCGATATCTAGCCAATCTAAACTATCGAGGCCTTCAATTTCTGCTAAGTTTTTGCAATGTCCAACTTTTAATTGCTTCAGGCTCCTGGATTTTGGAAGGTCTAGCCTTCCAATTAAAGTGCACCATTGGATATTTAGCCGTTCCAAATACTCCAACCTATCGAGGCCTTCAATTTCGGCTAAATTTCTGCAGCCTCCAGCTTTTAATTCCTTTAGCCTCCCGGATTTTGGAAGGTCTAGCCTTCCAATTGAAGTGCACCATTCGATATTTAGCCTTTCCAAATACTCCAACCTATCAAGGCCTTCAATTTCGGCTAAGTTTTCGTAACTTCCAACTTCTAATTCCTCTAGCCTCCCAGATTTGGGAAGGTCTAGCCTTCCAATTGAAGTGCACCATTCGATAACTAGCCTTTCCAAATACTCCAACCTATCGAGGCCTTCAATTTCGGCTAAGTTTTGGCAATTGTTAACTTCTAATTCCTTCAGCCTCCCAAATTTTGGAAGGTCTAGCCTTCCAATTGAAGTGTACCCTTTGATATCTAGCCTTTCCAAATACTCCAACCTATCGAGGCCTTCAATTTTGACTAAGTTTCCGCAGCCTTTAACTTCTAATTCCTTCAGTCTCCCGAATTTTGGAAGGTCGAGCTTTCCAAATGAAGTGCAGTATTCGATATCTAGTCTTTCCAAATACTCCAACCTATCGAGGCCTTCAATTTCGGCTAAGTTTTCGCAATTTCCAATTTCTAATTCCTTCAGCCTCCTAGATTTTGGAAGGTCTAGCCTTCCAATTGAAGTGCACCAATGGATATCTAGCCTTTCCAAACTATCGAGGCCTTCAATTTCAACTAAGTTCCTGCAACATTCAACTTCTAATTCCTTCAGCCTCCCGAATTTTGGAAGGTCTAGCCTTCCAATTGAAGTGCACCATTCGATATCTAGTCTTTGCAAATACTCCAACCTATCAAGGCCTTCAATTTTGGCTAAGTTTCTGCAACCTTTAACTTCTAATTCCTTCAGCCTCCCGAATTTTGGAAGGTCTAACTTTCGAATTGAAGTGCAGTGTTCGATATCTAGTCTTTCCAAATACTCCAACATATCGAGGCCTTCAATTTTGGCTAAGTTTCTGCAGTCTCCAACTTCTAATTCCTTCAGCCTCCCGAATTTTGGAAGGTCTAGCCTTCCAATTGAAGTGCACCATTCGATATCTAGTCTTTGCAAATACTCCAACCTATCAAGGCCTTTAATTTTGGCTAAGTTTCTGCAACCTTTAACTTCTAATTCCTTCAGCCTCCCGAATTTTGGAAGGTCTAACTTTCGAATTGAAGTGCAGTGTTCGATATCTAGTCTTTCCAAATACTCCAACATATCGAGGCCTTCAATTTTGGCTAAGTTTCTGCAGTCTCCAACTTCTAATTCCTTCAGCCTCCCGAATTTTGGAAGGTCTAGCCTTCCAATTGAAGTGCACCATTCGATGTCTAGTCTTTCCAAATACTGCAACCTATCGAGGCCTTCAATTTCGGCTAAGTTTTCGCAGCGTCTAACTTCTAATGCCTTTAGCCTCCCGGATTTTGGAAGGTCTAGTCTTCTAATTGAAGTGCAACGTTTGAGGATGAGAACCTCTAACTTCTTAAAGGCTAAGAAGAAGTCTGTATCTTCTTCCAAGGAAAAACATGTAAGGTTGAGATATTTGAGTTTCTCTGCCATCTAGAAAAATGACCGTCAAGGGGTGAGTTTAGAGTGATTATGAATCAAAAGAAAGTATAAAAGGAGAGAGAAAAAAAGAGTTTAGTTCTCACCATAAAAAAACTCCATCCTTCCCATTTCTCATACAGCTCGCCTCCTTGCAATTCGAGTACTTGTAATTCCTTTATGTGAAAATTATATACTTCAAGATTCATGGGACAATTTTGCCATCCAAGCAATTTTAACTCCATTGAGTCTTTAAAATCTCCGCTGATGCATGCCCCCACCAATAGAAGGAATCTTAGACTTTTCAAGTTTTTGAATTCTTTTTCTGTGTAAATGTTGTCATCTCGCTTGGCTATTTCGACGGAGCTTTTTGAGTTGCCTACACTAAGATGAATGCCCTCAATCTTGTCCGTTCCCTATAAGCACAAATCAATGTTAATTAAGACTATATCCAACTAAAGTAATCAAATATCATTTGTTCATATCATTATTGGCATGCATTTATGCATTCAAGAGAGTAGCAAATGTGAAGATATGATTTTTCTTTTTATGCCAATAAAAAATATTTATAGAGGCTAATAAAGTGAAGGATATCGACTTCCATTTCGAAATTTGGCCATATGCATCCGGATCTTAAAAATAATTATGATGTAATGGCTCCCATAGAATAAAAACTTTGTAACTTGGAATCTTCTTCTTTTCGGGACGGTAGCTTCATTATCAATGCTAGTTAAGACATGCGTGCAATGCAGGGAATTTAATCGGATTGCAATGTGAAAAATCAAAACTTGACTTGGTCTATTTTAATAGAAATTAAGGAGACATTTTCTATTAAGCAATGCATGGGTGAAAGGATATATAAAAGCGAGAAAAACCTCAGGGGCAGCGAGCCGGCGAGCAAAACTTACCTCACCATAGGTTCAGTATTATTAAGCAGACTTCTAGCAAAAAAAAAAAATGTTAAAAAGTTAGAAAAAAAACTCCCTTTTTTTTTTTTTTAATTTCAACGCCTTCGTAACACTTCAAAGTGGAAATAACTGACTTTCCAGAGTTCCCACAGTGCAGAAGCCAGCAATTCCAGCGACGGTAAGCCAGCAAGGGGAAATTTCAGCTCCTACAGAAATCGACTGAAGCCGTGGAACCCTCCCCCCACGCGCACCTTCAAAGTAAATCTGGATGGGGCTTACCTCCCAGGCGCCACAGCGGGCTCGGCGGCATGGATATGCCGTGACTCGGCCGGACGATTGCTGCACGGCGGGGCTCGATCGGTACCGGCGTCCTCTCCCTTCATCGTCGAAGCTGGGGCACTGTTGGACGCCCTAGCTTTCCTTCGAAATCGACAAGAACAGAACCCAGCTGAGGGTTCTCCAATATTACCTCTCCCAGACGGCGTCGTTTCAGTTGAAACTGATTGCCAAATATTAGCTGCAGCAGTGGCCCACCAGCAGGTTCTCACGTGGGACGCTCAACCTCAAATCCAGCAGTGCAGGAACTTTCTGTCGCATTTGCCCAATATTCAGGTGGTCTTTTGTAATCGTGAGGCGAATACTACTGCTGATTGGGTTGCTAAAACCCATCGCAAGAATTGTTTGCCCTCGGATTGGGTCAAATCCCCCCCGGTTCACCTTTGGAACCTTTTATGTACTGACGCCCAGTTAGCGGGCCTCCCTACTTTGGGATAAATCAATGCAACTTCATTCTCGACCAAAAAAAAAAAAAAGTGGAAATAACTGTTCCGACTCCTCCAAAAGTCGGAACGGAAAGGGGACATTTTTTACGAAAGAAATTAATTTCTCGCCATCAATTTGGATAATTGAAATAACTGTCAAAATGACTTGTTTCGAGTAACTTCTACTCTTCACCTTTTGTTTTGTTCTCAAAAGCATGCACTTTGGCTTCTTCTTTTTTTTTTGGTGATCCTCGAAACTTGTTGTGACAAGCCGAATTGTACATGATTTTTTTTAGTTTTCTGGAATTTGAGCAATATTTTATCTTCTGACGTGAGAGCAAGATATTTACTTTTGGTTTTTTATTAGCTGCGGCGAGTCTCTGTAATTTTCATATTAATTTCATGTATATTACTCAATTCTACTACTTACGCGATTAATTAAAAAAACATATTTTTATTTTCAATTGGAATAATAACTAATTACAAGAAGCTGAATATTGTGATATTAGTCGTATTAATATATTATGTAACTTATTATTTTACTAATAGTAACTTGAAATATTATTAATTATTGAATTTATAATTATAAGTAATTAAGACAATAATATTAGTTATATTAATATTCCACAACTTATTATTTTATCATATATTTTAGTTTAACAATAGATTACAATTTGATATAATCATAATCGTAAATAACTGGGTTAAACAATTATAATAAATATAATAAACAGACGACAAAAACCTTGATGTACTTTAAAGAGATTAATTGTTGAAAGTTCAGAGCATTTTTTGAAATGTGAAAATTGAAGCTGTCCTTGGCTACATGAATAGTTTTTCCTTGGCCTCCCCAGGATTACTATTCCTGATTGAGAGAGAATAGCAATTTGTAATCTATGTTTGAACGAAATGAAGGAATAATTGCTTCATCAGAATAGATTGGAAATAGAATAGTTATCCCTAAGAACCAAATGTGTAGCAAGGTTTCACAAGCAAAAAAAAAAAAAAAATCACGTATGCATAAGAAGTCAAGAAGTAAAACAGAAAGTTCGTGGATTTCCACGTGTCAGTTTCTCCGAACCAGAAGTTTTGTTATTGTGCTTCATAATGCCGGTACAAGATTTCATGGATACTCATAGGTGAATAGCGTATTAATTTGGGAAGAGATTAGATCTCAACACCTAAAAGGAATCCAAGGGAAGAGTACTTATAAAAAAAGGAAGAAATCTTCGACAGAAGTAATTTACTCACGTTAGTCATTTCCCCCATAAACTTCCCTTTTAAAATATCAAGATACCTTACCTATCTTCAAGATTTCTTTGTGTGATGTGTAACTTTTTTCTCCTTCAAAAATCGATAGCTCAAATTTGGCCAAATCATGAAAATAAGCCCAACCTTTTGTACTTGGGACAAAAGTAGCAAAACCTTTCAAACGTCTATAAAGCCCTAACCTTCTGCATCTATGGCAAAAATAACATAACCTTTCAAACATAAGAAAAATAGCCCACGTTTTTAACCGTAGAACAAAGCTAACAGCTGTTATGAATTTTATCCATTATCATTGTTAACTCACAAAAAAGACGTAATGTTTTATTTTATAATCTTGTTCACAGACTTTGTTTATAATCTTTCTTACAAAATTTTTTGCTTTTTGTAAAAAATGAAGAAATCATTTGTGGTCATGATTGACATGGTTCATTGTGCATTTTCGCACAATGAGCTATATAGGAAGACGCGGAACAATTTAAAGTGAGAGTAGGCGTCATTTTTGGTCCCATGAGTAAAAAGATGAGTTGGAAAGTTAATGTTGTTTTCATCCTTCATGCAAAAGGCTGGGCCTCTCGTTAGAATAGTACCATGGATGAAGAGCAAAATGGAGTTATGCAAAAATACTGAAATGATCATATAAAAATGTACCGTTTTAGTTGTAAAATTTAGCTATACCATTTTATTTGTATATAAAATGTACAGCATATTCAATTTTTTTTTGGTTAGTTTAGTTTATTTAATCATGTAGTATGAAAGACGTAATAAAAAGACATTGGATATGAATTTGTTAATATTTGAATTGGCTCTTGAGATTCTACATGGGTCGCACATTGAGAGCGTAAATAAGTGCTCGTATATTGAGCAACAACTTAAGTCAACCCAAGTGCTGAATTAAAAGGAGTGGAGTCAAAATAATGATTACTTTCACAAATGCAAATACAATCATATACTTAATCATACTAAATAGAATTCGAGTATTTGTCTCTTGGACTTAAAACATTTCTCTTTTTATTAATGGTTGCATAAAATACACTTGATGTTATACACATATTATATATATACTTCCTGTTCCTATTTTATTTGGTAAGTTTTAAGCCAGTCCTTGTCCAATGAATAGTGGTAAATGGAATTCCTCACGTAATATAAAAATAAGTATCCCTTCCACTCTCCATTATGGAATAATGACTAAAATTTCATGAGAAATGTCGGCACCGTTAGTCCTATTATATTAATTATAACATCTGAAGATTATAATTGTATTATTTATGTATTATTAGTACTTATGGTTTACAGTAGCATAGTCAAATTATTTAATGCATGTGTCGAGGACATAAATGAAGCAATTATAGAAGCTCAAGATCTTTCCATAATATACACTCTAAGAAAAATCTCAAATAACAATACATGAAGTATTAAGAGAGAACACCTTCCCTACTTTCGAGGGCAATAATAGTATAAGGTTCTCAGTTGACTAGAGCAAGCAGTAAGTAGAGGACCAACATTACTCTAATAGATCAACATGTACCAAGTAAGCAAAAGGAATGAAATGGTTACCTTATTTTCCCTCAACACTTTTAGGACTTCCTTGGAATTCCATAACCTGCTACGGTATTGAGGCTCTCGTTGGTTTTCCTCACGAACTATTTCCCTACCAAGATCTCTCAGTTGGTCATGCATTATGAACTTATGATCATCTCCAATTTTGATTAATGACATGAATCTCAATACTTCAATTCCCTCCTCTGGGAAAAAGCCACAAGCATCCCACATATAGGATATGATTTCTCTATGCTTGCCAATGAAAAAACAAGCTATATCCAAAAATATTTGTTTTTGTCCATAGTCTAATTCTTCATAACTTATCCTTAACCTCTTTTGCACTTTCATTTGAGGGACTTTTTTTGACTTGGCTATCGTATCTCTCCAAAATGGTAGCTTTTTTCCACACAAAAGTGAACCTAAAACCTCAAGAGATAAGGGAAGCCTTCCGGTGGTAGTTATAGCATCATGAGCGAGGTCCTCAAATTCACTTGGAGGAGAGTTTCTTCGAAATGCGTGTCTACTAAACAAAACCATAGAATGATCCTTATCCATTACCTCATGTTCATATGTGAAGTTCACCCTTTCATTATCAAGAACATTGATCTTTCTAGTGGTAATAAAGATCCTACTTCCAGGAGAAAACCAATCTTGGTTTCCAACCAAAGCCTTCAACTGATCATCATCATCCACGTCATCAAGAAGAATAAGGACTTTCTTATCTTTGAACTTGGATGAGATCAACCGAATCCCATCATCAATGTTAGAAGCAACTTGATTTTTTCCATTCGATAAATCAAAGATTAGTTGATTTTGTAAGTGCGTAAGTCCATTACGCTTACATGATTCCCTAATATCTGCAATGAAGCTACGATAATTAAACTGATTGGAGAGCTTGTTATAGATGGTCTTTGCAAGAGTTGTCTTACCAATGCCTCCCATTCCATGGATTCCGATAAATAGGGTAGCATTGGAATTATCATCCACAAGTTTCATAACCTTCTTCACATGACCATCAATGCCAACCAAATTTTCAGGAATAACCAACTCAAACTTTTTCTTCAGCTGGCTCAACACTTTTTGGACGACTAATTTCACCAATTCTCCTTCACACCTATCAAATGTGACAAGTTCAAACATATGGCAACAGTAATTTTATGTTTTTTGTCAATGAGAACACAATAATAAACAAATTTGGGGATAAATTGAAAAACTTAAAAAATTGCTTTCGTATCTCCATGTATAATCTTATATCCCAAAATTAAAGGGGTGAAATGTCGGTGGCGGCTTCACATGGCATGCATAAATCCATCATGACTTTGACACAATTTATTGAGCCGGAAGAAACTTGAGGATATCGCTAATGAATTTTGAATTGAATATGTTATGAATTTGAATCAAAAGTTATACTCGTTGTTTGTTAAAGCTATCAAGGATGACGTGGATGACAAGATGTGACTTTGAAAACTTTCCAGAGCGTTTGAATAAGAAGTCCAATAAGCTAGCCCTGTACAAGAGTCTAACCATCTTTCAATAAATATGACAAAACTTTTGATGCAAGAGATTTGTGTCCTGCAATATCAATATAGAGAGTTGTTTGAAGTGCTATACAGTGAACTACCTAAATACAATTGAGGGAATTTCTCCTTATCTGGGCAATTCTACATAATGTAACGGTCACTATAAACATGAAAAAAAAATGCCCTGATGTTACAAAATCTTTGGATATAAGAGTAAAAATTCATTCAAAAAATCTTATTATTCAAACGAACGGGATCATAACAATAAAATCTATAATTAGATTGGTCAATATCATTAAAGCAAAAAATAAATAAAAAATAAAAAGCTTATACAACTCATACGTCATAGGATTTTACAGCCAACAAGATCTTACTGTCTCTTTTTTTATATATTAAAAAAAAGGAAACTGAAGCAAGTGAGAATTAAAACAACCGCTAAACACCCACACATATTAGAAGAAAGTAGAGAACGTATTGGTAAAAAATTGTACCCATCGGCTTCCTATCCTTTCAAAGTGCTGACTTCAAAGAGTGTTTGCTTCCATTTCTCCAAAATTGTTAGGTCAAAATGCCTTTTGAGCAACCGCTTCTCACGCTTATGAAATACGTCTCCAAAACTCCCGATTTGATGTCCCACATCAGCTGGTTTCACTTTATAGAAAATAGGCAACACTATCTGGCCGTTATATTTCTTGCACTCCATAATCTGAACCAGTTCATCCAGACACCAACTGCTGGTACCATAATTCACTGAGAGAATGGGGATAAGGATTTTACTGTTCGTGATGGCTTCCAAAAGCCCTGGTCTTATGTTCTCGCCTTCGTGGAGCTCTTCATCATCTCTGAAAGCATCAATTCCAGCATCGAGGAGCCCATGGTAGAGGTGATCGGTGAAGCCTTTTCGAGTATCTAAGCCTCTAAAACTCAAGAACACCTCGTAGCAGCTTCCAGTCAAAGCTGTCAACGAACTAGATCCACCATTATTAGTTTTTGCCGGAGATGACTTAGATCCAACGGAATCAGTTTCCGTTAGCACAGTGAAAGAATCAGATGCGCCAGTATCAGCATCTTCTGCATTTCCACACACACTAGCTTTCTTCTTATTGAGAAAATACGACGTCAGCCCGAGGAGAAGGATCGTTGCCACGAGCTCGTCGAAAGAAAGCCCAAAAATGAGACGATGCATTTCGTCTTTGCTCTGATCTGCCCTTGATTTTCGCTTGCAAGCCTGATGGAGATAAAACCAGGATGCCTCTCAGGAAACAGGAAATGCCTTCTTGTTGCCCTTTCTTTTGTGGTCTGTTAAAATTTCAATGCACATAAAGCGGTGGATTTGTTGGGAAGATGAGAAGTGCAGAGAGACTTCGGACGAGAAGGGGACATGGATTTGCAGGAGAAGATGAAAAGTTTTTGGTTTTTGAGGGGGGATTTGTCGGGTCCAACATTTTCCAGGCAAGTGCTCGGACCAAAACATCAAAGGACTGTGAAGAGGGCCCCGCTTAGTCCACTGGTTGCACCATTTCTCCATTGAACTGTCATTTTCTTTTGTTAAATTATTTTCCATTAGAGAAGGTATTTTTCTGGAATTTTTTTGGTCGTAATCCCACTTTGAAATTTACCTTCTTACTTTGAGCCTTTTAAATATTGTATTGTCAAATCGATAAACTTCATTTTAATATTGAAATATTATATTATTATTGATAATTTATTCTAAAAAATTATATTATTTATGCGCATCGACAATCATAAAAAATTATCAAATTGTTATATATATTCATTTTGTACATGAGCATAATAAGAAGAATGTCTTTTTGGTTCTGATTCGGCCTGAATTTTATCCTCTCTTTTTTTTGTCATCCTTAATTTCTTCTTCAAATCTCATAAATAAGTCAAAAATGCCTTTTTGCTTTTGCTTTTCTTTTTCATACATATATTTTTTTATTGGTTTGATTTATCTAATCCAACTAGTTGACACCCACCAATAATTCAAGCGGTGCCTTCATGTGGTGGAAGTTTCTATGCACACGAGAATCCAAGGCAATACTACCCAAGAAGAAGAGAACATGTGAGCAAGTTTCAATGCACATCAATAAATAAAAAAATCCAAAAATAGAAGACAATTGCTAATATAATAACGTAAATTAGGATAATCTATTTCAAGTTCAAGCCCTCTTAAGATTCGAGAATTGGATCAAAAACACCGGTTCTTGATTTTTGAAGTTGGAGATCGAAGTCGGTCCAATCCAATAAAAAAGGTCACTAAAAACGAAAGCTAACATCTAGCCCTAGGTCTGGGAAGAAGAGAAAATAGATGTGGCCGATTACCTGAATCATATTTCTTTTTGTTAATGATAATACGTTTCGCATGAATGCTGGCCCCACCATCCGAACTATTTTCCCTTCGTCTTAGAACAATAACGAATTTGGAAAGACGCGTAGACAATTCTGTCACATTTGATAACAATTTTACATAATCTAATTCATTAAAATCATAATATTAGGTAAGGGTATAATGAATATTTTGAGAAAGCACAAGAAATTCTTGAATTATCAGTTTTATACTTGTATCAATAGATAATATTTATAACTTAAATAAAGCTTTTTCAACCATTGAAACTTAAAAAATTCTAATTCCACAAAGTAGCTTCCTCCTTACCTACATAGTACCAATAATAGCCTCATCTTTCGGAGGACTATCATTAAAAAAATAAAGTACTTAATTTAAAATTAGTTCAACTTTTATATACACACACATATTCGAAATCAATAAATTTGAGTTTACTTTTCTTTAATATCATGAAATGGTCATGCCCATGCATATTATAAGATGAATTTATTACTGCGTTTGAACAAAATGATAATCTAGAAGTGTACAGGTTTCGGTGTGCACACTTTTTATGGTGTCTACATAACCTTATAAGAAAGTAACCTTTTGATCATCATATTCTGGTGCATTTTGATTTTAATCCTTATAAGTTATTTTAGTGACAAAAATAGTCAAAAACATTTCCGTTAGTTGATTAAATGTTTTTGACCCTTTAACAAATTAAATTCACTTCCTTAGATTATCCAAGCCAAGCACATATTTGTGTGCCCTTTTTTGATAGTGAATTGAATTAGTGAACTAATCTAGGTGGACTGATTCATAATTTTCTAATCAAACATGATTTTATTTTGGATCCAATTTTCCATGTCAATTTGAAGACGTGGATTTTTTTATTGACATGAAAATGGCACGTCAAATGACAAGACAAATTTGAGACTAGTTAATGATTTGTTCAGATAAAAATAATGTTCAGTCATATTTTAAATTGGACATTAAGTTTTGGAATTTTTGCAAATAAAGGGTGAATTTAGAACTGGATCCAAAGTTGAGAATTTTTTTCGATAAAAAATTCAGGGGTAGAATTAAATTGGTTTAAAAATTTGAGAGTTTTCAGGAGATATTGAAAAGTTTCACCTATTTTAATCATCCAGCGACATATTTGTAATTAGATAGCATATAATTTTCTCTTGGTGCCCGGTGGCTGGGTCCCACTAGTACTTGCTTAGCTTGAGGCTAATGCTCTTCTTTACCAAATTTTTGTCCATTTCTTATTTTAAATCAGTGGTTGAGCTCACCAATCTTCTCTAAAGGTAATTATCAAATTATCAATTATTATTTTTTAAATGTCAATATATCAATTTCATTTAGTCAAATTTATTAATTTCACAATTTCTTAATCAAACCCAAAGCCAAATTGACAAATCAAAATTTACAATTTTTATGGGCGAATGTTTTTACCTGATTTAGTTTTGCGATTGCTCTGATATTTTGCCCTTCTCTCTCTCCACTCTTTCCATTTCACCTCGTCCACGCTAATCTGCCTCCTCTGTCCTCCTGTTTCTTTCTTCACTATTGTCGACCACTTCTCAGTTTTTCTTTATCAAAATTTTCTCTCCCCAATAACGCGCTCTCTATATTTCTCTTTCCTTTTTTTTTTTTTTACTTTTGGTAAAATTATTTCCCTTTCTTGGCCGTGAAGAAAAATCCCCGCCCCACTTGGCCGACAATCCTCTGCTTTTTTTTTTGTCTTCTTTGCCTGTGAATTCCGGTCCTTGAATGCCGAGATTGCTCCCTCGTCAAGACGGAAACTGCTCGTCCTCCATCTCGTTGTCAAGGTTCTTGCCTTTGTAAGGGGCAAATTTGATACTAAACATAAAGTTTGAAAGTTTTTAAGATCAAAAAATTAGGGGCTGGTTTAATATTGGCTCTAAAATTAAGGATTTTTTTATATAATTTTTTTTAGACTTGAACATATCCTTAAAAAACTCAAGGGAAAACTTAAGAGCAAGATACCTTATCCCCTTGTGGGAGAATCCCTCGTATTCACTAGTGTTGAGGAAGAAAAAGATACAATATTAATTTAGGGGTCTTTCGGTGGAGAAAATAGACCCCACGTCAAGGTTTTGATCTTGGCTTAAGAGCAGGATACCTTATCCCCTTATGGGAGAATCCCTTATATTCCCTAGTGTTGAGGAAGAAAAAGATACAGTATTAATTTAGGGGTCTTTCAGTGGAGAAAATAGACTCCACGTCAAGGTTTCGATCTTGGCTTAAGAGCAGGATACCTTATCCCCTTGTGGGAGAATCCCTCATACCCCCTAGTGTTGAGGAAGAAAAAGATACAATATTAATTTTCGATGGAGAAAATAGACTCCACGTCAAGGTTTCGATCTTGGCTGCTTTGGTTTCAAGGCATATGGAATAGAAAGTTTGAAAATTCGTCATCAATCCTTTTTAAATTCTCTAAAGATACGAACCCATAAAAATACGAAAGCTCTTATTTATGGTTGTAATGCCAAAATATCAAGTTAGCTCATTCGTCTTTATGTTGATCGCTACATGCCTCTTGAGTCTTCTATTTACCTACTTCTTTTTCTTTAACTTGTTTTTTTTTTGTGTGTGTAATGCAGCTTTACTCTTCTTCTTTTTATTTTTGATAGGAATTCTCTTATTAAGACCCTATGAATTGATTGAAACCTCATATTTATACTAGAATTGCGATGATTCAATAAAACTTCAAACTAAGTCCAAAGATTCCCCAAGTAAAAACCATTGGATCACACTTATTCAATGAACAGGATAGGCAGAGCATAGTAGCCCACCGCACCTGGAGTGAGTAAGAATAGGTACAAATCCAAGTAAAATCTTGTAACCGACCGCCAAACAAGGTACTCTCAATTAAAATTTGAGGGTTTTTTAAGAGATATAAAGGGAAATAGGAGAGCATGCGCCAAGAGAGAAACAAAAAGAAAGGGAAAAGAAGGGAAAAAAAAATAAATGAAAAGAGAGAGTGGGTTTTGCGTGTACTCAGGGATCTCCTCAAGATTTACTTCCATTGGCAATACCTAATAAGGATTTAAGCCATTTATTCATTTAATCAGAATGATTTTCAAAATTAGAGTATAAATTCAAAAGTTTTATGAAATTTATATTACAGAATTTGATTTTGGAATTGTTAAATTGTGGAAAATGATGTTATAAAGCTGTGGGGTTAAATGGGAGTTGATTTGAGGTAACATTTTAACAAATAAGATCTGTTAAAATTTCGATACATTTAAAACGGGGGATTTGTTGGGAAGACGAAGAGTGGAGAGAGACTTGGGACGTCTCTTCATTGAACCAAGTCAACTCCTTGCACCGTTGAACTTTGCTTTTCTTTTGTTAATTTATTTTTCATCAAAAAATGTATCTTTACTGAATATATTTAAGCTTTTGATCTCACTTAGGAATTTATTCCCTCTCGCTTTGAACCGATTGAATATTATATTATCAAATCAATAAACTTCATTTCAATACTTATAAGTTTATTGGTAAAATTATGTTATTAATACATGTTTAGGATCATAAAAAATTATTGACATTATATATGTATTCATTTCATACACGAGCACAATGAGAAGAATTTCTTTTTTCTCTAGTTTTGCCTTAATTTCTCCTTCAACTCTCATAAATTAATCAACATGCCTTTTTACTTTTATTTTATCACATATGTTTCTTTATTAGTTTGATTTATCTAATCCAACAGTTAGCACGCACTAATAATTCAAATTTGTCGAGCTAGATATAAATTTGTAATTCATTGACCAGGGCCACTAACCGTGCATTTATAGTCGTTGCTTCGTGTGGATAGGAGAATCCAAGGCGATCCTGCCCAGGAAGGAGGAAATATGTGAGCAAGTTTTGATGCAGAAATAATGAAAAAAAAAAACAAAAATAAAGGACAACTCCTGTATTGGTATATGTGGAAAGTGGTCATAGTCGATGAATACAGACAAAGCGTCATGATAGATGCTGCATCAATGAACTTTTTTTTAAAATTTATTTTCCATCAGAAAAATTACTTTTGTTGAATATATTTAGATTCTTGATCCCAAATAAAAATACACCTTGAACCTATTACATATTACCATATAAAATTGATGAATTTCATTACACATTTTTGTTAGGAAAATCCCTTATGATGTTTTGAAGATAACAAAATAAATTAAAGGCTACTAACGTATTTATTGAGTAATTTGGTGAAAGACGCACAAGCTGCCATGCAGATGATGGAAAGCTTCTGAGTCTGGATGAAGCAGACGCAGAACTTCAGTCTGGCAGATTCTGAGTTTGTCCGTAACAGACGGAAAACTTAAGCATACTCAGAACTTGAGTCTGTCAGACTCAGAATGAAACTACAGGATAAGATCACTAATGGTAAAGTATTTCACTTACTTTATTTATATTGATTCTGTTGTATCAAATTGATTAGCAGGATCAATCAACGGACAACTTCCAAAGAAGAATAGAACACTTATGAAAGCCCAGATTCTGATTGTATGGGTGAATAGAATCCAAAGGGATCCAATCTACCTCCAACAGTCAAAAAGACTTACCTTATGAAGTCTGTCCAAGAAAGAAAAGGGAAGACTAATCTCTCAAGGAAAGAACCAACGGTTGAGTGTGGCTTGGAGAGTATATAAATAGAGGATGAGACCTTGGAGACTAGAGAGGATAAATATATTCCAAGGCTTATTCAATTCTTCATTAGTTGTTTGAAAAAGTGTGTAATTGAGTGATCCTAGTGAATTACCAAGAAGAGTGATTCTGTGAAACTCATCGTCACCGGGTGCTAACACTCAAGAGTGTATAATCACCTTTGATCATATAGTGAAATCCAGTTTATTGGCTGATCGCCTGGAGAGTGGACGTAGGCTTGTCTAAAGCCGAACCACTACAAATTGCGTTTGCGATCTTCTCTACTCTCTCTATTTAATTTCAATTTAAAGATTGCAAAAGCTTTATTTTAATTGCGCGTGAAATTTCTCTACACCTATTCACCCCCCTCTAGGTGTTATTACTAACTACAACAATTGGTATCAGAGCCTCGTGCTCAGTATCTTGAAGTGTTTATTACTTTAGAGCTAAAGATCTTTCATGGCTAGTATTTTTGCACCAGGTCTGATTGAGGGACGAAGCATCACCAGACCACCTTACTTTGATGGGAAAGAGTACAATGTCTGGAAAAACAACATGAAGGCATTCCTAAGATCTAAGGATCTGTTGGAATGGGACGTTGTTGAGAAAGGAATCAATCCTAATGTTGCATCAGCATCTACTAGAAAAGAGGATGGCGAAACGCTTCAATCATCTGTCACTCTATCTCAAAAGGAGATAACAAAAAGAGAAGCTTTAAATGCAAAGACTATCTATTCTCTTTATTATGCTTTGTCTCCAAATGAATATAATCGAATTTCTTCTTGTGAAACAGCGAAAGAAGTGTGGGATAGGCTGCACGTTACTTATGAAGGAACTGATCGTGTAAAGGAGACCAAAGTCAATATTCTTCTCGGGCAATACGAATCATTCAAGATGAAGCCAGGAGAATCCATTGGAGACATGTTCAGCAGATTCACTGAAATAGTGAATGGACTTGCATATCAAGGACAACCAATTTCAGGACCCATGAAAGTGAATAAGCTTTTGAGAGGATTATCGAAGGATTAGAACAACGTCAAAACTTTCATCCGTGAAACATTGAGGATTTTGCTTTTATTTGTTGATGAACTTATTGGAACATTGCAATCTTATGGGGCGGAACGTATAAATGATGAAAATCCAGAAGGTAAGAAGTTAATTGCTTTAAAATCTAATGTTGATTTTGATGAGGCGGATTCTGAAGAAGATAAAAAAGATGACGATGAGGAGATGAAGTCGTTGATCAAAAAATTTGAACAAAAAAGAAGCAATTCGAAAGGGAAGAAGTCCACAAACGAACCCGATTGTCCTTTATTCAAGAAAAAGAAATGGAAATTCGAAAAGAAGAATAAAGCTTTGAAAGCTGAAACTGAAGTTGAGGACAGTGAAGATGAATGTGGCATTATGTGTTTAATGCCACATTCAGACTCAAACTCAGACCAAGAGATTGAGGTTAGCCATTCTGATATTCCTACAGAAGTTTCAGATTATATAAATGAGCTGTTTTCTAATCTAAAATCTACTTTGAAAAGGATCTCCGGATTAAAAAAGGAAAATTACAAGTTGAGTCAAAAGAACGTTTCTTTGAAATGAAAAGTGGATGATTTCAAAAAGGAATTTTTGGAAATAAAGGAAAATCGAGAGTTTCTATTAAATGAGAATGAATCTATTAAAAGAGAACTTTTGGAAACGAAGGAAAATCGAGATTCCTTGCAAAAGGAGAATGATTCTTTCAAAAAGGAACTCTTAAATATTACCACAAAATTTTCTAAAGAATCAAAAACCCTACAGCATATACCTTCCATTCAAATTCCTTATTATGATAAGTCTGGACTTGGTTTTTATAAGGAAAATGGTTCCCTGATTGATTTTCCTAAAGTCAAGGAAAGAATAAGACAAAGACCTTCTCAACAAGCTTACACAAATCATTTCAAAAACAATTTTGTAAGACCTGTTGATAGAGACAATCTCAAATGTTCTAACTGTGGAGAAAGAGAATATTTTGAAAACAAATGTCCTAAAGTCTGGAGACCTGTTCAAAAGAAATGGATAGACAAAGCATATACCACTAACCTCAATGGACCCAAGAAAATATGGGTACCAAAAAAAACTTGAGTATGTATTTTAATTGCAAGCAAATGAGAAAGAGAATTTGGTAAGAAATATATATTTTTAAATTCTCAATTTGTTTTGCGTGCATGTTTTAAATATTTTCATTATACTTGATATTCAATATATCATTTTTATGCCTCGATTGATTCAGAATTTATAATGACTATATTCTATAATTGATTATATTGAAGGAAGAATCGTGTGCTATATTTTTGGTAGTTTCGTGAGTTGGAATTTGATGCGTGTGATTGATTTGATATCTTGCTTAGATATAATCACGATTATTTGATCAGATTTTATGCTATCTTATTATGTTATTTTTTTCTCAAAGCAAAAATTTGTCTTACGAGATATTATTCAAGATAGGAAAGCATCATTGAGTTTTTATGAAAATTTCCTATTTGTGCTCTAACGTGAAAGACGGATCCAAAGTCATAGATACCAAAAGCAAAAGAGGTTGCTGCAGGAAATTTTACTAAAGAAGAATGATTGCAAATCTACGCAAATCATTGAGCAATCAGAAGAATATCTCAAGCGATGATTAACGAGATCTTTTTCTAAATCAATGGTATATTTTAAATATATACCTTGGGTAAGGAAATAAAATATTCCATCTTTATCATCCTGCCTTCCAAATTTATACACAAAATTTTATGGTTCAAGATGATTTTGATGAGTCACGTGTGATTTATATTGCATCACTAATATCTTTATGAAATTTATGCTTAGGGAAATAGCTTTAATCTTGAAAGATATTGTTGTATTTTGAGATTCACTTGCTATAATCTTAGAAGATCTTCTATATCAAGCAAGTTTGATCCGCAAATTAAAGGAAGGTATGTGCGTGATATTTTGCAAAGATTATTATCTATTCTACAAGGATTTGCAAGTGGCAAAAAATCTTTCCATATGAGGTTGGGAAAGCTTGATCGAATGCTCAGAAATTCTACTCATTGCACAAAATTTTCACAAATTATTGAACAACCCCTAACGTGTCATATGAAAGTGCATTTGTGCAGAAAGTTTGTTAAGTTTGTGTAGATTAAATTTGAGGCGACCTTGATTGAAGAAAACAAACTTCTACCTCAAAATTCAAAAACAAGAGAATAGTGCAGTTGTTGATGCTACAAAAGGAATAAGGGAACGACATTTTGTTCAACGTGCACAAGTCGAAATGAATTGCAAATTGTCATGAAGACATGGGGAGAAAGCAAATATAAAAAGAAAAGGGGAGAATCGTGATCATTTCAAAAAGGCAACAAATTGAGGGGGAGCATTAATCAAGTATGGTAGATTTTTTGAATTGATCTTGATCTTGATTACTATGGAAAGAAAGGGTAAATTGTGTTCTACATAATTTGGTAAGTATATCATCCATTTCTTTCCTTGGCAGATTGTTATTGATATATATGAGTTATATTGAATATACTTTATGTTCGTATCAACATGGTATCTTTAAAGTTTGTGTTTCATGCTTCATATATTTTTAAAGATATTATGTGAATTTATTCTCCACGTGACACCCTTTAGCATTGTTATCGCTTTTTGATTATGTCAAAAGGGGGGAGAGAATATGTATATGCATATGTGCTAATTGGTTTATATTATTTAGTGCATAATATTGAGCTGCAATTATTTCTATATATTATTTTGCTCAATTTATCAACTATCTTCTATTTTATAATATCCTATTTTGAATTACATTCATTGAATATATAAAATTTTGGAGATTGCATTGTGTGCTTATGATCTTTTGATTTATCAATATATTTAAAAGCATAATTGCACATCTGCATATTCAGATATTATTTTGTCATCATCAAAAAGGGGGAGATTGTTAGGAAAATCCCTTATGATGTTTTGAAGATGACAAAATAAATCAAAGGCTACTAACGTATTTATTGAGTAATTTGGTGAAAGACGCACAAGCTGCTATGCAGATGATGGAAAGCTTCTGAGTTTGGATGAAGCAGATGGAGAAGCATAGGAAGTCTCTAAGTCTGGTTGAAGCAGACACAGAACTTCAGTCTAACAGATTCAGAGTCTGTCCGTACCAAACGGAAAACTTAAGCAGACTCAAAACTTGAGTCTGTCAGACTCAGAATAAAACTATGGGATAAGATCACCAACGGTAAAGTATTTTACTTACTTTATTTATATTGATTCTGTTGTATCAAATTGATTGACAGGATCAATCAACGGACAACTTCCAAAGAAGAATAGAACACTTATGGAAGCCCGGATTTTGATTATATGGGCGAACAGAATCCAAGGGGATCTAATTTACCTCCAACGATCAAAAAGACTTATCTTATGAAGTCTGTCCAATAAAGGAAATGGAAGACTAATCTCTCAAGGAAAGAACCAACGGTTGAGTGTGGCTTGGAGAGTATATAAGGAGAGGATGAGACCTAGGAGATTAGAAAGGATAAATAAATTCAATTCTTCATTAGTTGTTTGAAAAAGTGCGTAATTGAGTGATCCTAGTGAATTACCAAGAAGAGTGACTCTATGAGACTCATCATCACCGAGTGCTAACACTCAAGAGTGTGTAATCACCTTTGATCATAAAGTGAAATTTAGCCTATTGGCTGATCGCCTAGAGAGTAGACATAGGCTTGTCTAAAGCCGAATCACTATAAATTGCATTTGCGATCTTCTCTACTCTCTCTATTTAATTTAAGTTTAAAGATTGCAAAAGCTTTATTTTAATTGCGCGTGAAATTTCTCTACACCTATTCACCCCCCTCTAGGTGTTATTACTAGCTACAACAATTTTAATGATCACTTAAATCTACTATATATATGAAGCCTTTGGATGATTATAAACCTTGAGAAAGTTAAGAGAAAAGATCTTAACGGCTTGATGTTGTGACTCCACCTTAGGGAAGCAGGTGAAGATTGCACTTGTAGGACTTTTTCCTTGCATTTCTCCCTCTATTGTTTCTTGGACAAACCAAAGTGCAACCGATAAATTGAATTAGACACGTAATAAATATGGTCTATGATAAAGAACAGACCTAAAGGAATTTCAATTACATATAATTTTTCACACACATCTACCTTTATTTTGCTAGTAAATGAATACAATGGCAAATACAGTGGGAAGATTTTATAAATATATAATAGTACATGGACAATGACTTGCAGGACAATAATCATGCAGATGCATGGACCAAAGAGCAGCCAATGTTGAATGAGAATTAGTACGAGGGCAGATATTTCTATAACCCTTACTACACGTATTTTAAGGTGGAGACCCCTTTGAACATGTCACTGCTCCGTATATTTTGTCTTTCCCCTTGTCTAATTTCTTTTCCAGGTAAAACTCCACGACAACTCTTTCTAGTTTCTTTGCACATTTCCTTCTTCCTTGCTCCAAACCCTTGATCTTTCAAACTCTTAATCACACTTAGGAATTTACCCCTCTTATTTTGAGCCTCATATATATTGTACAATCAAATCGATAATCTCTATTTCGATGCTGAAATACTGAAATGTTGTATTATTAATAATAACATATCCTAAAAAATTATGTTATCAATGTGTGTCAAGGATCAATAAAAATTATCAACATGCATATATATTCATTCAATACCCTAGCACAATGAGAAATGTGCAGATGCATGGACCACTGATATATTTTATTAGTTCTTTGACTGACCAAAGAGCAGCCAAAGTTGAATAAGAATCAGTATGAGGGTAGATATTTCTATAACCCTTGCTCCACATCTTTTAAGGTGGAGATCCCTTTGAACGCATCTATGCTTCATATATTTTGTCTTTCCCCTGTCTAATTTCTTCTCCATTTTAACTCCACGACAACTCTTCCTAGTTCCTTCCTTGACCTTTGCACATTTCTTTCTTCCTCACTCCAAATCCTTGATCTTTCCCTTGTTGTCACCGCTTCCCTCACGTGCCTGCGACATGGATTTGCGGGACAAAATGGAAAGTGGGGAGAGAGAGAAAGAGAGACATCGATTTGTCCAGTCCAATATTTTCCACACAAGTGCTTAGAGTAGATAAATACATACAAAGCATCATGACAATGAAGAGGGCACGCTTAGTCCACCACTTGCACAATCGAACTCTCCTTTTTGTTTGCTAATTTAAGCTCGACTTTGCTTAAGAATTTACCCCCTCTCACTCTATCTTTTCATTCTTTTCATTTCGCCTCCTCCACGAGAATCTGCCTCCTCTGTCCTTTTGTTTCTTTCTTTACTTTTCCCGACCACTTTCTCAGTTTTTCCTTATTAAGGTTTTCTCTCTTTTGCCCACCATAACCCCCTCTCCGTATTTCTTTTATTTAATACTTTTGGTAAAAGTATTTCTCTTTCTTGGCCGCTAAGAAAAATCCCCGCCCCACTTGGGCGAGAATCCTCTGCCTTTTTTTCTTGCCCAGATTTTCTTGTCTTCTTTGGCCGTGAATTGTGGTTCATGCATGCCGACATTGCTCCCTCCGTCGAGATGGAAACTGCTCATCCTCGATTGCGTCATCAAGGTTCTTGCCTTTGTAAGGGGCAAATTTGATACTAAACATAAAGTTTGAAATTTGTTAAGACGAACAAATTAGGGGCTGATTTGGTATTGGATCTAAAATTAAGGATTTTTTGATATAATGAAAAAATTTAGGATAGAATTAAGATGGAATTTAAAATTTGAGGGTTTTTAAGATATGAAAAAGGAAAAGGGAGAGCACACACCAGAAGAGAAAAGCAAAGAAAGGGAAAAGAAGACAAAAAGAAAATGAAAAGAGAAAATAGGTTTTGCGTGTACACGGATCTCCCCAAGATTTCCTTCCAGTCGCAATGTTGATAAGGATTTAAGCACTTGTCGTCTAATTCGGGTGTTTTGGGATTAGAGTACAAATTCAAAAAGTATATAGAATTTAAATTGCTAAATTCGATTTTTAAGTTGTTAAGTTGTGGAAATAAAGGCGTTGTGAAGCCGTGCTATTAGACAGGAGTTGATTTGAAGTAATATTTTAATAGACAACATATGTTAAAATTTCGATACGCATGAAACGGTGGATTTGTTGGGAAGAGCAAAAGCAGGAGAGGCTTAGAGCGAATCTTGTTGAACTTAGTCAGCTGCTTCACCATTGAAGTTTCCTCTTTTCCTTTTGTTAATTGATTTTCCATTGAAAAAGGTATTTTTATTCAATATATTCAAGCTTTTGATCCCACTAAGAAATTTAACCCTTTTCACTTTGAGCCTATCAAATACCATATTGTCAAATCGATAAACTTCATTTCAATGCTTATAAGTTTAACTATAAAATTATGCTATTAATACGTGTCAAGGATCATAAAAAATTATTAACATTCTACATGTGTTCATATTGTACTTGAGCACAATGAGAAGAATTTCTTTTTTGCTCTCGTTCTGCCTTAATTTCTCTTTCAAATTTCATAAATTAATCAAAATGCCTTTGTGTTTTTGCTTTTACTTTTACTTTGTATATGGATATATATATATATATATATCTTTATCAGTTTAATTTAACTAATCCAATCAGTTGGCATGCATCAATAATTCAAACTTGTCGAGTTAGATACAAATTAGGGTCTGTTTGGAAACCATTTTGTTTATGTATTTTTCTGTTCTTTTATTCCCTAGAATAGAAAAAGAACAAAAATGCGTTTGGTAAGGCCAATTGATTTTTCTATTTCCAGGAATAGAAAATTGTTCTTGGGAATAGATTTGGAGTACAAAATGAGAAGTAGAAAAAAGTAGTTTCTTATTCCTGGGAACAATTTCTAGAAACTATTTCTTGGGGACTACTCACCGCCTATAGCAAGCCGCCACCCGCCCATTGCTGCCCACCGCCTACTGCCGCCACTGCTGGCTGCCGATTGCCACCTGCCACCGCCACTACCGGCCGACGGCCGTCAATCGTTGCCACCTGTTGTTGGCCGCCCCCACCCGCTCGCCGCTAGCCAATCACCAGTCGTCGGCCTCTTGCCATCACCCTTCACCCTGAGGCTAGCAACTGGCGGGCGGTGGGGGGGCAATGGCGATCGGTGGGGGCAAGGTGTGGACGGCGACCAGTGGTGGCAGCCGACGACTAGCAACCAACGGCCGCCCGGCTGTAGGTAGTGGCCAGCCACTGCCGAACATCGGTTGGCAGCAGTCGATCGTTGGTCGCTGGCGGCCTTCGCCCATCGGCCGTCGGTTGTCGGTTGCCGGCCGCCACCGCTGGTCGCCGTCCACACCCCACTGCCGCTAATCGCCACCCCCGCTCGCCGGTCTCCGCCACTATCGGGGAAGAAAGAAATAAAAAAATTTTGTCAATACCAAACACATTTCTATTCTTTTTTTTATTCCGAGAATAAGAAATTTTTATAGTTACTAAACGCCCTATTTTACTCAGAAATTGTTCTAGAGAGTAGAAATAGAAAAAAAAACTATTTCTCAAAAGAAACTGTTCCCAAAAGTAGAAATGTTACCAAACGCACCCTTAGTAATTCGTTGATCGGGACCACTAACCATGCATTTATAGTCGTTGCCTTCATGTGATGGAAATTTCAATGGACAAGACAATCCAAGGTGATCGGGCCCGAGAAGAAGAAAACATGTGGTCATAATTGCTGAATACACACGAAACGTTAGGATGGTTGCTGTACCGTTGAACTTTCCCTTCTTTTTTTTTTTAAATTCATTTTCATTAGAAAAGTTACTTTTGTTGAATATATTTCAGCTCTACAGCCCAATTAGAAATTTATTCCTCATAGTTCGAGCCTGTCAAGTATCATCATATCAAATTGATAAATTTCATTTTATAACCGAAATGTTGCCTTATCAACAATCACTTAAATCTGCTATATGTAATGCCTCCGGATGATTATAAACCCAAAAAAAGTTAAGAGGAAAACTCTAGCGACTTGATATCCTAACTCCTCCTTAGGGGAAGTAGGCAAATGTTGCACTTTTAAGATTTTCCTTGCATTTCTCTCTTAATTGTTTCTTGGACAAATGAGAGCGCAACCAATAGCATTGAATTAGACCCATAATAAATATAGTCTATAATGAAGAACAGACCTGTAATTTTTTACACACATCTGCCTTTATTTTGCTAGTAATTGAATACGATGGTAGTCTTGGTAGATATAGTGGGAAGATTTTCTAAATACATAATAGTACATGGACAGACTTGCAAGATAAGAAACGTGTAGATGCATGGACCAAAGAGCAGACATTGTTGAATAAGAATCAGTACGAGGGTAAATATTTCTATAACCCTTACTCCACGTTAAGGTGGAGACTCCTTTCAACGCCTCAGTGCTCTGTCTATTTTGTCTTTCCTCTAGTCTAATTTCTTCTCCGGGTAGACTTTTCAACTCCACAAAAACTCTTTCTAGTTCCTTTGTACATTTCTTTCTTCCTCACTCCAAATAATTGATCTTTCCCTTGTTGTCATTGCTTACCTCACGTGCTTGTGACATGGATTTGCAAGAGTTAATGAGAAGTGGGGGGAGAGGGAGAGATTCATCCGGTCCAAATATATTCCACACAAGTGCTCAGAATAGATAAAAACATACAAAGTGTCGGCACGCTTAGTCCGCTGCTTGCACCATCCGACTTTCCTCTTTGTTTTGTTAATTTGTTTTCCATCAGAAAAAGGGTTTTTTTTTTTATGTCAAATATATTTAAGCTCTTAATCACACTTAGGAATTTACCCTCTTATTTTGAGCCTGATATATATAGATTGTACAGTCAAATTAATAAACTCTATTTCAATACTGAAATACTGAAATATTATATTATTAATAATAACTTATTCTAAAAAATTATGTTATCAATGCGTGTCAAGGATCAATAAAAATTATCAACATGCATATATATTCATTCAGTACCCTAGCACAATGAGAAGACTTTATTTTTTGTTCTGATTTAGTCTTAATTTCTCCTTCAAATCTCATAAATTTATTGATTTGATTTATCTAGTCCAATTAATGGGCACGCACCTTAACTCAGACTTGCCAGACTAGCTATAAATTAGTAATTCGCTTTGACTGGGACCATATAGTCGTTGCCTTTCATGGGGTGGAAGTTTCAATCCACTGGAAAAGTGAACCTATAGGAAACGTGGATGTTACAAAAGTAAACAGACTTTCGGTGAAATTGCAGCTTTTTTCTTGCTGTTGTTTCCTCACACGTACCCCGACAATTTCCATTTCTCTTCATTTTTTCTTTTCACCTCCTCCGTTCTTCTTTTATTTCTTTTTCTTTGCGGACCACTTTCTCGGTTTTTTTTTATTTATTTATAAAAGGTTTCTCGCTTTTGCTAGACCATAACCCTCTCTCTGTATCTCCTTTTCTTCGCCGTGAAGAAAAGCTCCATCCCTTTCTTTTTCGAGCTCTCTTTGGCAATGATTGCACGCGGAAAAATCGCCCCATCCTCGAGGTACTTGTGGTTTTTCTTCGCTGTGAATTTCGGCCCCTAAATGCCAAGATTGCCCCCACGTGTTAAGATGGAAATGATCCTCAAGTTACTTGTGGTTATTCAAGGTTCATTTGAGACTGGACATGAAGTTTGAAAATTCTTTCTAGACGAAAAAATTGGAAGTCGATGTAGCATTGGGTTTAAAGTTGAGAGTTTTTTGAGAAAAAAAAATTCAGGATAAAATTAAAACAAACCTAAAATTTGCATGTCTTCAGGTATTTAGGACAAAATGAAAAGAGGGAAGTGAAAGCTGAGGAGCTTCGCTGGATTTTAGAATCTAGGGGTAGATTTGTAATTAGATAGCTCGAATAATTTTCTTTCTCCCCCTCCGTCGATGGCTTGGTCCCGCCACTTCTTGGTTTTTGTCCATTTCTTATTTCGAATGAGTATTGGACCCACCACTCTGCTCCCTAATTAATTCTAAAGTTACCGATTACATTTTTTGATTTCACAATTTTTTGTTTGACCTAAAGTGAAATTGACAAATCAAAATTTTCAATTTTTTTCTGGACAATTTTTGTGTCACGCCCCGAACCTCGAGCATGCGACAACCTCTTCTCTTGGTCGATTGAAAGTAACGTCCTAGGACTCGTCGATGACCATTCATTTTAATCTTTCGTTATGCGCAAGCGGAAGATGAACCATCCCCAGTCCAACAAACAATCAATCATTCAATTAGGGATAGAGGGATGAACAACAAGAATAACCATCACTATTCATTTACACAATTTACTAGATTAACTAACGGAGGATCGTTTTCTGATTCACAAGCCCGACAACAGGAGCCGATCCATCCTCTAAGCCAAACCAAAAATGAACTAGGCTAGGCTAATGCAGTTGTACAAAATGAGCCCTCGGGTTCAGCACCATGGTCACTCGGACCCATCGAACTCGACTCCGTTAGATCGATCACTGGAGAAGCGGGGGCAGGATTCTCCACTGCGGGTGCACCATTCTAAAGGCCTGAAAATTGTTAACCACGACGGGTTGAGATAAAATCTTAGCGAGTTCTTCCCCTAAGCCCCGGTTAGTACACCAACTAAACCCGGGCATCTCTCTAGAGCCACCCCTCACACAACCCAACCACAACAACCAGCAATCGACAATAAAATAACAAGCAGGGTCAACCAATAATCAAAAGCCGATTCGTATGCAACCTTACCCGGTATGCCATACCCTGCACGTTATATGTTAGCACAATACACGCAATGCACATGGCCGTTAGATGATGCAGTTCACCAATCACATGTGAGTCACGCCACAAGCGATCTCACCTAGCCATTGCCACACCCTGCACGTTATCAATTCATGCGTGCGTGCCCTAAATGATGTGATCATCTCATGCGTAATCAGAACCAATGATGCCATGTTTTCTCATGCACTCGCGCATCCACACATGTTCCGATTATTATTGCCCCACAGGGCTACAACCGAGGCACAACAGCACTACGGCGCCCTTCCTCTGCAGAGGCGCAACCGTGGCCTTCCGTGCCCAAAAGACGTCAAGGGATACTCTCCCAAGACCGCATGCCCAACGAATGTCAAGGGATACTCTCCCGAGGCTGCATGCCCAACGAACGTCAAGGGATACTCTCTCGAGACCGCATGCTCACAGAATGTCAAGGGATACTCTCCCGAGACTGCATGCTCACAGAACGTCAAGGGATACTCTCCCGAGACCGCATGCTCACAAAACTTCAAGGGATACTCTCTCGAGACCGCATGCCCAATGAACGTCAAGGGATACTCTCCCGAGACGGCGGTTTCAACTTAGTGATCATGCAAGTATATCATTACAACCCACTTATTATCTTTGAGCATTAGCCAATACACACATGATTGCATATGAAACCTCAAATCATTTCTCACAAAAGCGGTCAATTTCCGGTGTCCCTCGGACAAACCATTTTCCCCACCTTTCTCATAAAAGCGGTCCATTTCCAGTGTCCCTCGGACAAATCACTTTCTTTCTCATAAAACGATCCATTTCCGGTGTCCCTCGGACAATTCATCTTTTTGCCATTTTTATGAAGATTACACAATTCATGTGGATGCTCATATAATTACACATTCAATTCACTCCAGAAATCAATGCACATGAAATTACACAATTTAATTTCTGGATGAACAGTAATTTCCGAATTTAATAAATAAATAATTAAATTCAGAAACTAAAATAATTAAATAAATAAATTCCGAAAATTAAATAATTAAATAATTAAATGCAGAAATTAATTTAATCAGTAAATTAAACAATTAATCTCATTAATCAATCAATTAAGGAAAAAACATGATTAATTAGCACCAAACATGCAATTATGCCTAATTAAGCATAATTAAGCATAAATAAGCAAGATTAAGCTAAGCTAATCTTAATCCACTATCTAACCACCTATCTTAGGGCTAATACAACTTAATTAACCCTCCTAAGCCAGCATTAACACTAATTAACCCAACTCTAAGCATGTTTAAGCACTAAATAAGGATGGGTTAAACTCACCCGTTAAGTGGGCCGGAGACGTGGATGCGGTGGCGGCGACGAACTCGACACCCAGGGACCTCCACCACAGCGATCCAAGGTAGTCCCGGGGTAGAAACAACAGCAATAAACTCTGGTTCCCTCAGCAACTTCTGAAAAACTGACTACACAGGAGGAGAACCAGGCTGACCGGAGCAAAACGGCTTGGTCGGAACTCCGGCGAGCTGGTGGCCGGTCACCGGAGGCTCCTGAGGGTCGAGGGAGAGTTGCTGGAGGCTGGGATGGGCGGTGGTTTGGTCGGAAATGAAGGAAAACAGCAGCAAAGACGAAACTGTGTAGTACCGCGTGAACAGTAGGCGGTCGGCGAGCAGCCGGCTTCCGGCAGCCGTACGGATCGGACGGCGACTCCGTTCGACGAACGGCTAACGTTATCCGTACAAATTCTCTCTCCCAAACGTAACGGTGGGTGGCACGGCCCGAGATTCCATCGGGAAGGCAATGAACAACTTAGATTTCTGTGGAAAGTCAGAAGCTGAAAATTGCAGGAAGAAGGGAAACAAGGGGAGAGAGGGCTGTGATTTGTGAGGGCTGAAGGAGGAGGAGAGAGAGAGCATTGAGGGCTTCAATTCAGCTTCATTAAGGGCATAAAATGCCTTCTCCAATTCCCCAAGCAAGTGACATCATCTTCTCTCTCTTCCTTTTGACTTTCCTTCAAATATCCAAGGGCAAAATGGTCATTTCCACCTTGCACATTTCCCAATGTGTCCTTGGGCTGAAAGTGAAAGGTGGGTCTAGGAAACGGGCTGGGAAATGGGTAGGAACGGGCTCAGGAATTTCTTGGGCTCGAATTGGCTCACGTTTAGACAATGGGCTCGGGAGGGTTAATGATCGGTTTGGCCCAATGGGCTCACCCATTTGTCTCGGTCTTCCACGATGGCCATCCCACCTTGGGCGTGAGGCCCACACTGATTTTTCCCGACCCACGTTCTCGTAGACTCGATTCCTCGGTCCGTAAACCCTTTTCCCAAAAACTCGGCTCCACCGGCACTGTCAACTGTCGCAGAAGCATCATCGAAAAGTCCGTCCCGGACGTTCCTGAAAATTCGAAGTCCAATCTTGGATTCTTATGCCTTGTCAATTTCGCCCAAATGTCATTTTGGTATAATTCAGACTGACAGGCGGTTTCGAGGATTCACGCGTAACCGACTCATGCCAATTCACGTTCAAGACTTCTCGACACATGGACGTCCTTGACTATATGAAATTGCGAAGGATCGATTCTTATTTCTAAGTACACGATTATCAAGGATCGATATAGGGCCATTCGCGGGTTCGATAACAGTAGACGGAATCACCCATCGTCCCATTATTTCTGTCCGCAAATCAATTTCTAGTCGTCCCTGAAATCGGCCTGCATATCTACAGGATCGTCCTTACGCAAGTCTCATGGTCGAGTCATTTTCCTAGGTCAAGTTCTTTAGTCGCACGAGTTCTGTCCTCATTAGCCTTTCCCCTCAAGGTCAGTATCTCAGGAGTGATCAGTTCCGAGTGAGATCAACCAACAATGCACTGGCGAAATTAATGTTCAGTCCTCCCTCAGAGGGCTCGAATTTCAGGATGTCACATTTTGCTCGGTTCCGTTTAGCAATTGCAGTCTTCCTTAAACACCTATAATTTATCAAATATGTTAATTCAAATATTTATATTATTGAATGGAGCTGAAACGTTCAGCATTATTTTATTTTAGATTGAATAAATAACTCTATATAATACTTAAACATAAATGCATGCGATTCCTCTTAGGAGGGGTAGCTATGTTAATAAAAATTGTTAAGTAAGTTATACTTACCACTCAAAATATGCCTAAGCATATTATTCTTATCCAACAATTATCTATTACTCTTAAATAACGAGGCGAAGCTACCTTTTAAAAATGTGTTAAATATATTTTACTTATCACTCAAAATATATGTAAGCATATTAATATTGTTATTCAACTTGATTGGTGCAAGATGTGAAGCAATTTGTATGCGTAATAGTGAATCCATCCATTTAGATACCATTTAACATATTATTTTTAATGTAATTACTCGACGAACAAAATTCTTTAGACATTGAATCCACTCCAATTAATGCATCAAGAATTGAGTGAAATGTAAAAAATCCAATGAATTAGTTACTTCATTTTACAATAGAAAGAAGCTTATTCTCATATCCACCAGTAAGAATACAAGCTAAAAGAATTATCAACACTATTTATATACCAACAAGCCAAACTAAAATGTCACTAATTGAAATTGTGGAGTTAAAAAAGGAAGAAGAGTGCTCTTGCACTTCATAATCACTGTTTTTTATAGAATTAATTTACAATACTTTATAAGTGCTAATTTATCACTTTAAATTCAAGAGCTTAATTGCATTATTCTCTAAAGCTAATCGACTCTAGCTCATCTTTATACTCTAGCTCATCTTTATCTCCACCACAAAGGTGATTGAAACATGAAGAATTTGAGAGCTCTACGGCTGAATCTTAACCATTGTCAATTAAACCAGCATCTCCGGGTACCAATCATGCGAGGAATTCTTGGATGTCAACTTATTGATTTCATTTAGCCAAATTTATTTATTTATTTCACAATTTCTTAATTAACCCAAAGCCAATTTTTTCGGGCCATAAACACAAAACCAAATTAATAAATCAAAATTTATAATTTTTCTCGACAAATGTTTTTCCTCGATTTAGTTTAGCAATTGCTCTATTATTTCGCCATTCTTCTTGACTTGGTCAAAAAATGGGCTTTAAGAAAAAGAAAAAAAATTGATATGAAGAGATAAGGGAGAGCATGCACCACGACAGAAATGAAAAGAAAGGGAAAAGAAAAAGGAGTCGACCTAAGTAAGTCCTTAATAAGCTTAATTGACAGCAAAGGCTTGTTTTGTAAAACACTCATATATCTTTATCTCTCCGAGGAAGAAAGGTTTATAGGGGGCAAAGTCAGTGAGGACTCAATGATAAATAAGGAATCCAACCTTGCAGTCCGTTTTTGTAGGAAGGACATATGGAGGTTTCCCGACCGAGGGCCATACGTACCAATGCTGGCCATTTTTGGTTTAGTTTAGTGATTGCTCTGATATTTTGCCACTCTTCTTCTGGACTTGACTTGGTCAAAAAGTGGGCTTTAAATATAAACGAAAAAGTAAATGATATAAAGGGAAGATGGAGAGCACACACCACGGCAGAAACGAAAAGAGAGGGAAAGGAAAAAGAAGAGATATAAAGGGAAAAAGGAGAGCAGGCACCACGATAGAAACGAAAAGATAGGCACGAAAAGATGGGGCAAAAGAAGAGGACGAAAGGGACAAAAGAAGGAGGGAAAGGAAACGAGAAAGAGGATTTTGCGGATATGTCACGGGAGCTCTCATGCAGACTTATTTTTGACCCGATAAGGATTTAAATCCTTTATTTGTCTAATCAAAATTATTTCTCAAATTAAAGCATAAATTCGAAAATGATGTGAAGTTGGAATAGCAAAATTCAATTTCGGAGTTATTAAGCTGCGGAAGTAAGAGTATCATGGAGGCAGAAGTTAATTTCTGACAAGATTTTTATCGGAATGAAATTTTGGAGTTTTACGATATAGATAATTTTGAATAATCATTTGGGAGGATAATTTGTTGACTTGTGAAAGTTAATTTATCGAAAAGTAAATTTTTCGGTGGCCCATGAAAATAATCCTTCACTTCACTGTCAATCATGACTTTTGCAAAGTCCTCCAACTTTTCAAGTCCTTTCTATAAAAGATAAGATGGTTTTTCTTACTTCAATGCTAACTTGCTCAACTCCAAAACAGCGCTGAACTTGATTTCATTTTTGTCTTTGAAAAGAAACGATGGAGAAATTTAACTCTGAAGAGTAAAATTCTTGGAAATTAAAGTGCACAGGGAAAAGTGAACTTGGATGAAGCGTGGATGCTTCGTGAGTAGGTTAAACAAACTTACAATGAAATTACAACTCTTTTGCCGACCATAACACACTCTCTCTCTCTCTCTATCTCCTTTTTCTTGGCTGTGGAAAAAAGCACCGGCCATTTCTTTTTTCGAGATCTCTTAGGCAATTATTGTATGTTGAAAAAAATGCCCACCCCACTTGGGCGAAAATCCTCTGTTTTTGCTGAGCTCAGATTTTCCAGTCTTCTCTGGCCAGGAATTTCGGTCCCAAAATGTCGAGATTGTCCCCCGTCAAGATAGAATTTTCTCCCTCTTGACCTCATCTTCTCAAGGTATGTAGTCGTTTTTCGGAGTTCATTTGACATTGGACATAAAAATTAGGAACTTTTTTAGACAAAAAATTGGGCCGATGTAGGATTGGGTTTGAAGATGAGGGTTTTATGAGAAAAAAAAATATTAGGAATAAAATTAAAACTGAACCTAAAATTTCAAGGTGTTTTAATAATTACGACCGTGTAAAAAGAGGAAAGCAAAAATCGAAGAGCTTCATTTGTTTTTAGAATCTAGGACCAGATTTGTAATTAGATAGCTTGCAATAATTCTCTCTCGGTGGATGGATCCCACCAGTTCTTGCTTTTTGTCCCTTTTTTATTTGGAATGAGTGGCTAAGCCACCACTCTCCTGCCTACTTAATTGGGAAGTTATCAATTAATCATTTAATCAAATTTTAATGATTTCAAAATTTCTTAATTAATCCAAAGCCAATTTGATAAATCAAAGTTTTCAAATTTTTCCGGCCAATGTTTTTGCTTGGTTTAGTTTAGCAATTGCAATCTTCCTTAAACACCTATAATTTATCATATGTGTTAATTCAAATATTTATGTTATTGAATAGAGCCAAAACATTTAATCTTAACACGTTTAGATTGAATACAACATTATACAATATTTAAACATAAATGTACGCAGTTCCTCTTGAATAACGAAAGGTAGCAATATTAATAAAAATATTAAATAAATTCTACTTACCACCCCAAATATACCTAAGCGCGTTATGCTCATCCAACAATTCATTTAATATAGATCTATTCCTATCAAATAACGAGATGTAGCCATCTCTTATAAATATGTTAAATAGGTTTTACTTACCACTCAAAGTATGTTTAACCATATTAATATTGTCATTCAACTTGGTGCAAGATGCAAGCAATTTGTATGTTCAATAGTGAGTCCATCCATTTGGATACCATTTAATGCATTTTTTTTTATTTAGTTAATCAATAAAACAACGCTTTTTAGACGTTGAATCCATGTCAAAAGATTTGCATGAAAAATTGAGTGAAATGTTAAAAATTTAATGTATAAATTGCTTCATTTTACAATAAAAAGATTATTTTGATACCCGCCTATAAAAATGCAAGCTAAAAGAAATCGCCAATGCTATGTATATACCAACAGTTCAAACTTAAACGTCAATATCCAAATTTTGGAGTGTGAACCCAAAAAAAAAAAAAAGTGCCCGAGCATTTAACGAGCGCTCCTTTTTCATAGTATCAATTTGCAATGCGTTATAAATGCTACATTATCACAGTAAATTCAAGAACTTAACTGCATTATACTCTAAAGCTAATCAAGGCTAGCTCGTAAGTTAGAGAACTTTGCCAAAAATGCATCTAACCGAAAAGGCATCAAACATGAATGTAATTTATCAGCCCATACATTTACCACTCTAATAAGAGTGTACTAGTTATTTTTGCCACGTTAACTATTGCAATTCTATCAAATTCAGCCTATCAATATATACCATTGTCAATCATTAGCTTGATGCAATAAAGCCAACATCTAATAGTAAAAAACACCATTTTATCGAATTCAACACAAAATTATTTGGTAACCAAAAAGCAATGCCAATGACTTTTATGTTTTTAAGTTTACATTATTGAAAATTCATTATATGCATGCTACTTAGTTCTGCAAATGTTGCTTTAAATTTGTATTTACGTTGTACATTTTTTCCCATTTTGCTTCACGACATCACATTGCACGAATGTTTGACAATCATCTTGACCCTCCAAGCAAAATTTCTTATTAAGTCTAGACCAAGGCTTCTGCAATGTCCTTGGCCTAGACTAAACTTGCTGGAAAGGGGAAAGATCTTCATAGGCTCTCTCAATCTTCCCCGTACAGAGCAGAAACCCGACGGTCTAGAGTAGAGCAGAAAGTATGTTAGGCAGGCTAACCTAAGGCCCAAAAACTGAAAGCTTTGGATTAGCGTGATGCATTGAAGTTGGAGGTGTCATCTCTAAAGTGACCAACAGAAGTGAAATCTAGCCTGGGAAATGGCATAAACATCCGAAACTTTCACAAGCATAACTTCACCTAGTATAGTTGTTTACTTAACCAGCCCATTACTTTCCAGGCAATACCGTCTGCCATCAAATCCTTTCATTAAGAAAGACTGCTATATGAGAAGCAAAAACAAGGAAAGAGGAATTGTTGACTGAATCTGATAGACCATACTGCCAAATATTTCATTTGAATAAACAGGATGGTTACTATACTTCCGATTGGAAAGACACCAAATATACCGAAGCATAAAACCCCATCTTTATCTCCACTGCAAAGGTTATTGAAACATTGCTTTGAAGATTTTGAGAGCTCTACAAATGAATCTTGACCATCTTCAGTTAAACCAGCATCTTCGGGTATGCGAGGAAATCTTTGAGCTAGAGGAAAAAATCGAGCAGTGCGATCTTCAAATTCCAAAGAGTTACCAGAAGAGTTCTATAAAACAATGAATAATTACTTTCCAGTTGGAAAATAAAAAAGACGAAAAAAAAATGAGATTAAAGCTAAGGAGCCAAACAAATCAATAAGTTACAGATGACACCAGACATACGCTTTCAAAAATTCTTCCATAAAACCCATACTAAAGCTGTTGGACTGTGAAGTAAGATTCTAAGTTTGAAAAAGTATTTAAGAACGCCAGATAAAATAACAACTTAACTGCAAGCAAAGCATTATGAAAGGGGTGAGCCAAAAGATATCTGCTATCGGCAATAAAAGATCACAAAGTCGTATCAACTTTCAAGTTGAAAGATGCCACATACTCTATTCACTTGGGCATCCCCCTCCCCAGTTGAGACACACAAGCTGCCATATGGGACTTTTCTTGACAGTTTTCCATTCTGCTTAATATTTATACCATGTTAGAAATGATTACACCAGTGTGCCGAACTGCTGCAAGCATATTAGCACATAAAGCAGCACACCGCACATCCACTGTTCCACAAAGACAGCTACTTTGGTAAGATAACATTCATTACATACAAACAAACTCACTTCTCAGCAAAATGTAATCCATGAAGTGGACAATTAGTAATAAACTGGTAGAGATCTCAAAGAAACAGAATTGCAGCAAGTTCAGCCAAGTTCTCAGCCATTCTACTCATGACCAAGCATAAACATAACCGCTTATTTTTACAAATTTTTCCACCCATGAGCATAATTGAAGCACATACAAATCATATCACTTAAAGAGTCACCTAACACCTTCCTAGTTTGACTGAGCTGAACATATTTTATAAATAATTGAAACAAGCTATTAATTTTGATGAAAATGAGCACGTCACAGAAGAATGCTTCTACATGACAACATCCACTTAGACCATAGATTCTCACAGCCAGCTGGACCCCTGCAAACATTATGCTTTAATTTGTCATTGACAATTGAATTAGTTTAAATCACTAATGACAACATTAGCAGCTAGGTGAAATTTTTTTTTCTTACAAGAGAATGCTATGACGCACATCAATCAGATTCAAGTCCTAAAGTATATAAATCTATTGAATAGTATATAAATTCTGTACGATATGTAATAAAATCACTGATTAGATATGAGTCAATCAATTTCCTTGATTCATAATTTAATTCATGCATCAAACAATGTAGTATCAAAAACATTTCATGGCTTTGATGTAGGACAATGAGTCCCACCATAAAGAATAAATATTTAGGCATCACATGAAAACTGCCTAAGCATCACACATAGGGTTTTTTAAGCAAGAAACCAAAGAGGAATTGCATCACACAATCTGCAAAGCAAACACTTGCCAAGTTCAATAAATTATCAACTCTATTGAAAAGTAAAAATTACAACTATCTTTGTAGAAATAAAATATGAGTCATGAATGGGAATCCAATTACATCTCTATGTACACGATCTTTGTATCCTTGAAGTCAAATGGATACTTTTTATTTGACAAAAGAAAAATAAAATGTAGCAATATCTCATGTATGGAAATAATAACATTAGTTGAATTTGAAGTATCTTTAGCATTAGTAATTACCTAACAATAAAAAGAACACCATACTTTACAAATAATTTACATCTACCATGGAATAACAATCTCAAACATTATATCATTGTTTATGATTCCTTTGGATGAAATTCATGATCCGCAATCCATAGATTTAATTTTTTGATTCATGACTCATATTTCAATGTGACAACTAAGGGTGACCCTATGTGGTTATCATGTCAAATCAAAATTGTGGCTACCTACTTAACAATCAACACAATTAGTAAATGAATATTGTTCCGAATTCAAAGTTCAAATCGTAGAAATTGACTCATGTAATCTATCTAACTAAACAATAGTGCCAACTTGATTAACAACCTGACCTATCATGACTTGTTTATAGTTAGTTTATTAAGTTCTCCAATAATAATCATACATGAATTTTGTTTCCATGGTGGTTACAAATTACAATTTGATAACACAATATATATTGATCACATAATGTAAACCTAGGATTTTGTAAGCTTAACACTAGTTTCTTTCCAAACTTATTTGACATTGATGATGAAATGCATATTGTACATATGCCGTGTCAGTCATGTTAAAATTGGAATGATCCATCCAATTCAATCTAATTAGTTAAACGGCTTATTCATCTCTTGTAATTTGTTCACCTACTAAACAAAAGGGTCATGTTTGAATAGAGTTTTGTAACAAATTTTGTCGTTAATCTTATCCTGCTCAGATTGACCTATCTAGCAATCCATTGTTAACTTGACATTGACAGACATGACAATAAAAATGGAGTGCCATCTCTATTAGCAGCTGAATGTTCGCTGAGCAAGTTTGCTATTCGCATTGCATCATGCAGATTTTGAGCAATTCAGAATCTTTCCCACGAGAGATTAGAGAAGAACAAGTTCTGATGATAAAGGATTGTTGCAAGAGGAATTTGTAGTTGAGAAGTAATGAGGGTAATGTTCAAGTAGCAACATAGAAAACTTACTTCAACATCATGCAGTAAAACTGTACCATCTTGAAGTCCCAAGACGACAACCTTGCTATCAGGACGCCAGCATAATGATGTTATCCATTTACCTATAGGATATTAGAATGATTAAGAGAAGCTAGCATTGACGACACATATTGAAATGCGCAAAGAAAGTGACTTTATTATAAACCAAAAAGAACACGGAGAGAGAGAGAGAGAGAGAGAGAGAGAGAGAGCACATTAACCGACAAAATGTTAATCATTTGTGAAGTCAGACAAAATGTTAATCCTTTGTGAAGTCAGGCATCGTAATTGTACAAAATAACTGAGGGATCTTGGTCACTTGATAGAGGATTTCTTTGGGCTAGTAGGTCATCTAAAGCAAGGGATTCTATATCTTGTGACAAAACATCATAACTGTACAAAAAAACTGAGAGGGATCTCGGTCACTTGATAGAGGATTTCTTTGGGCTAGTAGGTCATCTAAAGTGAGGAAATCTATATCTTGTTGGCAGGCTCCAATCCAATATCTGAATCAAAAAAATTTTGTTGATCAAATATGGAACCTCAAGGTGGATTGGATGCACGAAAGCTTACATCAGGAGAGGATTACAAGTGTACTAGTATTTACAACTTAGTCTTAACAGAAACTATTGAAGGATTGGTTCAAGTATTTTAGTGCACTCAAAACATTATCCATATCAAGAAGACAATATGACGAGTGAAGTATTCAGATGTTTCTTGAAAAAAGAAAAAAACTCCTCTTTAAAATTTTCCAGTGAGAACAAACATCAAGAACTACCAAGGCTAGGCATCTAATCTAAAGCTTTTACAAATTTAAATTACCAAAAGATTAAGTCATGTAGGAACTTAACATACTTGAATGCAGCTCCCCTCACCCTCCTAGTCTCTTTGCTTTCTCCAATTCCTCCCTCCATCCCTCTCAACCAAGATTGCCATACAAGTATGCAGCACAGCTTGAGATATATCCTATTCAAAAGTTGAACTCCCACCGGCGAACTTGATTAATCAAAATGATGTGATGAAATGCCCTTCTGTAATGAGAAGAAGATAAATAAAACTTCAAGCAATACAAAATGTGAGAAACTTTCCGCCTATAGTCTATATTTCAGTATCCACTAAATCTCTCCTCATAGGGCACGCTCAGTCAATAAAAGAATGCTCAATCAGTTAAAGAAGAGGAGCCACCAGTAAAATTACATTGTGAGAGTCACCATCAGAAATCTAAGATCTTTTTAGATGATTGATTACATTCAGAAGGTATTCTACAGGGGTCGAACCGGCCAACTCCAAGTGGGCGTCAAGCATTTCTGCATCTGACATATCTAATTTATCTAGCATAAAAGACATCCCCTCTAATTCATGTTCTTTATTTCCATGGACACTGTACCGACAAGGGTAAAGGCTGCTTAGTTCTCTAGATTTCTACTCGCATCACAATCATTCACTCTTCATTTCTGTGTAAAAAGACCAACTCCTTGGTTCGACCTCAGCTTCTCATTCAGACTTCCAATCACTTCATACCTCTATATTCTTCCAATTATCTATCGAACACAATTCAAGCTGAACTGGCACTTAAAGTGATTCTTATGGCGAAAAAGGAAGAGTGGCACATTAAGGAAAAGCTAAAGGAGACCGAGATAAGGCCAATGACTCAGGGCGCACACACCAAGCCACCGTTGAAGAAACGAACACACTGAATTAAGAAAAAAAAGGATAACTTTCTCGAATCAAAGCAATACCCAGGATAGATTGTCCACAGCTTCTGCAATTAAAGCGATGAAGCACCCACACCTTTGAGTCCTCCGTGACCGTCGCCAGCGACTCCTTCTCCGGATTCCACTCCGCCATCTTCACCCGCCAGTTGGAACAATTGAGTTGGCCGCCCCCATTAGGTCGCAAAAAGAACGCCCGAACGGGAGCCGAACCTGAGAACCCATAGCGGCTCGTCGGAACTCGAAGCTGAAACGGATGCAGGGCGCCGCGACCCTGCCTCGTCTCCGTAGCTCAAAAAGCTCCGCAGGCAGCCCGAAAACCACAGGCTCCATCTCTGCTGGAACGAACCGCGAGGAGCGTACGGACAGCGACGGAGGCAGTCGAAGAGCGAGACGAAGGATGGAAGAGCAAAAGAGAGGAAGGAGGTGGTCCCCACTAGAAGAGCGAGAATTCCCGGAGAAAAATTGCAGGCAGAAAAAATGGAACCAAAGGAAGACAGAGATAGAGAGATTTTTTTTTTTTTATTTTAATGGGCCGCCACGGCATCAAATGGGCCGTGCAGGACTTTCGGGGCCCATGGAGGCTGAAGGGGTCTGAGGATCGTGACTCTTTGATAAAGGTGTCGCTCCTTCGAAACATGTATTGCATACGCGAATATTACAGCACGCATCGCTATTTTAAATTACAACGTGCTGATTGCGAATTCATGGAACGGACTGCCGATTAATCACACGTGTGGATTGCGGTTTGGGATATGTCGAGGTTGTCGTGGGGTGCGTAAGGTTTCGGCTTCACTGGACTTGTTACAGTTATCATTAGTTGGGGGTACTAAAATAGTAGATCAAGTAATACGACTTTGACTTGGGTAAATGAATGATGAAAAACGTGACCTGGTTAATTAAAGTTGCCTCAAATTTATTTATTTTTGTCTAGCCTTTTTAAAATCTCAATCCATTCTCATATTTTTATCCTCAACTCTAGCTTTTTAAGAAAGTTGGGAATCCAACTTCTCAGCTCCCTCTTTCCATGTGCAAAAAGTAATCACTAAAGCAACCTTTTTTGAATTTTCTAAATTTACCCCAACCATTTAAATAATTTCAATAATGATGAGGTACAATATTTAAAATGCAAAAATGCCTTTTTCACGGTGTAGCATGTTTTGTTATTATGCACTTATGTGCTTCAAAAGGTTTAGAAATGTGTTGATCCCGATTGAGTGAATTAACCATTGTTACATACATAAACATGATCATGAAGTCCAGTTGAAATTCCCATCTTGAAATCTTTAGATACTTCCTTGAAGAGATCGACATCTATAACAAAAATTTCGATGGGAAAGATGTTCCATGCAGTGCTACGCAATGTGAAGCTTTGTGGTCGAATTTGTGGCATGTGGAACAATAACACCCTTGTAAACTTGGGCCACCCGAAGGTCTACATAACTCGATCAATATCACTAAGTCAAAGACACGAGGCACTCGTGAATGGCATCACGCAGCCGGTCATCCATTTGTGAGAAAAATGGGATCAGTAACGGGAAATCGATCCATAATATTAGGTTATTGCTTGTAATATAGTAAGATTTATGGAACCGTCATTCGAAAATGCCATTATGTTCACGGCAAAGTCAATTAGAACTAATGAGAACTTACTTGCCAAATGAGGTCCAAGCATAGGTGGCGCTGGATAAGTCTAGGGAGATCCGCAAACAAAGCATGCAAAATCAATTCCTCGTCGACACCGTAAGACGCTAGCTACTTGCGTTGCACAAAGCGCCACACACGGTCTCGTAGATCTTGGGGGGAATACTTAACGGTGTCTCATTCACTCCTTCGTGTCCTGCCGTTTGAGCTTGCACTCCTCAAGTCTATGATAAAAAACAAGGTGCATGCTTAATATTGGGGACATTTGCATATGGGAAAGGGTCGTATGTAATTTCGGAATGGGCCGCCACGGGATCAAATGGGTCGGGCTGAACTTTATAACTAATATAGCCTTTTGTCAAACAACGTCCAAATGCACCCTTTCGGGCCCATGGAGGCTGAAGGGTCCCCGCACGCCAGGCTCATGACACATCATGTCAGTGCAAATGCGGTGGATTAATTATTGAAATGTAATTTGGGAAAACCAATGTGATGATCGTCATAAACATTTGAATTAAAGAAATATCCTAATGAATTATTCAACGGCATCTTTCTCCGTGATCTCCGAGAACAAGGCTGCCTTCCTAGAGTATCTTGATTAAAGATGCCTCCAAGAAATCCCTGCCTCCATTCGCAAATGGAGCCTTGCAACGGCAACCTAAGGTACTTGAGAACAGGACTGCCTGTCAACATGTCATGCATCACCTTATCCGTGATCTCCGAGCTGCATATGGACCAGGACTTGAGATAAATACTCCTACTGAATGGGAAGCTACACAGCCTCAGATGAAGAGCTATTGATGATGAGCATCCATAAAGGAGCAGCAGTACCGTGAAATGGCGGGCCATCTCGCGCAAACCCTTTAGCCGCATTGACGGAGAGGTCCTCGACATGGCGGTCAACAGCAAAACAGAGCCACAGAATAGTCAAGAAAATTGATATGGATGTGGAACTTCCTCACCTTAGGGGATGCATAGAGGATCAAGATGTTGTCCATAGATGGGACATTGTGCCAGGGGAAGGAGAAGACGAGGTCTGGAGTGGCAATCAAGACGGATCGCCACCACTTCAACAAGACGTAGGTTTAGACAATGTGTGTGATGTCGAGGAAGGAGAAGATGTGGTGAATCACCAAGTCGGGCAAGTTGCTGATGTGATCAGGATCGTTGCCAAGGATTTTGCACTGAAGAGAGGAAGAGGACGATGATGGGGTCCGTGGTCGCTTCTTTGCCATGGGGGGTTGATGGTTGAGCCTGTGGTTTTAGGTTTTCTTATTGCTTGACTGAGCTTGGGCTTTCGTAAAGCTACACGCATCCCTTGCTGGAGCTTAAAAATAACAGACAGTTGTTTCAATCACATTTTAAATTACATTGGCTCGAATGCAAGAAATGATAGGCCAAGAAATTCATGAGGTTCGCTAGCCTAGGATAGACATGTTCTTATATTTTTCAAACTGGCCGACAAGCATGTGACCGGAGAAGACTTTTCTTGGCTTACCACCTTGCCAAATGCAAGACTATTGGATGTCCATCGGGCGTATCCACTTAGATTGCCTCTCCATGACACAACTATTTAAGGTTGTTGAGTTTATGACTTAGAGACATGTTAGAAGGCGTTGTGAGCCTATGGCGGAGCTATGTGGAGAGGATTGGGCGCCCAGACCCTACCACCTACTGACCATATGATAGTCATTGGGTGTTGGCTGAGCTTCTGGGCAATCCCTTCGGATGCTCAAATAACTCATATAGCCAACATCTGACATTTTGTTTGATGATTTATTCAATCAGTAAGGTTTTGCTAAGTTACCAAAACTTTTAAGAAAATATCAACAATTGATAAGATTTTCTTTGATATATTATTGTTGCCATTCGAATTTTGTTTTGGATTTTGTTCTACCGAGGAATTGGAGCAATAGTCGTGGCCGGCCATTCCAACGATTGAAACTCACGCCATCACTTCGATGAGCCTCTCCATCACTCCCCTCGATACCGTTAGTCGCCATAGCGGCTTGCCCTCGCTGTTCCCGAGCCGCCCTTTTCCCACTCCATTATTGCTCCCTGCCTTCCCACCGTGAAAGTCGAAGAGGTCTTCTTGCGGCATTCAATGATGGTTGACGACTGGAAGCCGCTCACAACTCGACGGTCACTCGCGGGCTCGGGCGCGTGGTCTGATTGGTTATGCCAGAAAACAAATTATTGTTCTTTTTATTTTTATTTTTCTTATTTTTATCTCTTTTTTTCCCAGTTTAGCCTTCCCCCTTTTTCTGAGGATAAGTGAATCATAGCCATTAAGGTAAAAAAAAAACAATAAATCAATTTTGACAAAATCTAAGATTGCGATAAATGTGCCAGGGTAAATAGTGAAAAAGAAGATTTTTCTTTGGATTTTTAATTTTTTTTTATTGTTGACATTATTACTTTCTCTTGTTCCATAGTCAAAAAGCAATGGCTAAATGATGGTTGGAGACTGCGGTCTGGTGAATAGCGAGAATGAGTGACAGTAGTATAGGAGTACTTTTGAGCATAAGGTTTCGAATGTTTCGGTTACAGTGAAACTTTTGATATGGATCTGTAGGCATGGAGATTCATTACGTAACAGATGAGGGGATATGCATATAGAAAAAGAAAAGAGAAAAGGAGGCGTTGAAAGAAATGAGAAAAATAGAGAAATGGGGTTGGTGCAATAAGTTCCAACAAAATGGGCTTGATAAGCTTTCTATTTGGGGTAAGCTAATCCAAGACAAACCTCAATCTTCTCCGCGGCCCAAACCTGTTAGGCCATGTCGACCCATTAATCGGACTGGGGCCCGACCTGGGTCCCATTTTGAAAAAAAATATTATTCTCTTTAAAAAATAAAATAAATAAAGTGATGATAAAAAAAAAATCAGAAAATAGCTAAGAGATAGGTCTTGACCTTGTGTGGCTTTAGTGATAGATTTATCCTTCCAAGCCTTCTTTATAGAGAAAGAGCCCCTAGATGATCCATAACTACTACATTGTCTAAAGAACCAGAGCTTGGATATATCCAAGCCACATAAATCCATTTGAGTTTCAAGTAGATCATCAGACCTTGCTGGAGGCCCTCTCCATCCATTTGCCTTGACAACATTTGTAACCCCGTCTACATCACCTAAAGCTGAATCATAAAGCATATGTAAATTTTTGTATGGACCTAATATGAAAGGGGAAAATGAAAATGCTTAGGATTTTTCGTAAGAGCTATATGTATAATTGCTATTGCCAAACACTGTGATTTCAAATGTGCCTGAAGAACTTAGCTCAATAAGGGGTTTGAGAAGTCGTTTTTAAGAAGGAACAATAAAATAGGTTGTTCAACTTCTTTTGATGGAATGAATTGGTTTGCGTCCCTTCTGCTTCATTTTTCTTTTCATGTCTATAGCTTTGACAATGCTACTATTAGTTATTGAACTGATGGTAGATGCGGAGCTTACAAACACTCACTCTCCCCACCTTGCAAGGTATGAACACACTTCCCCAAATGATGCCGTCGAGAAAGGCTTTCTTTGTAGTATTGACAGGTCATGCATTGTTGATGTTTTGGCGGAAGAATGGTCCGACCTATCACTACCAACCTATAGCAGGCAGAGTCACGGCTCGGTGAGTGTTGGGCCACAATGACTCGGTCGAGTGCCAAAATGTCAATGCTATAATTTAGATCATAATTTTTGTAGCTTGAGAGTAGTGGAGCATTTTGTTTTATTTTCTTTTTCAAAAATTTGCTTTACTAAACTCTTGGACAACGGATCTACTAATCCTTGTACTTTCTTCGACAGTGCGACTTGTCTAAGTGAGATATTTGGTGGTTTGTCTCTAGTTATTATTACTCTTCCAATATTGCCTATTTCTAATTGGGGGTGAGCGGTTCCAGGCTCCTTACAGGTTCCACTTAGAACCTGGAACCTACCCTCGAGTACAGGTTCTTCATTTTTTGAAACCTAGAACTTACCCGTTGAAATTTGGAACCTGGAACCTACCCTGTTACAGGTTTCAGTGTCGGTTCCAGGTTCTAATAGGTTCTTTTTTTTTTTTTTTTTAATTTTTAGTTAAACAAAACTTTCACAACACTTACCTAGAGAAATGGCTGTACGAGCTTGTTAGGAATCCTAACCAACTAATAGAGTTGTTTATATTTTTTCTAGTTCACATGAAATTGCATGACAATGTAAAAGAATTTGCTGAACTTTAGAAATCTATCGTTCTTCAACTATCGAATCGCAGACCTTATAAAAGAATAAGAAAGAAGAGTAACGACATACTTGTGTCAACGCATAACCCTTGAGATTTTTTAGTATTCCATAGAAAAGTAGGTGCTCCTGTCCCGTTGGGGTTTCCCAGAGAAGGCTTAATTAATAAGGATGGGAAAATTTAGAAGTCATCCAATAAATCAAATCAGAAGGCAAAAAGGAGGGAGGGGTAAAATATCTCGGTAAGATAACATAATGCCAGCTCGGTATATCCTAGGATAACTTCATGGTACGGCTTTGATTTAAGGATGAACATACCTTGGTATAAGAGGTCATGGCCTCAATAACCTCCTTTGTGAAAGCTTGAACTCTAGGAAATTGACAGGGAAACTATCCATATACCAGAGGAAATTGCCTCATAAGCTCAAACTCTGGGAAATTGATAGGGAAACTGTCCATTTCTTGAAGAATCATCTCAATACACTATTGGGGTTAGGATTTTTCAAAATTAAGAGATCCAGATAAATAGAAAGTCCAATTCCATTCAGCACAGAGAAACAGAAGACAATAAAATATTAGAGTAGTGCCGAGCTAACCTCTAAACATACGGGACATTTCAGAATTTTAGCACATTGATTTTGGTATGCTTCCATTTTTCCCAATAGCTCCAATAACAAGTCAGTCTCCAGGACCAATACTTGAAGTTCCATAATCTAACCAAAAGAACATGGTCCGAACATGAGTCAAAGGGGTCTATGGTTCAAACCAGAAACGTAGTTACGATTTGTGAACTAAAAAGAATGAGAATTACCTTTGATTTTAGTTGGCATAAGTACAGTCCGAGTGCCAAGACTTGGCATGAAGGGACACTTAAGTGCCATTTTTCAAAACAAATTGATCACTTTAGTGCCAAGTCATCGGAACCCTTCCGGAAATCCTATGTGGCAATTTTTTATTAATTTTATTGCCTATGTGGCTTGCTGGAAACTGAGTCAGCGAAAAATCAGCACAAACGACATCGTTTTGCATTGATTTGCAGCCCTCGCCGTCGTCGCCGTTGCCGTTGCCGCCCCACCATCGCTGGGAAGGGCCGGCGACAGTGGGTGAGGGTCGGCCGAGGTCGTTGGCCTTAGCCAATGGCCAGCGACCCTGGTCGGCCTGTGGGCCCTCACCCAGACCTTGGCCGATTTGGGTGGCCGACGCCCCTTGGCTTGGCTGGGTGAAGGCCGGCGACCTTTGCTGGATTTGGTGGAGGGTCGCGACCCTCACCGCAGGCCGACTAGGGTTGCCGGCCACTGGCCAGGGCTCGGCGACCCCAGTCGACCCTCACCCACTGTCGTCGGCTCTTCCCGACGATGGTGGGCTGGCGACGACAGCAGTGGCGACAAGGGCTGCATAGCCCTCACTGGATCCCCTTCCTCTTTTTTTTTTTTTTTTTTAATAAAATAGATTTAAAATTTTTTTGTTTGACTTGGGAATTTTTTTTTTTTGGTTAAAATTGCCACGTGGATTTTTTATTTTGAAAAAAATATTCAGTCAGCAAATGAAGTCACCGGAAAATCGACATGTGGCAGTTTGACCGGAATTTTTCGCCGTTGGCACTTAACTGATCCCTTTTGCTCTGGTTTTGGCATTTAAGTATACATTTTGTAACTTTTGGCATTTAAGTGTCTCATGTGTTAAGTTTTGGCATTCCAGGGGTTCGTACGTCGATTTTAGCTTATATAGGGAGTCAATCTCAATTGCAGCAATGCATTTCTTCGAGAGGCAAATTTGAACACGATTAATCCACTCCTAAAGAAATAAAATTTTCTTAAATAGGTGAGTCAGGAATTATAAACTCCAACCAAACTTATAACTTTCTGCAGCAAAAAAGGCGTGTGGATACAAAACACAGCATGCACTAAATAGAAAATCTCAGTATTAGCATGATTGTGGTAATTTTCTTTATCAGAAAACTGGAGAGATAGGAATAATCCCATGCAAATAAGTAAGCATAGTCCCAAATAAAATTGGAAATTCGAGGAAACCATATTCTCAATCAATGTATGACAAATTAAAAGTGTTGCCTAGAAAAGCCAAATATACAACAGACAAAAAACAAAACGTCCTCAGTTAATCGCTATCACTAGTACAATGATAGATGTCCATGTGATCATCCACGGGATCTGATAAATCAAGTGTACTATGTAGAGCAATTTCACTCAATCATGGGCACCAAACTGCAGAGTGCTCACTCACAAATGGACGATCCTCCAAAAGTACATGCGCGCACGTGTGTGAGAGAGATCACTAACTCAACATGAAAAATGGATCCCTATAATGGCAACCTAATCATTTCGTTGCAACTTTCAAGGATCGTCAATTCTTTTGCAGAAAGACCAGTTTTTTTTTTACCCCCAAGCCATCAATTACAAGCTCAAAATTTCATTTCAAATTCAAACACCTAGACCAATTTGTCCCTTGATCTCTGAGCAAACATCAAAGTGATTCAGAAACAAGAAGCAGACAACTAACCCCAAAACAAGGCAAGGACACACCAAACAGAGCTCCATCAAGCACAACCCACGAAAACCAAGTCAAGCCACGCACCTGCAATGACCAAAATCAATCGAATGAAACTATGAATCCAAGTCGAAAGCCAAACATGGACCTAGAAACGTGTAGGACAGTGAGGTACGTTGGGGGAGGTGGTGAGGGGGGCGAGGTGTGTCGGGGGAGCTGTTGATGTGCGTTGCTCGTCGAGATGAGAGGCTATCGGGGTCAAGGAGTCGGGGGAGAGAAGAATGAAGAAACAAATTTTGGGGTGGTGGTCTGAAACGCAGGAAGAAAGATTGAATTAGGGTTTTAAAGATTTTTAGGGTTAACCCAGTTCCAATTCCGGTTTCGGTTCCGATTCCTATAAGAACCGGGAATCGAATCGAGAACTGCCAGTTCCCGAAAAATTGGAACCGGGAACTGGAATCAGCTTCCTTAGAACCGGGAACCGAACCAAACACTCCGGCTCCCAGTTTTTCCCAGAAACTGTGCTCACCCTTAGTCCATTTTTCATCCACAAGTCAAGACCAAGTGTGCCAAACAAGTTTCTCTCTCAACCAAGCAATTGTCTCTTGTTTTAGACCACACAAAGCAATCTCCTAGAAGCAAGGGCATTTTGGTAATTTTACCCTTGAAACACAAATTCCCAAATTGGCCATGGGCCCAATTGAAGAAATGGGTTTGCTTGGGTCCATGATTAGTTGGCTATATTAGGCGCAAGGCCTAATGGGCCTTTGGTTGGCCCCGTCTCCTCGTGGGCTCCCATTCTTGGCTTGTTAGTCCATTTTCTAAATTTTTTGAGTGTACCGATAAGCATGAGAATTAATGCAGTGGCGTCCAATAAGTTAGTCTTGAAGTCCTTGAAAATTCAATATCCGAAATTGGATTGAAATTCATGGTTAAATTCAATCAAATGTGACTTTAGTATGACATAAACTATCAAGCGGCATTTAAGGGTTTTCATGTGTTTGGCCCATGGTTGATGAATTTTCTCTTCAAGTTAGGGGCGGCCCTCAATTTTCATGTAATCATGAAGAATTAATTGGTTACTTTGAGTACAAAACCAAAAAGAAAATCAGTTTAACGTTGTTTGCAGTCAGTATCATAGTCTTGCAAAATCACTCAAAATCTGACCTTGTCTTTTGTTGAATCAATTTATTTCTATTTGCTTGTTAGTTTGTAACAGCACGATATCGACCCTCTTTGATCCTTATGATTGAGTGATCTATCTCTAATTGAATTTTCTGGTCATACACATATTAATCCTTAATTGCCTTTCCGAATATGTTAGTTAACTTATGAGTGATCAGTTTAGAGTAAACACATCAATTAAATAACCATTTCATATATTTCGAAATGGGGTCGAAATTCATGATGTCATAACTCTTCCTCTCTTGTAGAAATTTTGTCCTCGAGATTTAAAATATTACCCAATTCCTCAAAAGGATAAGGATGTTGATGCTTCATTATTTCCTTGCTTTCCCATGTAGCTCCTTCTGTTTCATGATGCTGCCAAATCACCTTGACAAGGGGAATTGTCTTCTTTCACAGCACTTGCTCTTTTCGATTTGCTATCCGAACTAGTCTTTTCATGTATGACACTCTATCGTTCACGCCTATTTCCTCAAGATTTAGCGAGTGGGTCGGATCTAGTTCATACTTTCTCAGCATTGACACGTGAAATATATCATGTACTTTAGCAAGTCTTGATGACAATGTTGAGACGAAGGTCAAAATCCCAATTCTTTCCAAAATCTCAAAAGGTCCAATTTACCTTAGACTCAGCTTTCCCTTTTTGTCGAACATTGAAGTGCCTCGCATTGGCGATACTTTGAGAAACGCATGATCAGCTACTTGAAATTCCAATGGTTTGCGCCGTTTATTTGCATAAATGTTCTAATGGCTTTGGGCTGTCTTGAGCCTTTCTTAGGTAACCTTGATAGCGTCCATCGATTGCTGAACTAACTCCAAGCCCGTAATCTTTCCTTTACTAGTTTCGTCCCAGCAAATCGGAGTTTTGTAGGCCCTACCATATAATGCTTCTAATGGTGCCATTTTAATGCTTTGCTGAAAACTATTGTTATAGGCAAACTCAACAAGATGAAGTTATTCCTCTAAACTTCCTTTAAAATCTAACATGCATGCTCGCAACATATCCTCGAGAGTTTGAATCTTTCTTTCCGATTGACTATCTGTCTACGGATGATATGTTGTGCTATACTTCAATTTTGTTCTCATGGCAGTTTACAAGCTTTTCTAAAATGCTGTTGTAAACTTAGGGTCCCAATCTGATGTAATCGTCACTAGCATTCTATGAAGGCGCACTATTTGTCGCACGTACAAATCCACATATCTATCTAATGAAAAATCTTTTTGTATGGCGATAAAATGTATAATTTCGTTAGTCGGTCCACTACAACCCAAATTGAATCATTACCTCGTCGACTTCTTGGTAATCCCATCACAAAATTGTTGACACCTGATTTTTAGTTAACATGTTGATAAAGATAAAAAAAATCAAATTAGGGGTTTTTGATCATGACGGAGCTCCTTTTTTCAAACAAAAAGTGTCATTTTTTTAATTCTTTTTGCTGGTCTAGCCTTAGAAGGCAATTCATTGTCCATTTCACATGAAAACTCGAAAAGTCAAACAATTAACTTTCGGGTTGACTTTTTGGTCAACCCTTTGACCAATGTCAATCTCGAGTTAAATTTTGGATTTTTGTATAAAAATGTGCCTTTCAAGTATAATTTCACTTTAATAGTGAAAATTTTAGAAAAAAAATCAAAGATTTGACCATAAAATCAAACTTCTAGTAAAAAGTCAACTAGGGTTTGACATTTGGTCAAACTTTTTACAAAAAAAATTTGTAAAATATAAAAATTACAAAATCGCTTTATTTTAAATTTCGATTTGATCTTAGCATCAAGAATTTTGTGAAAATCAATTAAGAACATTATTTTCCAAATTTTTCGATTTTTAAGTTCGAAATTGGCCAAAAATAAAATTACTTTTGCTCTAGTCATAATTAGGCATAGTTCATTTTACAACATTTGATATTGACACAATTACCCATTTATTCGTTCAATCAATTTCAAGATCAAGCAAGGCAAAATGTGAATTGACCTTTTGTCCCTCATTAGGGATCCGGATCCATTTTACATGATTTGCAAACAAATACTTCCATTCTACTCAATTTTGTAAGATAAATTCGAATACAGGGTCAATTTTAGGAAATTCACTTGCCAACTCATCAATTTGGGAAATTTAGCTTACTTGACCTTAAGAAGATATGGTTATTGAGTTTTGATTCGAGAAGTTCCAGTTGACCTATTCATTTGATGAATTGAGATTCAATTTCGACAATGGCCCTCAATTTTATTTTGGCAAAAAGGTCACACCATCAATTAAAGGTTAATTTGAATGCAATAGGTCCCCTTAGGCATAGACAACTAGACTAATAGGTGTCTCGCAATTTTAATTGAATGCAATTTCAACTAATTTGCGATTTTTGATCAACAACCGAGTGAAATTGCCCAATTTAAAGTCTAGAAAGTCTAATTAAGTACACCCATGGCATTGATCCATTATTTTCCATGTTACTTAGGTAATTAAACCAATATAAATTGCCAGGATGCATTTGTATGGTTTAATTAACTAATTTGGTCACAATCGGATTGTTTCTCTTCAAAATTGGACCATTTTGTTTTTGACTATGTAAAAGTTTCTTTCAACTAAATTGCATAAAATTCAAGAATAATTGGATCAAACCAACCCCGAGAAGGACTGAATTAGTCAAACCGGTGCAAACTGATCAAACTAGTGTGAATCGGTCTGACCGGTCAAACTGGCCGGTTCTTGTCCAACAATGATCGCCATTGGGTAGCTCGTCCCATATCTATTCCCCTATGGTCTCATATTTCTCAGATTTTGGAAAAATGCCCTAGATTTTTGTGAAATTACAAAGTTATCCCTAATTAGGTCCTTAATTACAAAAATGATTCGGATAATTGATGTTGTGGAGTCTCATCCATTAAAATGAGCACATGCTTAATTCTAAACTAGCTTAGAGACTAAGGAAGTTTGTTAGATCTAAAGGATTAATTCTATGGATCAAATCAACGGCTAGGATTGGATATCAAAGGGAGGAATAAAAGTGAATTTCCTTCCAAAATTTCAAAGGGAGGCTCATTTGTGCAGAATTTCAGAGAAATTTTTTAGATTTCTCTCTCCCTCGCTCTCTATTTTCCTGCCCAATCTCTCTCTCCTCAACCGCTTCGGGTGGTTCAACCGACCTCTAACCGCCGTCCTTGTTGCCGGCGTATGGGCCTCCTCCAATGTCAATGTTGCTTGTGCCTCCATCCCCGACGTTCTCTTCCCTCCATTCATCCTTCTAGTAGCCGTCGTCTCCCTCCAATCCTCCTCTCTCCTCCCATTCAATGCTTCCTTTGGCGCCAGTCCTATCGGCTCAAAACCGAGCCCATCCGATTCGATTTTGAGCCGGGCTAAGGCCGGAGCTCATCCAACCCATTCTGATGTCCTTTAGTGAGCCATGACAACCATCAACCTGTCCTTGGTGCTGTTTTGCTAAGAAAACCACTAATCGAAGCTTGATTTACTCGAGAACGTGGAAAAGGTAACGATTGGAGTCTGATGAAGCGAGACTGCTCTAGATGACTGGGCCTCGAATTTGCCCTAGGGATGACTATGAGCTTGATTTTGATGTTATTTGGCTATTATGAGGTTGCTTGAATGATTATGTTCTTGAAGATGAATGTGTTTTGTAAATTCAAATTATTGTGTATGACCTTCTGTTTTGATGAATCTGAGCCGTTAAATGTCAATGGATGCTTCAAAGTCTGCTAGAAATTCATAGAGCACATCAAGAGCTTCGTTTTGATATATTACATGTCCCGATCGGACGCGGTTTGCTGCCTCAGTTCCTCTTAGTAAGTCGCGGATTCAGAATTGAAAAAAGTGCAGAAACTTGTTTTTTCATGTTTTACCCGATTCTTGTAATTTTCTCTATTTTTTTACTAAATTTTCTGTTTAGATCTAGACCTAGTTTCTTCATAAGAGTTGCACTAGACTGAGTTGGCAACAACATATCTTTTTTTCATCATTTTAAGTGTAATATAAGAAGGTGAAATCTGCTTAAAATAATGGGAAAATTTCAAAAAAAGGACCCGAAGTGAGCCTGTTTTCTCAAATAAGGACCCAAAGTGGCCGTTGTCTAAAATTAGGACTCGAAGTGGCTAAAGCAGTCTTAAATAAGAACCTCAAATCGCTAGCTAGCCAAATATTCATCAGCTGGCGAGCGTGTGGCATTTCCGGTGGCCGGAATGAGGGCAATTTTATCAAAAAAATATTGATAGAAATTAACAAACCGTAAAAACAAAATCCCCAAATTCTTCACGTTCTCACGTTTTCTTCTTATGCTCTTCGTCTTCTCCATTCTCTGTCCTCTCTTGCTTGGCGCACCTAGATTTTCTGTTAATGGAGCACGAATTGAAGCACAACAAGAAAACCCTTACCTTCGTTTTTTCACATTTTCTTCATTTCTTTTTTTGTCTTCATTTCTTTCCAACGAAGAAAACTGATCTTGAGTAAAGCCACTTCTTCGTTATTCAGATACTCGTATGTAAGATGAGAGCCTTGATTCTTCATCATCTTTTCCCAATCGAGAGATGGAGAATATCTCAATGTCGAGGACCCACATCTTGGGCACAATTCGAATCCACTTCCATAGAGAGAGAGAGAGAGAGAGAGAGAGAGAGAGAGAGCCAAGGGGAGTGCTGGCATGTCCGTTTGGAACTTAGAGAGTCGAAGATCTTGCTCCATTAACAAAGAATTTGGGTTCTTCGAGTAAGAGGGGACGGGAACCTAGAAGATGAAGTGCAGAAGAAGAAGAACGTGAAGAGTTTGGGGGTTTTGTTTTTAGGGTTTGTTAATTTCTATCGATATTTTTTTGATAAAATTGGTCTTATTCCGGCTATCGGAAATGCCACACGCTTGCTGACCAGCGAACATTTGGTTGGCCGACGATTTGAGGTCCTTATTTGAGATTGGTTTAGCCATTTAGGGTCCTCATTTGAGACAACGGTCACTTTGGATCTTTATTTAAGAAAATAGGTTTACTTCGGGTCCTTTTTTAAAATTTTCCCTAAAATTATTATTAGGTCATTCTACCATTGACTTTTACCCTAATATAGTGTTTTCGTTAATTTTCTACAGATTTTTTGGTTCAGATTCTCTAGTTGCTTCCTTCATAAAAGTTGTTCCATACAACGTAATCTATGACGTATCTTTTTTCCAAATTTTTCTGAAAAATGTGCCCTGACGTGTGTTTTTGCCCAATTGATTGTTAAACACGTTTGTTCCCTGATTCGATTTAGGAATTTTTTTATCAGCTGACACAGTTGTTTCTAAAAGTTGGTCTCGGCATGAAAAAGGTTCCAAAATATGTTGGTTATAATGCGTGAATTTTCCAGAATTTTTAGAACATGTTCAAATGTCAGGAATGCATGCCTTTTGACCTTTGTGCGTGCTGATTTTCTGTAATCTGCAGCATTGTCGAATTTATGTGAATTTTTCTGTAATCATTTGGACTTAAGTTCCTTCATGAAAGATGTTCACATGTGTCTCTCTGAGTTCATATGATAGGCAAAAACCTTGTAATCTGAACTTAGGTTCTGTTTGCCCTTTTTTTAGTCCGAATTGCCTTTGCATTAATTTGAATATGCAATTGACATTCTTTGACCTATCGGTCTTCATGAAAGTCTTAATACCTCATATTACCTTTCCAATAAGATAGAAATTATGTTAATCAGACTTCTTATGATCAATCAATCAATGGATGAACTTGATTTTAAGGTCATAATCCAAATTCGTTCAATTACATTGTGTTTGTCTTGATGATTTTGTAGCATGCTGTGTGCGCTCATTTAGGCATATGTCTCTTAATGAAAATGTTCATGGTTACCTAGGTAACCTACATGATTTTTATCCAACTCTTGTCATGTCATGTAATCACCCCTTTAGCCATGCATTTTATGTTAAGATTGTTACATTGTATGTCGTCACGTAACATCACAAAATGAACACGAAATTGATCATAATTGAACTTGACACCTCTTAGGAAGTTTTAAAGCATTCTTCAAGCTTTCTAATGATGCTAAGTTTGTTTAATTTGCATGTCAATAGGTCACTTTTCCGCTTTTATAAAATTACCCTGAAATCTGGAAATTTAGTAAATTCGGAACACATGTTGGATCTAATCTGTGTTTGCATTTTGCCATTTTTTTCTGAATTTCCCTGTTAAGATTCAGAGGTCAGGTTCTTCACAAACATTGATTGGCATTCTTAGGACTATCTCATGTTAACATATGGTGATTTTTAGACCTCATTGACATTGTCAAATTGCTATAACTTTGCATCAGGATTTTGCTGCGCTGTTTTGTTTTGTGCATTTTGCCATGTTCTCTGATTTTTATAAATTCATGCATAGTTCATTTAAAAAGCTTCATTCATAAAAAATGTTCTACGTTGAATGCTTGAAGTGCTGTAATTTTTGTAAAGTCAATTGCTTCATGGACCATGTTCAATTGCTTGCTCTTTAATGAGGTGTTGTGAATTCCCCTGTTTTATTCTTTATGGTATGTTCATGTTCTAGGATTTTTAGAGAATGATGCATGCGAAATTTACTTTTGAAGTCCTCAAGATTTTTAATTCTCATTGCATGATCTTTATCAACAAAAATTTTCAGAAAATAAAAAGGGCCATTTGGCAATCATTTGACGCATGTAATTGTGCTTGGTGCATGTTGAATGAATGAAGTGACCTGGTGTTGGCTCACTAATTGCTTGATTGAATGAGAGTCAAAGTTTTTAGATTTGCTTGTATGTTTACTTTTGAGTTCTATTGATGCAAATAATAGATACTCACGCAAGCTCGATGCATGCCTGTGGGTTAGACTTGTTTAACTACCATAAGTGAATACTAATGATGGCTAAATTACCTTAAATGGTGTCTAATAATGAATGGGGTAATATTTTGTGGCACGTTATGCATGTAGTCTCAAAAGCCGACCCCAAGGTCAATTTGAATCGATCGATTGGATGATTCTTGTTTGATTACTTGCCATGCCTTGTATGCTTTTGCTTGGTCTGGTGTTTATTTCAAATGTAACATGTTTGCAATACCTTAGTCATAAGAGTACGTGAAGAAGGTGGTCCCGAAGATGACGATGGTTGATGTCCCTTTTGACCATTCTTTGTATCATTCATTTGATACTCGTCATATGTCTCGGGTTTTTCATTGTGTTGTATAAAAATCCAACGGGAACATTGACCACTTTCCTTGGGCACTTATTGTAGCGTAATTTCAATCCGAATTGTTTACTATTCCTTTTTAATTCTTAGAAATAGAATGGCATGAAATTGACATTCACGCATGATCACCTTTTCATTTTTAAATGTCATGAAAAAGTAAAATGACACGCATGATCATCTTAGATAAAACATGTTAATTGTTAGGTACCGAAATGACCTTAATAACAACGTTAGCGTAACCCAAGTCCCTAAACTAGATCTTTAGTTGCGCAGAAATCGAGGGAACTCTACAGACCCTTGATTAGTCTTTCTAGCCAGTGCCAAAATTGAGGTTAGTGGTGGTTTCAAAACATTTATCTTAGGTTGTTAATTAATTTAGATAACTAAAATGAACCCATTGGGTGGAGTATGGATCTTGTTGAGCACCCACTAGTTATGATTTAGTATACTCAAAGAGGGCCCTTAAAAGATGAAGTGATAACATCTTTTAAAGGAACATACCATTTGAAAGGGCTATCGTAGTGGAAATACCTCTAAACTTGTCTCTCACGCTCGATTTCTTCTTCGTGAGATGTGTTGTATGCATGGGAGCGAGTCATGACAATTTCTCGATGTTGCGTGAAATATGGGTTTGGAAGTACTCATGTTTGTGTAGACCTCTAACTCAATAGGTTGAGATCGAAAGGTAAGATGATGACGTCTTTGATCAATAGGGCTTGAGTGCAAGCTTATGAGTAAGTATCCCTAAACTCCGCCCCTCTCAACAATGACCGTTGCCGAGGGCAAGTCACGACAAAAGTCCATTGTGAGATGTTCCCAATTCCATTTGAGAATCTCAAGGGGTTGTAGTAGTCCACCAAGCTTGCAATGATGCGCTTTCACTTATTGGCACGTTAAGTACTTAGCTATGTGCTTGGTAATGTCCAATTTTATGCCATTCCAAGAATAATGCTGTCTTAGATTTTGGTACATCTTCAGGTTGCTTGGATCTATGCTATAGTTGCTACGATGAGCTTCTGATATGATTTTCTCTATAAGCTCTACTTTGTTGGACACACATAATCGTCCATGAAATTTCAAGATCCCGTCCTCGAATATTTGAAAGTCAGGTTTCCTCTTAGTAACATCTATCCGTAGAATCTTTTGGATTGCAGGGTATGTAGATTGCACTGTTGCAATCTCGGTTTACATTTCAGGTTCAATTCTAAGGATAGCAATGAGACTTGGAAGGTGGCTTACCTCAAACTTAAATATGAATCTTGAGCTTCTTCGAGCAGGATCCATTCTTGAACTATCATGTGCGATCGATGACTTTCGACAAGCACATCTACTACTTTATTAGCATTGCTAGGGTGGTACAGAATGCCGCAGTCATAGTTATTGATAAGTTCCATCTATCAATGCTGCCTCATGTTCATTTTCTTTTGGAAAAACAAGTACTTTAAGCTTTGATGATCCATATAAATCTGAAGCCTTTCTCCACAAAGATAATGCCTCGAGATCTTTGGTGCAAAGATGATTGCCGCTAATTCCAAATTGTGCATTAGGTAGTTCAACTCATGAAGTCTTAATTGTCTCGAAACGTAACCAATCACTCTTCCATGTTGCATTAAAACACATCCCAGTCCCTTATATGGCGCATCGCTATAAATCTCATAACCTCCGAGACCAGATGGTATTATTAACACTAATACAGTAGTTAGCTTATGTTTAAGTTCTTGAAAACTACGCTCGCACTTGTTCGTCTATTCAAACTTTTTGTCCTTTTTTAGCAATTGCGCCAAAAGCATAGCTATCGCAGATAATCTTTTTACAAATCCTTTATAATAGCTAGCCAATTCTAAAAAACTATGAACTTCAATCACCGTAGTTGGTCTCGACTAATCCATGACCACTCCAATTTTAGCTGGATCCACAGAAATCCCTTCGTTAGAAATCATGTAATCAAGAAAAGCTAATTGAGTTAACCAAAATTCGAACTTACTAAACTTCACATATAGTGCATTTTCTCGAAGGGTTTATAGCACCTTCTCAATTGTTGTTCAGGTTCCTCTAAACTTCTCAAATATTTTGGAATATCGTCAATAAATGCGATCACGAACTGGTCTAAATACTCCTTGAACATGTGGTTCATCAAATCCATAAATGCAATAAGAGCATTTGTCAAGCCAAATGGCATTACGATGAACTTATGCTGACTATAATGTGTGCGAAATACTGTCTTTGGTACATCATCTTTTTAGATCCTCAACTAATGATAGCCAATCCTTTGGTCTCTCTTGAAGAATATTGAAACTCCTTGAAGTTGGTCAAACAAGTCGTCTATCCTTGGCAATGGGTATTTGCTCTTTATCATCACCTAATTAAGTTGCCAATAGTCGATACACAAATGTAACGATCTATCATTCTTTCTCATGACTAGAATGGGCGCTCCCCAAGATGATGCGTTAGGACGAATTAACCACTTGTCCTACAAATCTTGCATCTACACCTTCAATTCTTTTAATTTCGACAACGCCATATGGTATGGTCCTTTGGGGATTGGCTCTGTTCTAGGGTCTTATTCAATCACAAATTTATTTCCCTTTTTAAGGGTAATTTAGGCAATTCCACTCAAAAAACATGAGAATAATCTCGTACTACCACAATGCCTTCCATCCTTGGTTCCTCAACTAAGTATAAACCACGGTCATTAAATAACTTTGGCAACCTTCATCTAACAACTTAGTCACCTCAACTAACGTAATAAGAAGGTCCTCCTTGATTTTTGACAAACTTGTAGCTACCACTCCTTAATGGATTAAATTGGATTCTCTTCTCACAATAGTCCATCGTAGCTTTTTGCTTGGTGAGCCAATCCATTTCAATGATAACATCAAAGTCATGCATCACTAAAATAATCAAATCTATCCTTTCATCTCGACTGCCAATAACTAACTTACAATTGAAACAACCTATACACAAATAACACTTTATGCTTTAATGGGTTAGAAATACTAAAAACTGCTCACAACGATTCGACCTTAACCCACTAACTCAAGAAATTGTATGGCAATAAAGAAGTGTGAAGCTCTCGGATCAAACAATGCATAACCAGCATGATCGTGCGAGGGTACCACACCTGTAATTATAGTAGGCTGGTCCTTTGCCTCATTCTTGGTAATAGCATACACTTTTCCCTACACCTGAGATCGGTTCATGTTATTTTGCGAGGCATTCCCTACAGGTTGTCCTACTTGTGGCGGTAGCACTAGCGCTCCCATAGGTTTGCATGGATAGTTCTTCACTTGGTGGCCCGGTTGACCACATCCATAATAAGCTGCTTCTTCCTATAGGATCGACACGCACTGTTTGAGTTATGCATTAGTTTTTCTACACCATTCTTTTGATTGGGTGGAATGGGATGTTTTCCCTAGTCATCAGCCTTTTTCCCAAACCAATGGTTATCTTGATCAGGTATAAATCGCGATCCAGATGTGGTTGCCCTTTCTACTAGGTGTTTCACAATCATATGAGCTCTTTCATACAACTCGTCATAGTCCTTCAGATTCAGAGGTATCAGTTGGTCCTTGATTTTTGGTTTCACACCATCTCGAAATCTCCAACCTTGTCCATCTGGTTTTTAATCAACCTCAGTACATACTTTGACAGTTTTGCGAATCTCGCTTCGTACTGATCCATAAACAGATGATTTTGACAAAGCCTTTGAAACTCGTCCTTTTGCTCTCTTGTACAACCCAATAAATATTTGCCATTAAAGGCCTCAACGAAGGCACCCCACACCGGGACTATACCTTTTGGAAAAATCCTTTCTTAGGTAGCTTTCCACTAAGTACGAGTGTTACCTTGTAGTTGATAGATAGTTAGCATCACCTTATCCTTCTGTCATGCCCCGAACCCCGAACTCGCGACAACCCCTTCTCTTGGTCGATTGAAAGTGACGTCTTAGGACTCGTCGACAACCATTCATTTTATCTTTTGTTATGCGCAAGTGGAAGACGAACCATCTCCAGACAAATAAACAAACAATCAAACAGGGATAGAGGGATGAAAAGCAAGAATAACATCAACTACTCATTTATATATTTTATCAGATTAAATCACATGCGAGTTGTGTCACAAGTGATCTCACCTAGCCATTGCCACATCCTGCATGACTGTCAACTTATGCGTGCGTGCCATAAATCATCACGACATTAAGAGCATGCGAATAATCAGAGCATCTCACACAACTTTCTCATGCCTCGCATCCACACATATGCTCCGATTATTACAACCCTCTACCACGGCACAAAGTTATGGTTGGCGATCAACTGGTCGTAGTCCAGGCATCGTCCTCTCCCATGAAGCATGGTGATGTCATGGGTTCTCACCCACCGACGGCATTACCTATGGAGCATGGGGCTTGCTCACTACCGCAGTCTCGCATTTGACCATTGGCAAGCGACCTAATGGTCACAGCACAACCCCAATGGGGATTGGCAGTCATCCGGTTCAATTGGGCTATCAACTTTAATTTGACCATGCAATACATCAACAGATAGTTCATTCTTGTCTTTGCTTTTTTTTGATCGTGAATGCAACATCACTCATGTGCTCATGTTCATGCGACATGCCATTTCAGATAACCCACGTAATATGTCATGTGATATCACTTGACAATTCAAAAATTCAATTCCAATCGGCATTCGATCACACATTTCATCAATATTCATGAGTATAATTTACAATCGGCACTTCAATAAATCACAACAATCAATAGCACATAAAAATAAGACAAAAATTAGTTTTTGCATGAACAGCGTCGTGAACAGTAATTGTAAACAATGCACAATAAACAATGATTTTCAAAATTCAATTAATTAAAACATTAAATTTAGAAATTAAATAAAACATTAATTAAAACCATTAATCAATTGATTTAAGCAAAACATGCTTAATTAAATCACAAAAATACATAACCCATAGTTAAGCATAATTAAGCTCAATCAATCAAGATTAAGCTAAGCTAATCTTAACCATCTACCTAACCACCTATCTTAGGGCTAATACAATTTAATTAAACTTGTAAACCAAAATTACCCTAACTAAACCAACCCTAAGCAAGTTTAGGTACTAATAAAGGATTAGGGGGCTAAACTCACATGTTAAGCGGGTCGTCAACACGAACCCCGCGGTGGTGATGAACCTGATACCTGGGGACCTCTACCATGACGATCCAAAGCGGTTCCAGGGTCAAAACAGCAGCAATAAACTCAGAATCTCCACTGCATGCTGGAAAAACTGACTGTACAAGAGGAAAGTGGCTGACCAGAGGCAAATGGGCTGCCCAGAGCTCCAGTGAGTGCTTGGCCAGCGACCGGTGGCACTAAGGGGTCAAGGGGGAACTGCTGGTGGCTGATATGGGTGGAGATTAGGTCGAAAAGGGAGGAAAATGGCTAAAAATTTTTAAATGGATAGAGCTGCCGCTACAGTGACTGTTCAGTGAGTAGTAACTTCCAGCCGGCTGGCAGGTCAGCTAGCGGCTCCGTTCGGTGATCGGCCACCATGAATAGTATGGAATTTGTCTTCTAAACACAACTGTGGATGGCATGGGCCGTGATTCACACGGGAAGAATATGAACAACTCGGTTTTTTGGAGGAAGGTCAGAAAGAAAAACTGAAGGAAGGAAGGGAAACAAGGAGAGGGAGGTGTGCGGTTTCTAGAGAAGATGAAGGGGAGAGAGAGAGTGAAATGATGGCTGAAGATATGCCTTATTAAGGCCATTAATGGCATGGTTCAACTCCCAAGCGAGATGACGTCATCTTCTCTCTTTTCTTTTTACTTTTCTTCAAAATATCCAAGGGCAAAATGGTCATTTCCACCTTGCATATTTCCAAATCTGCCCTTGGATTGAAAATGAAGGGCGGGCCTAAGAAACGGGCTAGAAAATGAATAGGAATGGGCTCGAAATGGCTAAAAGTTAAACAATGGACTTGGAAGGGTAAATTGATCGGTTAGGTCCAATAGACACTTGCTTGCCTCGAGCCTTCCATGGTGGCTGTCCCACCTTGGGCTTGAGGCTCACACTGTTCTTGTCCAACCCATATCCTCGTAGGCTTGTTTTCTCGGTTTGTAAATCCATTTTCTAAAAACTCGACTCAACTGACGTTGTCGACTGTCTAAGAAGCATCGTCCAAAAGTCCATCCTGGACATTCTCGAAAATTTGAAGTCCAATTTTGGATTTTCATTCCTTGTCAATTTCGCCTGAATGCCATTTTGATATAACTCAGACTGACAAATGACTTCGAGGATTCACACGTAATCGATTTGTGCTAAATCACGTTCAAGACTTCTCGACACATGGACGTTCTTGACTACATGAAATTGTGAAGGATATATTCTTATTTCAAAGTACACGATTACCAATGATCGACATAGGGTCGTTCATGGGCTCGATAACAGTAAACAGAATCACTCGTCTTCCTATTATGTTTTATCCATGAATCGACTTCTATTTGTCCCTAGAATTGGCCTGCATATCTATAGAATCGTTCTTACACAAGTCTCACGATTGAGTCGTTTTCCCAGGTCAAGTTCTTTAGTCGCATGAGTTCTGTCCTCATTAGCCTTTCCCCTTAAGGTCAGTATTTTAGGAGTGATCAGTTCCAACTGAGATCAAACAACAATGCATTGATGAAATTAACGTTCATTCTCCCTCAAAGGGCTCGAATTTCAAGATGTTACACCTTCTCATAATACTCCAACAGTGCAAATTTTTTCTCCAGTTCCCGACCTAGAGGGTTGCAGTCTCAAAGTCATTTGCCCCTGTAAACTATGGTAGTTTTAGCTTCAAGAATTATTCAACTAGTTGGTGCATTTGTCACTCACAAAAGCTCATTTCTAGCTATCAAAACTTCAATAGGAGTAGCGGCTGTGGCATAGTAGCAACAACTTGATTATGATGTTGTTGCCCTATCATATTCCCTAAGGTCTCCAACGCTTGTAGGATTCCTTCCACTCTTGGATCTCTAGGTACCCTTTCTTTAGTACTAGCCTGAGTCAGCACTGCTTTTCTCTTAGGGGCTCTCTACTTAGGATTACTTATTTCATAGGATCTTCACAAGAACTTGCTTTCCAGTTCCAACTAAGAATTAGAAACCATGAACAATCCACGTACCGCAAAAGACTCCAAAAGCAACCACATGCACAAAAAAGAAATGTCTATCCTAGCTAACTATCCTCAAAACCCATTATGCCTTATCACTCTAAGTATTTGTGAGGCTTTGATACCAAAACCAATGGGGATGTCATGCCCTAACCCTCAAGCATGTAATAACTCTTATTTTCTTGGGTCAAATGAATGCAATGTCCTAGGATACATCGTCGACCAGTTTGTTTTACCTTTCAGATAAGGACATGCAGAAATGAATCAACAAACACCAAGTCAATTGTAATAATAGAGATAGCAGGAAGACATAGCAAACAATTGCAAAAACACCACCTTAAAGAAGGGAAAAGCTATAATGTCCTGATTATTTTGGGATATATGAGATGGTTATTTTATCAATGCCCTGTTAGTTATGTTTACTTTGAGCTGGCCGCTCATAAGTTAATTAACTATTCGAAAAGGCAATTAAGAATTGATACGCATACAACCAATGAATTCTATCAGGGATAGGCTGCTCGACCACAAGGATTAAAGAGAGATGATACTACGTTGTTGTTGGCCAATTAGTGAATGGAAATAAATTGATTCAGTAGAGGTATGAGGTCGGATTGCAAGTGATTTCGCACAACTTCAATATTAGCTACAAACGATGGTTTACCAATTTCCTTTTTAGCTTTATATTCAGGGTGAGCAATTAGCCCCTTATGATTATATGACAATTGAGGATTGCCCTGATTTGAAGAGGCACGATTGTGGATTGAAAAGCTATCAACCACAGGTCAAAAGCGCGAGAACCGCTATCAACCACGGGTCAAAAGCGCGAGAACCCCTAAATGCCGCTTGATATTTAGGTTGCACTAAAGTTGTGATTGGTCGATTTCAACCACGAATTTCAATATGATTTTGGATATCAAACTTTCAAGGACGTCGAGACGAAAATATTGAACAATGCCTTATTGATTCTTAAATTTATCAATAAGCCGGAAAATTATTGGAAAAGGATTAATGGGCCTAGAATTTGAGCCGAAAAAAGGAATCGGGTTGATCAATAAGCCGGAAAATATTGAACAATGCCTTTTTAAGGGATGAATGAACGTTAATTTTGCCAATGCATTATTGGTTGATCTCACTCGGAACTAATCACTCCCGAGATACTGACCTTGAGGGGAAAGGCTAATGAAGACAAAACTCGTGTGACTAAAGAACTTGACTTGGGAAAACGACTCGACCGTAAGACTTGCGTAAAAATGATCCTGTAGTTATACAGGCCGATTCAGGACGAATAGAAGTCGATTCGCGGACATAATATAATGGGATGACGGGTGATTCCGTTTACTATTATCGAGCCCGTGAGCGACCCTATGTTGATCCTTGATAATTGTGTACTTTGAAATAAGAATCGATCCTTCGCAATTTCATGTAGTCAAGGACATCCATGTGTCGAGAAGTCTTAAACGTGAATTGGCACGAGTTGGTTACGCGTGAATCCTCGAAGCTGCCTGTCAGTCTGAGTAATACCAAAATGGTATTCGGGCGAAATTGACATGGCATGAGAATCCAAGATTGGACTTCGAATTTTTGGGAACGTCCGAGACGGACTTTTGGACGATGCGTCTTCGACAGTTGACAATGCTAGTTAAGTCAGGTTTTTGGAAAAAGGAATTTTTGGACCGAGGAAATGAGCCTATGAGGACGTGGGTTGGGCAAAAACAATGTGGGCCACATGCCCAAGGTGGGATAGCCGCCATGGAAGGCCCGAGGCAAGCAAGTAAGCCCGTTGGGCCAAACCGACCCATTTACCTTTCGAGCCCAATTGTCTAAAACTGAGCCGTTTCGAGCCCAACCGATTCCTGAGCCTGTTCCTATTCATTTTCTTGCCCATTTTTTAGGCTTGCCCTTCATTTTTCAGCCCAAGGACAGATTGGGAAATGTGCAAGGTGGAAATGACCAAAATGCCCTTGGATATTTTGAAGAAAAGTCAAAAGGAAGAAAGAGAAGATGAGGTCATTTGCTTGACAAGTTGGGGCAAGCATTTATGGCCTTAATAAGGCTTATCCTTCAGCCTTCACTTCACTCTCTCTCTCTCTCTCCTTCATCTTCTCCAAAAACCACGCACACTTTCTCCCTTGTTTCCATTCCTTCTTGAAATTTTAGTTTCTAACCTTTCACCGAAATCTAAGTTATTCATTGCATTCCCGTTGAAATCTCGTCTCGTGCTACCCGCCATCGCGTTTAGAAGAGAATTTTCATTCAGACCATGTCGGTTGATTGCCGGAAGGAGCCGTTGGCCGACTCGTATTCCAGCCGAAAGTCAACTGTTGCCGGACCGTCACTGTTCCGCCTGTCCCTGCTTGATCCGCCTGTTTCAGCCATCTTCCTTCGATTTCGACCCAACCACCACCCATCCCAGCCACCAGTGGTTCCCCCTCAACCCCCAAGTGCCGCCGATCGCTGGCCTGCCGCTCGCCAGAGCTCCGGGCAGCCCGTTCAACTCCGATCAGCTTCTTCCTCCTCTAGCAATGCAGTGTTTGAGTGTTACAGTGGGAAGTAGAGGTTGTTGCTATTGTGTTGAGCTCGGGACCGCCTTGGATCATTGTGGTAGAGGTCCTTGGGTGTCGGGTTTGTCACTACCGCCGCGTCCGTGTCTCCGGCTCACTTAACGGGTGAGTTTAGCTCCTAATCCCTATTTAGTGCCTAAACTTGCTTAGGATTGGGTTAGTTAGTGTTAATGCTGGTTTAGTTAGTTTAATTAAGTTGTATTAGCCCTAAGATAGGTGGTTAGATAAATGGTTAATATTATATTAGTTTAATTTTGCTTGTTAAGCTTAATTGTGTTTAATTATTGCTTGATTGATTAATTGTTTTAGTTAATGTTTTGTTTAATTTTTGGATTAAATGTTTTAATTAATTGAATTTCAGGAAAAATCACTGTTCATAATCACTGTTCACGATTACTGTTCATGGTGTTGTTCATGCATAAGCTAATTTTTGTCTTAATTTGATATGCTCTTGATTGTTGTGATTAATTGAAGTGTCGATTGTTAATTATACTTGTGATTGATGATGAAATGCGTGATCGAGTGTTGGTTGGATTTTGAATTTTGGAAATTGTTGAGTGAGATCATATGACATATTGCGTGGGTTATTTGAAATGGCATTGTCACATGAGCATGATTGATGTTGCATTCACGACAGAGCAAAGATATAAATGGATTGCTTGATGATGTGTTGCATGATCACATTAAATGAGAGAACCCGGCGTTGCCGGAAGATTGCCAATCCTTATGGGGTTGTGCCTTGGCCAGTGGGTCACCTGACTTCGATCGGATGCCTGACAGGAAGGGGTTCTATGTGGGACTGTGGTATGTGGGCTGGTCTCGGGCCTTTGTCAGTTGCGGGGCTGCGGTAGTGGGCGGGCCCTATGCTCTTTCAGGAATGCCGTATTGGGAGTGAGCCTTAGACGTCGCCGTACCTCGAGGTAAAGAGGACGAAGCTGGTTTAGCCAGGAACCGCCAATCATAAAATTGTGCCATGGCCCAGGAGGAGGGGTCGTAATAATTGGAGCATATGTGTGAATGTGAGGCATGAAAAAGTCGTGTGAGATGCTCTAATTATTTGCATGCTCTTAATGTCGTGATGATTTATGGCAAGCACGCATGAATTGATAGTCGTGCAGGGTATGGTAATGGCTAGGTGAGATCGCTTGTGACGCGATTCGCATGCGATTGATGAATTATATCATCTAATGGCCATGTGCCTTGCTTGCATTGTATGAGATTTGACGTGCAGGGTATGGCAGACCGATTAAGGTTGCATGCGAACTGAATATTAATTGTTGGTTTACCTTATCTATTGTTTGGTCTACTGTTTGCTAGCTGTCTATTGTTGGGTTGAGTGAGGGGTGGTTCTGGAGAGATACCCCGGGTTGAGTTGGCGTATTAACCGGGGCTTAGGGGGAGAACTCGCTAAGATTTTATCTCAACCCGTCGTGGTTAACCATTTTTAGGCCCCTAGAATGGCGTACCCGCAGTGGAGAATCTTGCCCTCGCTCCACCAGTGATCAACCTGATGGAGCTTGAGTCCGATGGGTTCGAGTGACCTTGGTATTGAACCCGAGGGTTCATTTTGTAGTTGGATTAGCCTAGTTTCTTTTGGCTTGGTTTAGAGGATGGATCGGCCCTTTTTGTTGGGCTTGTAATTCGGTAACCGATCCTTCGTTGGTTAATCTAGTAATTTGAATAAATGAGTAGTTGCTGTTGTTTTTGCTATTTATCCCTTTATCCCTATTTGATTGTTTGTTTGTCTGTCTGGGGATGGTTCGTCTTCCGCTTGCGCTTAACAAAATATAAAATGAATGGTCGTCGATGGGTCCTGGGACGTCGCTTTCAATCGACCAAGGTAATGGGGTTGCTGCGAGCTCGAGAGTTAGGGTGTGACATCGAAGGCCCAATGGGCCTCACTCCTAATGTAGGTCGACCAAGTGGGCCCCAACCAAGCCCATTAAAACCCAATAGCCAATTCAAGCCCATTTCTCATCCTTTTGAGTTCAAACCAATTTTATTCAAGCCTGTCTAAAATTTTGGTCCGTATATATACATAGTACGATATACTATACTTTGTGAAATTACTATTTTACCCATTCTAGAAACTTGCATTAAATGGGAGAGGACAAAAGGGAAGAAAAGCCAAGGAAATGATGAATTTTTGGGAAATTGATGAAGCTTCTTGTTGAAGCCTTGAAAGGGGAAATATCTTTTATCTCTTCTCTCTCTTTCCTCTCTCTATCCTCCCCCTCTTTCTCCTTGGGTGTTCAGCCCCCTTCCCCTCTAAGCTTCTCTCTCATTTTTCACTATTTCTTCTTTATTTTCCTCTTGTTTCTTGCCCTTGCCACCCCTTTGCCGTCGCTTCCTTGCCATTGTCCAGACCACTGTACACCTACCGTCTGGCCATCTCCTTGTCCATCTGAGCCACCCCATGTCTACCTGTCTTCCTCTCTCCTAGTCTCATTGAGCCAAGTGCCTCCCATCATTGAGACCTATTTTTGCTAAGCGCCTTCGTAACATTCCGGTGGTAGCTACGCAAAGTCATTGCCGTTGCCATCACGCTCATGTTGTCGGAATTGTCGCCGAGTGAGTTTACGTTCTGATCCATTGATTAGTTCATTAAACTTGCTTAGGGTTAATCTAGATTATAGTTAATGTTGATTAGGATGTTAGTTAAGATTAACTATGTTTGATCTATGGTTAGATAAAGTAACTATGGTCGATAGGTGATTAAGTTAATTAATTTTGGTGAGATAAAGTAATCATGGTTGATAGATGGTTAGGTTAATTAACTACAATTAGTTAATTAACCATGATTTTTATGTGGTTAAATTTAGTTAACCATGGTTAAGGTTAATAAATTTCATTAATTCCGATTAATTATAATTAATTGTGTTTTAGGTAATTAATTATAATTAAGGTGATAAGTTATCGCGATAAGATATTGGAATGGGTGATATACCAACGTGATAGGCAATCGGAAAAGGTAATAAGCTATCATTAAAAAGACATTAAGCTATCGGGGAATTAAGTGATAAGTTATTATCAAAGAGGTGATAAGCTATTGAGAGTTTGATGATAAGCTATCAACAAAGGGGGTGATAAGCTATCGAGAATTTAAAGATAAGTTATTGCCAAGTAGGCAATAAATTATCGGGAGATAATTAATAGGCTATTGCCATGGGACGATAAGTGCTACTTGCTATGTGATTTTGGCTTGAGTTATATGATATTTTCCTACATGTGCCATGTTGTCTGATGCCTACTTTATCTTCAAAAATGTTTGCCTTGTGTGAAACCCGAAGTGGTAATATTTATTAAGGGTTTTTATGGATATATAAAGTGAAAACCCGAGGTATCGGGTGTATACGTTAAGTTTGGCAATTTAAATGAGGCCAATATATTTAAAAAGTAAAGCATGCAAAGTTTGATAGGTTTTCTATAATTATGTGACAACACGTGAATATTTTTCTGCATTTTTACGTGAAAAATATGCAGTGGTTTATTATGTTGAGCATGTACCATGTTTGCATTGGTTAATGTATGGAAATGAATTGAAATTGAATAATGTGGTGTGCTCATATGGTTACATAATGTAACCCATCACCCCTACGGGAATTTGGGGGACGAAATTCGATTTATTGGAATATCTAGTAGGAGTCCAGATGTGGGTTACGGTAGAGGCTGAACCTATGCTTCTTCATGAATGCTGTCTGGGCGGGGGTTCTAGATGTAGCCGTGCTCAATGTGGCAAGACGATGCCTAGCTAAGCTATAAGACATCAACGGGAGTTCAGTTGTAGCCTTTGCGTGGGCATAATAATTGAAATACGTGTGAATGTAAGGTGCATGGAAAATATATAATTGTTTATTCTAATATGCATGTGCGCGTTTGCATTAATTATGGCATGCGTGAGTTCATACCATGCAAGGTCTAGTCGTGGCAAGGTAAGGTTGCCTATGAGTCGATTCAACTGTTCGTTGGTCATTGTGAATACTTGTTTGCATTGATAAAAGCATGTGTGATTTCATACCGTATAAGGTATGTGTAGTGGCAAGGTAAGAATAGTTGCGAGTCGAATTGATTGATGAGTTTTGGTTGTGAGGTTTGTTATAAGGTTTAGCGGTCAAATCACATTTATAGTTAAAGCAAAATAGAGGTCATTTTCCAATTGATCTGCCAGCGATATGTGATTGCAAGTTTAGAAACCCCGAGGCAAGTTGATATCCTAACTAAGGCTTAAAACTGTAACTCTCTGAGATATATATCTCACTTATTGTTGTTAACCATTTTTTAAGTCCATAGTTATGGCATCCCTATCGATATGAATCTGGTAGTAATGTAGCACGCCGTTGAATGTAGCAAAATTATGTACCTAATGGTTGGAGGAAGTAGATTAACTTAGCCTAGTATCTTTGGACGACTATCGAGGAAGTCACCCAATTGAAGGGCTTGTATGCAAACTTCCTAGGATTAATTAGTACAAAAATAAAACCGATGTTGTTGCTTTGTTATTGGTCTTTCTGCTATCCTTGCTGTTTATTAACTGGGTGTTGTTGATTCGCTTCTGCATGCATATAACTAAAAGATAAAAAGAATAGTCGGCAACGTCTCCTGGGACGTTGCATTCATTTGATCAAAGTGAACAAAGGTTGTCGCAAGTTCGACAGTTGGGGTGTGACAGTTATGATGGCCCAAACGACGAGCAGCAGCTGGACATAGTGGCGGTAAGATTGGCGGTGGTGCTAGCATGTGGTAGGGGCGAAATGAAGAGAAATGAAGAAGGAAGAAGGGAAAAGAGAAAGTGAGAGAGCTAGGGGGCTACTGAACAAGAGAGAGAGAGAGAGAGAGAGAGAGAGAGAGAGAGAGAGAGAGAGAGAGAGAGTTGAGGGTGAAGTTTCGTCCAAGCATCATCCATAAGCCAAGACCAAGTGCGCCGAGCAAGTTTCTCTCTCAACCAAGCATTTCTCTATTGTTTTAGACCACACAAAGCAATCTTCTACAAGCAAAGGTATTTTGGTAATTTTACCATAGAAACACAAATTCCTAAATTGCCCATGGGCCCAATAGAGGAAATGGGCTTGCTTGGGACCATGGTTGGTCGGACATATTAGGCGTAAGGCCCCATGGGCCTTTGGTTGGCCCGTCTCTTCATGGGCTTCGATTTTTGCCCCATTAGTCCCTTTTCCAAAATTTTGAGCTTACCAATAAACATGGGAATTAATGAGGTGACATCTAATAAGTTGGTGTTGAAATTATTGAAAATTTGATACTCGAAATCGGATTGAAATTCGTGGTTAAATTCAATCAAATGCAATTTTAGTATGACCCAAACCATCGGGCAACATTTAAGTGTTCTTGCTCGTTTGGCCCCTGGTTGATTAATTTTCAATCAACGTTTGAGCCTCTTCAAGTCAGGGGTGACCCTTAGTTGTCATGTAATCGTGAGGAATCAATTTGTCACCCTAAGTACAAAGCCAAAAAGGATATCGGTTTTATGTCATTTGTAGTTAGTGTCGTAGTTGTTCCGATCTTGTACTCCTGTCAAATTGATTTATTTCTTTTCACTTGCTGGTTTGTAATAGCGTGGTATCAATCCTCTTTGATCGTTATGGTCGACCAGTATATCCCTGATTGAATTCCCTAGTCAAATGCGTATCGATCCTTAATTACCTTTTTGAATAGGTTAGTTAACTCATGAGTGATTAGTTCAAAACAAACACAACTAACAGCGCATTGGTTAAATAATCATTTCATATATCTTGAAATAGGGTCGAAATTTAGGACGTCACATGGGCAACCCACAGGCACCATCATAAGACCAGGCATTCTAGAGACCAGAAGAATTATTGAATTATTTGAATACATCCAACAGCAACAGAAGCATTCGATTTTTTGCTAACTCCCAAAAGTTCCCAACGCATACAACAAGATGGTTAGGAGAAACCATTTTGGTATAAGTGACTCAAGAATCGATTGCTGAAATCTGAACATGCCTAAAATGGTATCCAAAACATGATGGTAAGGAAACCTTGATATGCGCTCTAATCAGCATGGGACTTACATTTATCTTATTATAAGAACAGACCGGCCATCGCTAACTTCATCTTCTTGAAAACACTTCAATCGATATCAATACATAAATCTTCACTTCAATATTTTTACTCATTTTTCTCCCCAAGCCCAATAATATGAAGCTCCAGAACCTTCGCAACAACCCGCACAGGGATCAAAATACAAGGAATTTTGGGCTCTGGCTCAGACAAAAGAAGAGAAATCTGGGGTATTTGCTTCGTTGACTGCACCTCCGTCGATGGTAACGCCGTCAATTTTGCAAGTTTATGCCTCCAGAAGAAAAAAATTTGGCATAAACCATGGACGGAGAAGACGACTGGAAGAAGAGATCTCTGGTTTGGTCAGTTATCGTTCAATTTAGGGCTTACGTGCGACTATTTGCTTCAATTCGGGGCCATGAAAAGCGATGCCATTTTGGATTAATATTGGCTCCAAACGGCGTCATTTAATACATTTGAGCTCATTAAAGAGAAATGAATAGAAAAAGTCACATGGGCATTTCAGTTGGAGTTAATGGAGGAACTTCGCTATATAAACTTGACATCTTTTAGGATTTGATTGCAATTTTTGCAAGTTTTAGGAATCAATGGTACTTTCATAATAAGTTTTAGGATTTTTAATCTACTTATCCCAACAAAACAAAGAAACTAAAAAAATAAAAGAAAAAAGAAAAAAGGAAAAATGTTAAAATATTATTAAAATTTATTTATGTTAATATCAACTGTGTCACGTAAAATAGCTAACATTACATCAACAAATCCGATTAAAATTAGCCTGATAGACTCAATTATCACAACTAAAAGTTTAACTACTTAATTAGAAAAACTTTAATAAATTTAGGGTAGTTTTTCCAAGTCGTGTGTGATAGACAGAAATTGCCTTCCGCAGCTTCTCCTTTGTGTTGCAGTCATACTCGTTTTCCTGGCCTTCTCTTCTTGTTTTCTCGTGTAAGACGGTTGTTTACTTTAGTTTACGGTATGCACGACTGAACACCTTCATTTATTTTGTTGGTTATATTTATTATTTCATTGTATTATTAATTTTCGTTTTCCCTATTCATGCACTTATTATGCATCGGGAAAGAATACATTGATGACTTGAAGATTTGGAAAGAAATAAATAAAGCAGGATTTAATCTCACAGTATATCCAGCTAAATCGACGAGAAGTCACAAAGATAAATAGAAACATCACATATGCACATGTTATATACATACAATCATATATACCAATATACTTACTATCTCAGTGCATATGATCGAACACAAATCCTAGAGAACAAATAACAAACATTAAACAATTTTAGATTCCTATATGTTTATACATCATGAAACTTACTAGCTACATGATACTCTCTTTGTTAAGAATAGAAAACATAATCACATGATCTTAAACCAAGTATTCATCTACAGATTTTGAATCTCTGAGATCAGAAGAATGTATATGTTCTTTAACTATATATCTTACTAGTCATATCGATTATGCTAATTCGGGAGGTTGGCCCTTTCACACGAGGGTATTTTGTACATTGGATTGGATGTATCACTTAATAATGACATGTGGGTGAGTGAGTCAATTTTAGGTGAGAGATTTCAATAATCAAATGGAAAGTTTGTCGGTTGATTACACCATGTAAACCATTCAATCCAATGTATAAACAATCCAAATCAGATATTTGGTTCTCTCATATATGGAAACAAAAAAACATATACGCATGAAACAAAATCTGGGCACTGTTGAATAGCTGTCAAAGCTCGCAGAAATACAGTCAGCCATGAGTCAGTATCTTTTAGCCGATTCCATCAACTTTTTCTCTTCGATGAATGCCCGCCTAGCAGAAAAGGCTCATGGCAGGCATAAGTTAAAACTCTCCAAAAGGGGTGGAGCCGATGAGCTTTAGTAAGAAAGCCCACCTGCATTGCTTCTCACACGTATGCCCGCAGCTTCAAGTACTAGAGGTCCACCCACAAGAGCAACATAAGCATGACCGCCGCAAATTCACAAACAAACATTCATTCCGAATCAGAGATTTCATCTTCATGCTCGTCTAGTTTGTAGACCAGGGCTCACTTTCTTGTAGCCAAAACACAAGCCGCACCTCTACTTGAATTTGCCAAAAAAATCGACTTGATTTCACTCCGATGTCCCTATAATACGGCCATAACTAATGCGATGTTTTGATACCTCTATTGGGTAAAATTAACAAATATAGTACTTGCATCATGCTAAAACACCGACTGAGGCAATACTTGTGTGCCTAAAGAGGTTAAGGTATGCTAATAAACATGTCAAATGAGTGGATTGGATCGGGTCGGGTTTGGATCCGGTCATAAATGATCGGACCCAAATCTACCCATTTAAGCCATTTATGACCTATTTATTGTAATGCAAAATTCTCGACTCATACTTTACCCGATCCATTTAACTAAACCTAATAAAGGATGAAGGATCTTACCCAAAGACTAATGACAAATGATGCGCTTACAAAGCCTTTTCATCTATTTTCGTTACTGGGATGATAAGTAGAACCATTCTGCCAAAGCACACATTAACTTCCATGAAGTTAACCAGGAAATAATAATGACAAGATCATAAATCTTGAAAGATATTGCAAGCAAGAAATACAAATGAAAATTAGGCAGTAGATCTCAACAGAGTAGAGGTAACTTCCCTCCTTTATGTACCATTTTTAGAAAATGTGGATCATTGCCATTATATTGACTCATCCGAGTCATCCACATAGTCTAATCCAAATCCTATCATTTCCCATTCTGCAATCTCATAATATCGATAAATCCGAGTTCCAGATAATTTTGGAATTGTTTTGAGTGACTTGCATCCAATGATATTTAGTTCTTCTAAAAACTCCAATTTATCAAGCCCCTGAATTTCAGCTAAGTTTTTGTAGTCTTTAGCTTCTAATATCTTCAGATTCTTGGATTTTGGAAGGAGCAACCTTTCAATTGAAGTACACCCAGAGATATCCAGCTTTTCCAAGAACTCCAACCGATCAAGGCCTTGGATTTTGGCTAATTTCTTGCATGATTTAGCATATAATATCTTTAGACTCCGGGATTTTGGAAGATCTAGCCTTCCAATTGAAGTGCACCTAGAGATATCCAGTTTTTCCAAGAACATCAACCTATCGAGGCCTTGAATTTCGGCCAAGTTTTTGCAGCCTCTAGGTTTTAATTCCATCAGACTCCCAGATTTTGGAAGGAGCAACCTTTCAATTGAAGTGCACCCTTCAATATCTAGCCTTTCCAAATGCTCTGACCTATCGAGACCTTGAATTTCAGCTAATTTCTTGCAGTATGTAGCCTCCAATTCCTTTAGACCCTTGAACTTTGGAAGGTCCAACCATTCGATTGAATGGCAACCCTCAACAATCAAGCTTTCCAAATATATCAATTTGTCAAGACCTTGAACTTTAAGGAGGTTATTGCAATCCAAGGTGGATAATGTCCTTAAATGGATAAATTGTGAAACGTCCAGCATTTCAATAGATCCACACCATCGAACTTCCAAGAGTTCCAACTTGAAGGGCATGTTTAGGGATTGTGGTGATTCTAATACCTGAACGTTTGTCAGTTGGGAGCATTCCAAGTTCTCAAATAGTGTTGACGGAAGCACCTGGATGCACTTGAGAAATTTGCAGTGCCAAACTCGTAGTTCCTTGAGATGGACTAGGTGGGAAAATGAAGGCAATTTTGACTTTGACAAGTGACGCACAAATTTGTTAAGTTGGAAGGAAGGTCCGGTAGCGATTGGAGCTCGTAGCAGCCAAGAAAATCAAGGCGTCGTAGGGAAGAAAGATTACACAAGCTTTCTACCATTATCCTATTCAAATTGCTGCAACCTAAAGCACGTAACTCTCGAAGCTTTCTCAGCCTCCCAACACCATTGGGTAATTCTTCTATACCAGTGCTAGCAATATCTAGAATCTCTAGATTCTCCAAACCTCCTATGTTATCTGGTAATGCGGAAAGGGATCGAGAAAATCGTAAATGGAGTTGCTCCAGTGCTTTTAATTTTCCTAATTCTGCTGGAAGCTCCCCGAGGCTCTCACACCCATGTAGCTCCAAGCGAAGGAGGGCCTTCATGTCTCCAATTGAAGAGTCGATTCGCTGCAGTCTCTCACACCTATTGAGGATGAGAACCTCTAAATTCTTAAAAGCTGAGAGGAAGTTCGTATTTTCCAATGATGGAGAATATGAAAGGTCAAGAAATTTGAGCTTCTTTGCCATCTGGTAAAAAGAATAATAACAATTGTTAGGGGTGAGTCTATAGTGATAATGATTTGAAAGAAAGCATAAAAGGGGAAAAAGAAAAGACTTTACTTCTTACCATGAAAAAACTCCATCCTTCCCATTTCTCATTTATCTTGCTTTTTGGCAATTCAAGTACAGCTAATTTCTTTAGGTGAAAATTTTTTACTTCAAAATTCATGGGAAATTTTTGCCACCGAAGCCATCTTAACTCCTTCATTGTGTCTTTAAAATCTCCGCTGAGATGTGCCCCCTCTAGGTGAAGGAATCTTAGACTGATCAATTTTTTGAATTGCTTTGCTGCGTAAATGTCGCCACCTCGGTCGGCTATTTTGCTGGAGCCTTTTGAGCTGCCTTCACCAAGATAAATGCCCTCAATCTTGTTCGTTCCCTATAAGCAAGAGTTAAGGTTCATTCAAACTAAATCCAACTAAAGTAATCTAATATTATCTATTCATATTGCTATTGATGTGCAGCAATGTGTTCAAAAGAACAGCAATGTGAAGATATGCTCTTCTTTTTACACCAATAAACAATATCTATAAAGGCTTACAAAGTGAAGGATGTCAACTTCCATTTCAAAATTTGGCCATATGTATTTGGATCAAAAAAAGAATTATGATGTAATGGCTCGTATAGAGTGAAAACTTTACGACTTGTAATCTTCTTCTATTCGGTACCATAGCTTCATTATCATACTAGTTGGGACATGCGTCCAGTGCACGTAATTTAATCAAATTGCAAAGTGCAGAATCAAAATTTGACTTGTTCAATTATAATAGAAATATACTTTTTCTCTATGTAATTTTCATATTAATTTCATGTATATTACTTGGTTGTGCTACTTACGTGACTAATAAAAAAATAAGACGTACTCTTATTTTCCATTGGAGTAATAACAAATTGCAAGAAGCTAAATATTGTGAAAGTGCAAATAACATATACTCGAATAATAAACAGACCCTAATAACTTTGATATACTTTAAAAAGATTAACCAGTAAAAGTGCAAAGCATTTTTGAAATGTGAAAATTTAAGCTGTTCTTGGCTACATGAATAGCTTTTCCATCCCCCCCCCCGGGAATAGTATTCCGGATTGTGAGATAATAGTAATTTTTAATCTATTTTTGAACAAAATTAAGGAATAATTGCTTCATCAGGATAGATTGGAAATAGAATAGTTATTACTAAGAAGCAAATGTGTAGCAAGCTCTCGCAAGCAAAAAAAAAAAAAAGCCCTAATAACTTTATATATGTTATTGTCAAATAAAAAATAACATATACTCTTATAATAAACAGACCCTAATAACTTGATGTCTTTAAAAAGATTAACTGTTGAAGCGCAAAGCACTTTTGAAATGTGAAAATTGAAGCTCTTCTTAGCTACATGAATAGCTTTTCCTTCAACCCAAACCCCCCCCCCCCAAGGGCTCTTTTCTCTCGCAGATACTATTCCTGATCGAGAGAGAATAGTAATTTCTAATCTATTTTTGAACAAAATGAAGGAAAATTGCTTTATCAGAATTACAATGGAAATAGAATAGTTATTCTTAATAACCAAATGTGTAGCAAGCTTTCACAAGAAAAAAAAAATCAATTATGCATAAGAAGTCAAGAAGTAATACAGAAATTTCATGGATTTCCACATGTCAGTTTCTCCGAACCAGAAATTTTGTTATTGTACGGCACAATGCTGTACAAGATTTAATGGATACTCATTGGTGAATGACATAATAATTTGGAAGGAATTAGATCTCAACACCTAAAAGGAATTCAAGAGAAGAGTAACTATTAAAAACGGGAAGAAATCTTCAACATAAGTATTCTACTCACATTAGTTGGGAGAAGTACACTATTTGTACCTTAATTTGTATACTGTGCTCATTTTCGTGCCATAATTTTTGGGCAACTCACTTAAATGCCAATTTTTTTGAAAATGACTTTTTCAATGCCATTGCTGATCTACTTAGCTGCAAATCTTACATGGATTTTTTTATTAATATTTTTAGCTGACGTGGCTTGCCGAAACACGTGGATACTGAATGACATCATTTAACCGACTCTTCGCGGATCACTTAAGTGTCAAATTTTTTGAAAACGATTTTTTCAATGTCAAATTTTTTGAAAAATAACTTTTTCGATGCCATTGTTTTTCAAAAAATTTGGCACTTAAATGATCCACGGAAAGTTGGTTAAACGATGTTAAGAGCCACATTAGCTAAAAAATTTAATTAAAAGGCACTTAAATAATTATTTTTCTCTAATTTTGACATTTAAATGAGCCAGCGAAAAGTTATGACACTAAAATGGTACACAAGTTAAGGCATTGATGGTGTACTTCTCCCCACATTAGTCATTTCTCCCATAAACTTCCCTTTAAAAATATCAAGATACCCTATTTATCTTAAAGATTTATTTGTGCGATGTGTAAATTTTTTCACCTTCAAAAGTCAATAGCTAGAGTTTGGCCAAATCCTGAAAATAGAACCAACCTTTTGTAGTTAGGACAGAATTAGCATGTTACAGGTTTTTTTTCTCTCCGGTTTTTATTATTTCATTAAGATTTGAAATAGCTTATATTTTTAAATCTAAAGTAGCTGGAATTTTAATTATTTAATTATCAATAAATACGTGTCTATGAGGTTCCTTTTTCTTTATGAGAATAGTATTTCTTGTTTGAGCTATGCCATGCTTGGGTGAACCTGTAAGGCCCTCCTAAAATTCCTATAAGTTTCCACCCCAAAAGGTTGATTTCGCATTACCATCATCTCTGCCTTCCTAAATTTAATCAAATGGTGAATTTTGATTCGATAGTGAACAATGCAATCATAGCATGTAGTTTATTCATTGGAGTCACTTGTGCATGTTTAGTATTTGTGGATTAGACATGCAGGTATCAAATGAAAGGTTTATGAGGATGCTATTTGAAATATAAACGAACTTAGAAAGGCAGAGATGAGGGTAATGCGAAATTAACCTTTGGATGAAAGCTCCTGGAAATTTTAGGAGTGCCTTGAACAGAGTTATCCATCCCCTTGGGACCGGTCTCTCTTCTTGACGAATTCATGTCATCAAAGCTTCGCTTGAGGTTGTTTTTACCCACTTAGGCAAATCCATATTGAAGTAACCAAAAAAAAAAAAAAAGGTGCTTGAACGAGTTGTGTGGGGTGCGTTATGTTCCCATGAACAATTTTTACTCAGAAATGATTTTTTCTGAATTTGTTTCTAGTACGAGTTTCCTAATATTTGAAAGCATTTGATAATCATATAAAATTTCTATTCCCTGAATAGAAATGTGTTTGATACGACTCTCAAATTTTTTTTGACTTTGAATTTCTTTTATTTTAAAATAATTTTATTATATTTTTCTTTTTTTATTTTGTTTTTTCTTTTTCCTTCTTTTCCTCTTTCGTATGCAAATCACTGGCCTTGGTGATGGCGCAAGACAAGGGCCGTTAGACTTGCGGGAGCCTTGTCGGCCGAACTTAATTGGATGTGTGTAATGTGATTGAGGGTGAGAAGGAGAGGATTTCTACTGAAAATAATCGGGAAAAATAAAAAGAAACCAAAAAATCAAGGATGAACATTCGGACATTTAGGGTCTATTTGGCAAGTTGCCAAATAGTAAAAATTTATGTTCTTTTATTCCCGAGAGTAGATGTGGAAAAGAAATCCGTTTGTTAAAATTTTTGTTTCCAGGAACAAATTTATTCTTTGGAATAGATTTGGAACGGAATCAATAATAAAAAAAAAGCTGCTTCTAGTTCTCAAGAACAATTCCAAGAATCAGTTTTTTTTTCTCTTCTTTCTCTTTATTTTTCTTCTTTCTCCTCTCAGCTTACTATTGCCCCCATCACTACCCATTGGCCACTGTTGCTAGTGTCGGCGGTGGCCGGTGAGTGGCTAGACGAGGTTCGACGACCTCACCGGAGGCTCACTTGGCCACCGGCGAGCTTGGTCTCACAGATCTAGGCGAGGTCGAGCTGGGCCACCGACAAGGGTTGACCTCGCCCAGGCGACGCGAGGTCAGCTTTGCACTGGCCTGGTGAGGTTGAGCCTCGCATCACCTGGACGAGGTCGGCCTTGTACTGGCCTGGCGAGGCTGAGCCTCACGTCGCCTGGGCGAGGCTGAGCCTCATGTCGCCTGGGCGAGGTCAACCCTCGTCGGTGGCCCGGCGAGGCTTGGCCTTGCCCAGATCTACGAGATCTAGCTCACCAGTGGTCAAGCGAGGCTCCGGCGAGCTCGCTGGACCCAGCCAATCGCCGGCCACCATCGGCGGTGGCGATTGGCCACGATGGAGGAAGTAGGGAAAAAGAAAAAAAGACAAAAAAATAAGAAAAATGTAAAAAAAGTATTAAAAAATTAAAAGAAAATATTTTGGACTAGAAATTTGAAGGTAAACCAAGCGCATTTCTATCTTGGGAATAAAACTTTTGGACAGTTATCAAACACCTTTAAATGCTTAGAAATTGTTCCTAGAACAAAATAAAAAAGAATCACTTCTGAGCAGAAATTGTTCCCGGGCACAGAAACATTACCATGTGCACCCTTAACTCAAGCATTGGAAACAGAAATTCCTATTTCTCTGTCAGGGATGAAGGGAAATAATTCTTCAACTTTTCCAAAATTATTCAATCAAATTTTCAATTTTTTTTTATGTAATCGAACTCTTATATATTTTACATTCATACTGACCCTTACTATCAAAATTATGATAATGGTATAATCAAGCACTAACAAATAATATCTCAATTTATCCTAAGCAAATGGTACAATATGTAATGTATGTTTGCAACTTGAACAAGAAATAATAGATTGAAATTATCTAAATTGGATCACGTTTGATGTAGCCTCTAGACGAACCCCTTGACAAATTTAATCAAAGAAGTAATTTTATCTAGTTAGAACCCCATCCATCTTGAATTGTCCAATTGGCGTAATTTGATAAGCCAAGGAGCCGAAATTTTCAAAATCGAACCTTGACCGTGACAAAAAAAAAAAAAAAATCAATCAATCACCAACTCTCTCAAGCCTCTTATGAAGCGCTTGAAGCAATGCAGCTCATCGACATGCCCAACAGCAAAGTGGAGCCACCTATCAATGACCCCGACAGCAGAGTGCTGCCACCTGGCAATGCTCGACTGCTGCCGGAAGGCGAGAAAACGAACATCAAAGAGGAAGCTTTTCACCTTCATTGCCGCGCAAGCCATGAAACTCTGGAACATCCAGCTATTATTGCAGAAGGGCAGAGAGAAAGATATATGCGGATTAGTGGTTCAAGTGGAAAGCCATCGGACAAGACGAGGGTTCTGATGGCGTCTTTTGTGGACAAGAATGAGAAGATACGAAGGATTATGGCGTCGGGCAATTCGCTGATGTAATCCACTGAGTTTTAGGTTTGATCTTGACCGGAAGTAGGAGGTCGTGGTCGTGGACGTTTCGGCAGATGAGTACTCGACCCTGGTCATGTACGGTGGATTCTTCCAGCTATTGCCTTTGACTGCTGACAACGATGAAGCGTTTAGCTTAAGCAAAACAATAGGCAAACGCGATGCATTTATTGCTCATAGTATGTCTTTTAAACTCAAATGCGACAAATTTATTACACTATTTACACATGTGTAACACGTTTAAGATACCATTCTTGTATAAATCTGTGAAAATGTGATCATAAGAGTATTAATGTGCACAACTGTTTTAGTTAAACATGTCTAAGAACCTGATAAAATTGTTGAAGGTTTCAATTTATGATCAACATAGTTATTATTTCTGCCTGCACATGTTGACCCATTCATGACATGAAAATTAAGCTTTATCCGAACACACTTACCTTTGTGTCATGTAAAAGGATACGTACAAAATTGCCAGCCTTGATTAGAGGTGATGCGACTCGGAAGTATGGTCCTCTGCAGTGGGCTGTGAGCGGCAAATGCGGCCACTAGTGTGGCGGAGTGAACGGAGGAAAGAGAGTAACTAACATACGATTAGGGGTTTTTTATCCTAGAAAAAAAATAGATATACCGAGTGGGTTACTGTACCACCACGTAAGCTGTGTCGATTACTTAATTCCTTTTTCTCAAAGTTTAAGTTTAATTTTGGTCCTCAGCTATTTTTCACATTGCCCCAAAAGTAGCAAAGGATAAACAGAAAATTGAAGAAGACAGAAGTGTATTTAGAAAAAGGATAGGAAATCCAACCGAATTTATAGATGATAAAATCAGATTGAATGGTAAAAAGAAATTGGAATTCAAATCGAACTAAGGTTTTATAGACTTACACGAGAGCATTTAAATTTTTATTTTGAGTCATGTAAAGTATTTTCAAATTATTTATAACTAAGTTTTTTTTTTTTTTTTTTACTTTGGGGAAGAACATTGTTTGGATGTCGTTTTGCTTTCAAAATCCAATCCAAAAAGGCTTTTTTAAGTTTTTTTTTATAAAATAGAAAGGAAAATCCGTTATTCAATTTGTATTAATAGATCCATCAGTCCAACTAAACTTACAAAGAATAAAAGAAGAATAAAAGTCCAATGTAACCGTGCATAGGGACAAAAGAAAAAAATAAAAAAGTAAAATCCTTGGGAAACTCTAGAACATCCCCAGACATCCTAGAATTTCGAATCCATGGAGGAGATCTCCGGCGCTATCCACAGCAAATCCTCTGGCGATCGGCTAAATCGCATCGAACCAAACCGACCTCCTCCTTTGCAACGAAGGAGAAGCCCTAGAGATCTCATCAGCGCCTTGCCAGACGCCGTGATCCACCGCATCTTCTCATTTCTGCCCATCGAAGACATCGTCAAGACCACCGTCCTCTCCAACGGTGATCGCCGAGCCTGTCTTCGATGGAGAGATTGAAGGCCAGCCTCGCCGTTGCCTTGGACTTCTAGTCCGTCGTTGACAGCGTCCTCATCCCGTGCATCTCCCCCACGATGAAGAGTGTTTCCACATCACCGGCTTCAAGTTCGACGAGGCCAACCGCCCCAACGTCGAACTATGGCTTCTCGTTAGGTGTGACTAATGTCACATCCTGGATTAGAACGCCTCTTTTCTTCTGGTATGCTCCACCGTCAACTGCCATCTTGCACCTAAGTAGTTGAAGGGGTCAAGTTGCATAATCATTTTTGGCTTATCATACTTCGCTTGTTTGCGCAACCGCCGCTCTACTCCTCTTTGCTACTTTTCTCTGAGCTCTTAGACAACAGATTCTACTCCCAAAGAAGTGTCATTAAGAGAGAGGGATTCTTTTTGATAAATTATGGAATGATCTATTATTTCATTGATAGAAAAAATTGGAGAGCTATTCACTCTATTTCAAGTATACAAGAAGCTAGAGGCCAAAGACCTAGAAGCAGTGAGATTACTACAAACATTACTACTATAAACTAACACTATATACAATGTACATTAACATCCCACCTCAAACTTAAGATTGTAATTTTAAAAACAACTTGAGTTTGGAAGCTTAGTCACTAGAATGCTGGGGTTGATGTGTTTTAGTAAAAATATCATCTAATTGATCCGCTAAGGAGATGGAAAGAAGATTGACAATACCTCTATGGATGTGCTGACGAATAAATGATAGTTAGTCTCAATCTGTTTGGTGTCTTCATGAAATATAGAATTATGGGTTATCGAAATAGCACTGTGACTCTCACAAAAGAGTGGAGTGACAACATATTGGATAATTCCTAAAACAATGAGTAAGCACCATACAAAGAAGTGAGTAGTAGTTTAAGCAGTGGCTTGATTTTAAATAATGTAATATCAAGTCATATATTATTTTTTTTCATATTTTTTAGTTTCAAATTTTAAAGCAAAATCATAAACAAAAATATTGAGTTATTTTTTTTGGTTCCTCACAAACATGTGATTTATATTAAATGAAGTGCAATGCTCAGTATATAATCAAGCATACTAAAATTAAGTTCTTAAAAATTAAATGAAACTTAAATTATAAGATAAATCAATTCTGAAACCTAAATAGCCAATATATTAATTATCACAATTAATTAAAGAAATTTTATCATAAATTATAATTATAATTCATTTAAAAAACTGTTAATAGTCCATGACCAGTGACCAAGAATTCTTGTTCCACAATCATCAAGTTGTCTATGATTTATAATCTTTCACACTGCATGAATAGAAATCGATGTGATATTCTATGATATTAGGATCTAACCATCATATAATTAAAACCAATTAAGAAAAATTCAAGCTTGCGGATGTTATTCTTAGATTATCGTATTATCAAATAAAATGTATATTTCTTGTGTATCTATTCCGAGATTAGTTTCTATTCATGACATGATTATTTATTCCCATGTTATTTTCATTCCACAAATCAAAGGATGAGGGCTTTGCTCTTCCCCTTTTGTCGAACTCAAAAGAGGGAAGGATCGACGAGGGAGCCAAAACTCGCTGGCAAGAACTCAAACAAAAGAGTCTCGCAGCTCGTGCTCGACACTCTTCAACACACTTCCTTTCTCTCGCGCAAGGATGGTTGCAGAAGAAGAAGAGCAGCATCAACTAAGCCTGCTTGACGAACCTGGCGAGGCCGTTCATCAAGACTACTCATGGCCCGCGATTCAGTTCGATGTCCCTCCTCAAAGAGCTGGCCAGAAGCCGAACAACTTTCTTAAAGGCGTCAAATGGTGCGAAACTTTTTTGTTTTCCCTTGATAGGTTTTTGGTTGTTCTTCTTCTGAGTAGGGGCGTGGCTTCTGGGCTTTTCACTTTTCCTTTTGATAATATCTATTTTGTTGGAACGATTAAGCTTCAAATTAGTTTGTCCCTTTATTTTTCTCTCTTTTTTCCTCTTAATTGAATGCCACATTAGCATCACGAAAGGATTTTGCTTGACACACGATGGCAAATTGACTTGACTGTACAAAGGAAACTGATTGACTATTGATCACTCGGTCACGAAACAAAATTTCTATGAAACTTGAAAAAGAAGAGGCACAAAAGAAAAACCTATGCTTGTTAAAGAGGCCAAATTATTTCACAGATTTCTTCAACTGCTCTTTCTT